>QVRM01002828.1:0-236540 GCA_003439945.1 Dermanyssus gallinae
TGGCGACATTCTCACATGTGTCTTGATTACTATACACGACTGTTAGCTGCACTAGTCACAAAGTGAGGGTGGGCCGATTTTTATCATTTGAAGCTGTGTAGTTGTCATTGTCTGCAGAGTTGGTGACACAGAACGTGTCTCTACATTACTCCTGTGCGTTTTATGTTGTCTAGTATAGCTTCGTCTCGTTGTCCTCGTATTTCGAAATACTATCAAGTAGTAGGCATTGCTACTTCTGTCTTGTGACAAACTAAGCCACCACAGTAATCTGATTTGTTTTGGCCAACAGCGCCATCCACCAGCTACACGAATCTGCATCAACTTCTGTGTTAAAAAACAAATCATAGATTCTAAAGTGGGGCTATATGTTACAAACTACTTATGGTAATTGAGCAGTGCCCAGAAACACTTCATATACGTGTCACACTGTGCTACGTGGTTTAATTTCGCCATGGACTGAAGAAAACGAATATGACTCCGTTCGGGGAGGCCTTCGACGTCAATAACAGAAGAGAACGTTCAAAATGCTCGTGATATTACGCTCAGCAATCGCCAAACCACTGTCAGCGAGATAGCTGAAGAATTGCAGTGTAAAAACTGAATTCTCGAATTAATTCGAATTATTTGATGACAAATTATATTTCTATATTGCCTCAACCATTCTATTACCGGACAGGTGTCGTGTCAACTTTTCGTGTTCCCAAGGATAAAACATAAGGGAACAGCATCTTGAGGTTATAGAAGAGATGGAAAACTCCGGACGGCTCGAAGAGCGGTGTCATCCATGCATTGCCGGCCTTCTACAGAACACTTCTCGTACTTATCTCATCTTCTGCTCAAATCCCCTGTAAAATTCTTACAGTGAAGGCGTAGGTGACAGTTGAAAGAACAAGATCCTCGACAAACAGCGTCGTTTTCGACAGACTATGAGTTAGCCTGCCCTGAGCGCTTCCAGGCCCAAACCTCTCTTAAGGAACGTTGCTTTCACCGAGTCAAAATAGACAAGCTGTTGAAGAGATACGTCTTTCTAAATTAGTGTAATACCATATGATGCCACATAGGCGACCTTCAGGTTGAATGGCAACGTCTATTAGGCCTACTATAAACACATTTACAAAATATTTCCTGTCACAGTACGAAAGATCGACAAGTTTGCTGACTCGAGTACAACCATTTGTTAGATTTGTTAGGGGGTAGGGTGAAAAGGCGTTCAGTGAAAACATAAAGACGTTTTAATGGTGCTATTAACTCGCTGAGATATGTGAATGGCGAACGATATTCCGCTTAGCATTAGCTTTATCACCCAAATAAGTGAACTCCGAGACAAATTCAACAGGAACACCACCCAAGCTAAGCCTTTCACTTCTCCTTTCAAGGCGCTGTACTTTATAGCCTTCGAAACGTTCATCTTTAAACGAACGCTCTATGTCTCTGAGATTCTCACACATAGTTGTTCCGTCGTTCCCGTTGATAGAAAGACGGAAAACGGAAACGGGTGCAAGTGAGAAACGGGTGCAATTAACTGTTTTTATTCTCACTTGCACATTATGGTTGACGTTTTCTAGCTGACGCGATGGACACAACTATAATTGTCTAATTGTTTTTTTACCTGACCAACAAATATAGTGTTGCATTCTAGTAGCATCAGATTTATCCAACCTAATTAGAAATGCTTTTAAATCTAATCCGATTAAAATAGGTAGATATGTTATGTGCTAGACCATGCAGACCCATAAATTCAGATCAATTTTTCTTCTGGAAACAAAATAAAATTTTGATTCTGACGTCATGTTCACCAATCTCTACACATCCTTGAGAGAAAGAGAAAGAGAATGTAGACACCAGCTTTAAAACGCGCTTCACAACGTTTCGTAGCTTCACCTCGTCACCACTTAACTTCGCGTAAGTGAAGTTCCTTTCAATTTGTATCCTTGGAAAGAAGATAAATCGCACGGTTACAAGTCAGGTGGAGAACTGGATTGTTCACCATTGTGACTCTAGATACGCCGAGAAAAGCCTCGGTATGTTCAGCCTGGTAGGCCAGCGCGTTGTAGTGGTGGAGAAATAATCGCTTAAGAGCCGCTTTAGCCATGATGAATGCATTAAAAACTTCTTATAGACAATCTGCAGCACGCTAATCGCTCGTAACTGTACCACGTTCGTCCAGTTTACCTGTCGTCACAATGTCACAATCTTGGAGGGAAAGATGGCGACCATTATCTTGCCAGCCGGCCATTGGCGCTTCACTCTCTTGGGCGGATACCTGACATATGCGAGATTTTGTACAAGCAGGACACGCATATATATATTTATATATATATATATATGTGTGTAGCGAGAGAGGCAGCAGGCGGGGTTCGCTATGCTCCCTATGGTGGCGCGTCAAGAAGAATTGTGTCCCGGCCGTTTATGCAAACACAGACGGACGTCAACCGTTTCGTTGCGTGAAGAAAAGTTAGAAGGAGGTGACGTCAATTGGGGGTACGTTGATGCGGCGTAGACTGCTCGTTCCACTAATATCTAATACCAATATTGATACAGCTGTTGCTGCTACTGCTTGTAATGAAATTCGGCTTTGTTCTGGCAAACTGTCACGCGCGCGCTGTCTTCAGCAAAAGAGTCTTCTGTCTGCTGTCTTCTGCATATCCGAAGGTCGGTGGGCCCTTGAGTTGCATTTCAACCAGGTCACGCTCAAGTTCAAAGTAGGCTGAAGTCGTTTAGTGTTAGGCTGCTCGCCTCATGCTAACCGATACCATTCGGTGACGTACGCTAGGTCGTCCGGTAGCATGCGTAGGCTATATCTGTCATTGAAGTTTTACCTAAAGCCTGGTAGTATAAAGATTAAGCGCAATGCGCTTTTGGCTATGCGGTCTCGGGTTGTCGTAAAATTTTGCACTGGAGTCTACCAAACATCAATGAGTTTGAGTAGCCTTATGCAACTTAATGTTGAACAGCTGCTGCAACGGTTAGCGTTATCGCAAGCTGTGGCACAGATGGCTGGCTGCCTTGGCTGTCAATACGAAGACAACATGTGTCTTAGCTTCATCTTCTTTTAATTGGTACCGATCAGTATTTCAGTGATATTTAAAAAGACATGTAGCGTACTTCATTCGCAAAATCATTCACTTTGGATTAAGCCCATATTAGACCTAACCTTATTGCCTACCGAAAACATTCATCTCAATCGATAAGTTCATTTGTTTGCATATACTATATCTACAGCAAAATTTAACCAAATATAATCTAACTGAAATCCAACAAGTTCAAACTAGAGTAGTGCTGTAGTTTTCCAGCCAGAAGATGAACTGAAAGTATAGCGTTGCTGTCGCAATCTTGGCCATGTAGGTAATGGAACCCATATCGGTACAGCACTTGCGTCGTGCAGTAAGCAGTTTGCTCAAATAGTCCAATCATGCCCTGAGGTACGGTGTTGGGTTCTTGGTCTCTAGTTATCCTTGAATTCTCCCAGGTCTCACCTGCGTCCTTATCCTACCAGTTGTCAGTACTGGCGCCCCAGGCTAAGGTCAGTGGCGGTGAGGCCTGGGCATCATGTGCGTAATACCTCGATGATTTATGGTGTGCTCGATCGCAGGTTCCGACTGTGGGTGGGGGGGGGATACATTTATTGCAGTGCAAAAGTAACGAATTTGAAAAAATGACGCAGTGCTTCTGTGTTTGGCGAGTCTATTCTGCCAAAATTATTTTTATCAAAAAATATGTATAATAGAAATATTTATTAATGCACCATTTCGGAGAGAAACTGAAAAGATTATAAACCCTGAAACAAGATAGTCGAGGCGCACGCACACCGGGGAGATTCCGATCTTCGTTGGTCAAAAATGCTATTTTTGGCTACAGTTAGATCTAGGTCTCCATTCGGGCATGGCGACTTGTTTTTCCCCTGCTAGTATCTTCTGTGGCAGCATCTTTGCTTCGACCTGGAAAGCTTTGGTCGAAATCGTACGCTACGCTCAGTTAAGCCTCATCCGTAGCGCTTTTTAGGCTCTTCTGCTGAATCTAGAATGCATGCACAATTGTAAAACCTGGTGGCCCACTGCCGGTTCTACCCTAAAGAGTCTGTTGCTACGGCTGGGCGAGCAATGCTACATTCCGTTATCCACTATAAGTGTGGCTGAGTGCAGAACGTCAGAAGCGCATGGGCTGCCTGCAACAAACTGTTTTTGTTAGGGACTGAAATCGAGCGGTAATCGAAAGAATCTAACTAGATGCGCGATAAGTTTGTACATGTATAAGTAGTATGATAGTATTAATGTAGGTAAGCTCTGTGCGGAATACATTAGAGTCTGGGCCATTCGTTTGGATCGACCCAACCGATGCGGCGATTTTGCGAGGGGTCTCTGGGCATTAAGGCAGATCTAAATATGGAAGGTCCGATATTGCGCTTCCTGGTGCGCATACTTACATTGGTTTACAGGTAACAATAGATACTGGTGCTACCTGTAAACATTAAAGCTTACGATGCAAGCCTACGATGAAAGTTTGCCTTTTCTGAAAATGCATCTCAGTTCCAAAAATATGTATACGATATTTGTGAATAATGCACGATAACCACACGAAAACTGCGGTAAAAATATGGTATTTATCGTCCTTACTTCTTGTCCTGACAGAACTCGGAGAATCAGTACCCTCCTTGGCCGTGCAAACAGAAACACTCAAGATCAGTTTCTCGATTCAAACACAGGTGATCCTGACTATAGTAAAAACTGTTCATTTCCACTATAGATGATGGGCGTCGACGAAGAGGATTCAGGTTGCCAGCCCACGGAAAGTCCTGGCAGATATCTCCTCAGAATGTCGTCCCTACGTTATATACTTGTATAGATACAGCATGACGGACGCCGTACGCCTTTCGAATGTTGTCTAATCTGCTAAGAACTCAGGTAAACTTTTGGCGAGTAGGTGCATAAACGCTAACCAAGCGAGCACTTTTGGATACGTTTTATACAGCCAGACTGTCGTGTAGCATCGCCAAAAAAAGACTTAAGTTAATAAGCATGAACGACATACGGAAACGTCTCCAAGAGTAATGGCTCAACGTATGCATATAGAAAAAAACAAATAGAGCCATACTGCTGGTTTGAAAAGAGCCGAGGTAAAACGCGCAGAGACAGTTGATGTTTTTCTGAGTGCTTCTCAATTATTTTAATAGGGTGTACATAAATAGTACTTGGCGAGGCATGGAAATACCTAACGAGCTTCTTAAGTAGAAGCTATCGCAGTGGGTTCCCGCGTGGCCCGTCTGCTCAGCAACTTTTTATTGTCATTGACAACTTAATATATTTATTTAGGAACAACAACTGTGCTTTCGATACACTGCAATGGCAAAGTTTGTTTATGCAAGTGAAATGCGGCCGGCCCAGAAGCACAGAAATAAAGCCCAACGTATTCCTGCAACGATTTGCTGTATGATAATGTGACGTTTTTTGTTGGGTAATTATTTTTGCGTCATAAATTAAGAGAAAAAATAATAATTTAGACAATTTAGATTGCATTGATGTTTAGTGCTGCATTGATTGATTGATTGACCCGGATTGACACACGGGTAGCAGGCACATACCGCCAAGTGGTGCAAGAGCGCCGGTTTGCATTTGAAAACCGGAACCGAAAAGAAGGAGTCTTAGCATCTTTCACAACGTACCGTTCAGAAAAAAAGTTCTTATTATATTTTTGCTGATTAGCGTAGGCCCTCCTTCGTGCAAAGCCTCACCAGCCCCGACCGTTGCCTATATGGGCAGCACGCCAGCTTTCATTTAAAGCCTATAAGCTAACGCAGCTTTATGCGGTTATATATATATATATATATATATATATATATAACCCCCAGTGCCTATTTCAAAATCTTGAGCTGAATTACTTTAGAACTTGATATGCCTGGTTACGCGTTAAGGTGATGCTGCGATCTTTACTTTTTCAAATATTGAGTGTGTTATTTGAAGAAGTTTGTTAACAATTTTACTTCACTACGTGTTTGTGCTACTAGAGCTAGATCAATTTAACCATGTCCAACTAATTCTGTTTTTCAATACTAACACTGTTGCTGCTGGTTGCGAACGACAGCGCACTATCGCAAAGGACGGTGAAATGATTTAGCACATGTTAATGTGCGAGCCTCTGTTCGTTGCCAAATTACGCCTGTATTCAGGATTGCTATTTGCCATTGATTTGTAATGCAGATTTCTGCGTAAGTACACAAGTTATTATCTATCCACTTGTTCAAGGTTTTCGGCACGTACGTTTTCGGCACCTCGAAGCTTCTACCTTCTGTATCTGTCAGCGATCTGTCTGTTGGCATACGATGGCAGCGATTCTGTTGGAGTACTTTCTGTCGCTTCGCGTCGCGCCAACTGGCATTGGGCAAGAAGCCTCGTTTCTATAACGATGTCAAGCACAATTTTGTTGTTAATTTTAGTTAGATGAGCAAGAAAGGGAGACAGAGAGGGTGAGAGAAAGATAGCAAAAAGAGAAATATCTGCAACAACGACCTGCACCTACTCTGTGAGGCTTCATAACCTACGTATGTCTACAGGAGAGTAGACGTGCGTTCCGAGCGTGTGGCGGCCGCCAATGTCATCGAACGAAGAGACAGTTAGGCGGAGGGCTAGAACTAAAAAACATTTTTAAGGAGGTTGTTTTTAATTCTAGACTATCCTCCGTCCCCTACGGAACTCAACCTAAGGTATATCTTCAAAGCACCGAGGGCCGGACATGTTAAGATATCTAGGGTTTCCCTAACAGTCCTTGTAGCAGCATGGCCGCTGACCCTCAGCGGTATGGTTATTCATCTAATCTCAAAGAAAATTCGATCAACAACAGGGATCGAACCGTGGACCGGTAGGTGACAACCATGACTAGCGCACTAATTCCCTAGACCACGCTAGGCGGAGGGCTGGCGCCCACAAAGTGCCGACAACAACACAGGACCATATGCAGCAGGTCAATGTACATATACTACCATCAAACGAAGCAAAATTGTGTTCTGTACTCCGCGATAATTAACATCTCTCATGGCATCGGCCGGAGGCGGCGGCAGCTGAGGCGGTGGCAGCGGAGGCAACGGAGGTGGGTGGCGAACGGAGCGCTGCCAGTGAACCAGGATGAGGATGCCGGGCGGCTCCGGGTAGCGTTGAGACGATTGGAGCGGTGGAAGTCAACGACGACAACGACGACGGCTCTATACCGAAGCAGATTGCGTCATCGCCCGCCGACGGCAGTGAGGAATCGAAATCACAACTAGTACGATTCATTCAGCCAGCGAGTAGAAGCGGCCAGTAGTGCGAGTGGTAAAGTAGTAATCGAGAAGTTACGAGCCACAGGACAGGCAGGGGGAGGCGGAAAACGCGGTGTGGAGGGCGCATGTGTTGCTTTCCTTGCACCCTTTACCAGGCGACAGAAGCAGACAGCTTTACTTGTTCGGGCTTCAAGCTTTGCCCAGACAAGTAGAGCGGTCTTAGCCACAACAGCGAATCCACGGAGAAACGCTCGGCTGTCTTGTGGGTGGAGTATCGAACGCGTATGGCTTACTAGAAATTACAAATCGAACAATACCAGCCGAATACCACAAGACTCTCGCGAGCAGCTGCAGCAAGTTTTCTTTAAGTCACTCCAATACGCACTTAGTTCGATTGCAAGAAGACTAGCAAAGAAGTCTCTTTTTTGCACCAAGGCAACCGACGTACGACCTCGCGTAAGTTTACTAAAACTGCAAAAATGAGGTGAATTGGAAACTTATTAGGCATCCGTCTCACCTCGGCGATCTTGCACTATCATTGCAGGTTTGCTCATTCAGACCAAGTCAATACTATTTACCTGATAAACAATGATTTGGAATGCTCTAAAACTAAACACTTTATTAAAATTAGGTTAAAAAATGATTAATTTGGTTGTTCTATGAATAATACTTTATTGATGAGGCTCAATTACATACAGACATGCTTCAATGCTCTATTGCGCCGATAAAAGTGCGATTATTCGCGTACTCTGTGCTCTTTAAAAATACCCACAGAAAAATTGGCCTATTCGCGTTAAATAGTGTGGCACCCTCTTGTTGCCACCAGAGTTAATTTGCATCGATTTCGTTTAAATTCAGTCAAAGACAACATGCTGCCATAACGCTCGCCATTCACTGTGGAGTGATCATATTTGAATCGTATGATTCTTTTGGGATTGAACCTGCACCACATAGAAGCAGATAGCACGTGTAAGGGCTCTTCTCTCGAGAACCCTTACGTGAATCACGGATTGCCCAGCTGCGACAGTTTTGTTTACCTAGATGTCGATTCAGATATATATATGGGTTTTGTCGGAAAGGATCGTTTTTAAGAAGAAATATCACGCTGCATTATCTACCAAGTGGATAATTTTTGTCGCTCCTGATTTTCCGTAAACTTGAGTTCTTGCGTCAGCTAAATCCTATACAGATATATGAACGGCTAGATCCAACCTCAAAATATATCAGGCTGAGGTGCGCAACAGGCATAGTTGTTCAATGGGCCATAGCGGCAATATTTGTTTTCGTCCCACGAGCGCTCGGTGGTCTTCCACGGCTTGGCGCATCAACTGAATCATACTGAACCTGAACTGTGTGTCAACATTTGCACAAGTTCAGGCAGGTTGTTCTTAGAAGGCTGATTATGTTGACCGTATACTGCACGAAGAATTCGCCAGCCAATGTCCGTAAAGAGTTTTTCTCTTTCTGATATATTTACAAAATCTCTAGGCGTTCTTTCGACAGTAGTAGCGATTCAACTTGCATGTGGCAGTTCCACCCTGTTCTGCTTCTTCTAGATTCAAGTATAGCAGTTCGCGGAGAGCGCAGAACTGACCGCGATAACTTTAAAAGGTGCCAGCTTAATATTTGGACCCCTTTCTATATAATTGCTCGACCTTGAACGTAAATCTGTCGAAGTCACCGGCCGGCACCTGTTTGCTTTTCGGCCAGCAGACAGCGTAACGCTTATTGCATCGACCATTGCCCCGATAATGAAGGCGGAAAGGTGGTGGGCAAAGCCGTCGATCGACCCATGCACTGAGAGCTCACGCCATTCATCGCGCGTGGCCTTCATGGGCTGCTCGATTTCCAATATCGTTGAGTGGACGCCCTTGTCTTGATCCTGGCTCTTTTAGTCCAGCTAGCCAACCAGCAGGGCGAATCGATTAATCACGCACAACGGTAACAAGTGACCGATCAGCCTTGCGTACTTATTAGCTGTCTAGCGAAAAATACCAGTCAATATAGACTACTACCTCGTGAACAGTATCGCCTTTGCGATACGTTCGCTCCAGAAAATAGAATAATAACAATATTAATAATGACAACAGGAAGAGGAAGAAACATAGTAGAAGCCAGACATCTGGGTCTTTTAGACAATTAATGTATCCGACCGTGTATAGGCCCATTTTCTATTTTCGCACCGTTTTGTTCGGTGCATTACTAACAGCTTACGCACGTGGGAAGCAGTCACATTCCTATGCGCATATCAAAACGCAAGATCCCAATCTTTTCCAGCCACTTGACGTCCCGTCTTGGCGGAAGTTAAATGATGGTGCCAAACGTGCTATAATACGAGTAGTTTCTATAGATAAGTAGTTTGTGGATAGGTTTGTCTGCTTCCTCGCTTATAGGCGGTGTTGTGCGTAAAATTCGAGTGAAAATTAAAACACGGTTACGTCCAGCCTACGTTGAGTAGCGTTTGTTTAGAATGCGTTCGGAATTGCCTGGCGCGATTTAGTTTTTGTCAACGATAGAAATATTGCCAAGAGCGATCTCCTGCAGTGACAATTTGGAACCCCGTGGAGCTGGACGACCCTCAGTTGAGTAGAGATTACAATATACGGGTTGGGTAGGGCAGCGCCAGCTGCTGTAAACAGAAAAACAAAAGTACCAGCAAAATTGGGTAGAGCTGCGAGAACGAAACATCAACATTTCCATGAACGAGTCAATTCAAGATTTACTTGTACTCTCTAATTATGACACTCAGTCTATAGTTGCATGAATGAGACGCTGTTGGCAGACTATCTATGCACGTTGAAACTAACCGGACTAACCAGGAAGGACGGCAAGCATCCCGTCGACGGGATGACTCTCATCGCCTTTGAACGAAGCCAGACCCTCATAGGGAACGCCATTGCAACCAACTCACTTTTTCCCTCAATGGTCGATTTCGGTTCACTTAGAGCTGGTCACGCCGCAACCCTAGCAGGAAAAAACAACAGGATGAACAAATACGTCGAACTAACAAAAGCCCATTACTTCAGCTCAGTGGCCTTCGAGACCTTAGGACCACCCCCCTGCCCCTGACTGAGAAACTACTCACTAAATTAGGCGAACGTTTAAAGATAGCTACTAGGGACAAGAGAGCCGCACAATTCTTACGCCAGAGACTTTTCATCTGCGTCCGGCGGGGCAACGCGATCTCAATAATCCTCATCGCGTGCCGAATAGTGTAGACCAGGGTTCTAAGGTCAAAATTAACACGTTTCCTTACACAAAATTGTAATAGCATTTGATGAATAAAATTGGGCGCTGTCTGAATACGCGAATAGATAGAACTAGAATGTGTCAAGGTAGAACGAAAATGCACATTGGCGGCGGTGCCGAATAACAAAGCTTGATACTAATAAAGATCACAGCTATTTTAGCCACTACTTGCTTCGTTTTCTAGAGGCTAGTTGTGTGTGTGTACTTTTCGCGTGTAGTATTATCACGAACCAGCAACTCCTACTAAGGAAAGGCACTGAAATACTCACTTCCTTTCTCAACGACTGCACGAAGATATAACGTAGCAGCAGCGGCAGTAGCAATAAATGGCCACCATAGGATTAATACAGAGAAGTCTACTGTTTGCTGAAAGCAAATGACTTTTACATATGCCTCATCGTATCCGTGCTTCATTTGGCGCAGCCAACTGAAACATTAGCAGCAGCAGCAACAACAACAACAACAAACATTAGCAGCAGTAGCAACAACAACAACAACGGCATTAACAACAACAGCAACGACGATAATAACAACGATATGCAAACGAAGGCGCTGCAAAATTTATCTCAAAGTTTCAACTTTGTCCAGTAGTAGCGGCAGCCGGCGTTATTGGCTGGGCGATGTTTCAACAAGTGGACGGCGGTCGACGAACTACGATCTCCCCCTGACCGTCGCACCAATTGCTTTGCGAAGAAAAGAGACGATCTCTGTGCCTCTGCGACTCCGCGTCCTCGAGACGTTCCATCGTTCTCTCGGTGCGCATGCAAATCACGAATTGCTAATGGCTAGCGGCATTTGTTTATGTTTCTGCCCTCTGCTAAAAGTTTGTCGTTCAAACAGACGTACACTTTTGAAAGATGCCCGGCTTACTACCATTGCTTCCGCGCATGCCTTTACGGCGATGCGGTCGTATGATAAACACATAGAAGACACACGCGAGGAGACGCAAAAAGAAGGAAAAGCGCGAACCGAGAGGGAGAGGGAGGAAGGGAGAGAGCGAGAGAGAGGGGGACAAAAGTGAGGGACACATAGCGAGATATCATATTGAGGGGCAGTGCAACGTCAAGGTTGCCTGTCCGGGCGTTGCTACCATTGTCGTTTTGGTTAACGCCATTGTTGTTGTTGTCGTCGTCGTCGTCGTCGTTGTTGTTGTTGTTGTTGTTGTTGTTGTTGTTGTTGTTGTTGTTGTCGTCGTTGTTGTTGTTGTTGTTGTTGTTGTTGTTGTTGTTGTTGTTTTGTCGTTATTGCTACCGCCGCCTTTATTGCTGTTGGTGGTATTGTTGCTGTCGTTGATATCGCTACAGTGGACCGATTGATGTGGCTGTTGTTGTCACCACTGGTTATCCTCTACTTTACTACGCCCTCTTCGACGATCTGGTCATTATTTTCCGCCTCCTAGCTCCCTCTACCCCCTCTATCCCCTCCATAGCACCCCGTTGCCACAGCTACTATTCTCAAATTGCCACCAATGAGAGCTAATTAATTTCGCAGCAAACGCATTAAGCGGGCCTGCACAGTTGGCAGTGAGACGAACAACCAACACATTTTGAGCAAATCATTCGCAGAGCAATTTCAAAGTTGCAAATGCGCCGTTGACTTGTATGGCACTTCCGGCCGCTACTAATAATGATCCATTTTCCACCATGCGCCAACCTCCCGCCTTGCCCGGCTTCTTATTTTGCTTGCTATATATATATATAAATATATATAAATATATATTTTTTAATATATATACGGAAATTATATTTTTGCGGTACATATACGTCCAATGTCTTAACAAATATGGATGGAAAACAAGCTTCAACTTTGATTGAGAATAACACATTTTACTTTTTATTAAAATACTGTGAGAGATCAATACATTATTTGCAATCCTTGTGTAATGTATTCATCCAAACGTTTTTTAAAGAAATTCATCTGACCAGACGACTTGATTTTTTTTACTAATCGCTCTAAAATATCCCTCCAAAAAGCAATCGTTGATTTTTCACAGACAGTTAGTATTTTGATTACCCCATAGGTTGGACCGCAAGTGGCCCTTCTTGCTCTTTAAAACTGCCGTTTACCTCTAACTGCGCTAGGCAATGCTATCGTGCCTGCTGTCCTAGCAACCAGGACTAGGTGACACAAATATGTGAGGGTATTCTAAATATCTCACCACAGTTAAGCTAGTGAGGCTTACGCAGGTAGTTCTGCTTTATCGGGCGTCAGCGCAATGTTTGGCGATAACTGCCTTCGGTTTTTATACGACTCTCGCAGCATTTTCGAGTGACTGCCGTTAGGCTGTCACATCAGGGTCACTTCAGAAGAGATAGAGGGGTAGGACGAAGAGAATAACGTCGCCTAGCTGGCTTTCGGTATCTGGTTATACGCCAAATAGAGCACCAGTAGGTTGAGCACGAACTCATCTTACATCTACAACTAGCATGGGCGCGGAAAGTTTCTAATAATAATCATTATTCTAATAATAACCATGATTATTATAGGGCACTTGTTGCGACGGCGGCGAAAAACATTTCATGAGTATTGCTATCATGGATTCACCATTCTTCTGCATCTCGAACTGGTACTCACATGTAAGAGGAGATTTTAGCGGCAACGCAGAATAATGTCGAAATCTCTTCTAGCAGCGGAAATTATGCTTCAAATAGCAAAGGACATGCACATATCTAGCACGTCGCCAGTCAATTCCGCATTTTGGCAAACCTCAAAATCAGCTGAATCTACTGGTGATTGGTATCCAAGACGTTGACTTTTATTTTAATATTACAAGTTCATCAAACATTTAGGCTCCACGATAATATTTAATCTACGGCAACATATACAAGCTTAGATTTATCGTAAAGATTAAGGTATTAAGTCTTTACACACTTGATTGCAGATATCTCTCCAGGCACAAATCCTACATCTGCAAGGTTGGCCCATTAGACGCCCTTCGGCAGGCATCATAAAGCTTCCCAATAACAAAAAAATGCGTTGCAAAAATATCTCTGCAAATATTTAATAGTGAAGCAACGGTAAGTCGTATATGCAAGAAGGGAACATTAGTATATACTCGTTAGCTAAAATTAGGTAGCAATATATATTGCGGATCTTTCCTGTAAACAGTCGTTTCTTACCCTTTATGTCGTAAATCAAGAAATATATATATATATATATATATAAGCGTTTTCTTGCTGCATCATTATTTGTGAGAGACATTTGTTTTTTCATTACCGTTTTTTGCTTGCAGTCGGTTAAGCGTTTGATAGTAGCGCTTGCTCTACAAGTGTGTCAACTCATTATTGTTCAAAGTGCTGTATCCACTAACAACACCTACTCATCTTGATGGGTCTCTTCACCACCTGTACCGCTGTGCTGCTACTGTCCTCCACAGCTCCGGCAGGAGAGTACTGCCGGCTGCTTTGCGGCACTACTCAGCTAAAAGTGCGTGATAATCGTTTTTTGTCGACAGGGCTTATTTGTCTCGATTTTTCTGTCTAGAGCGTTTCGATGTAATACTACTAATGTCGATATCTAGACCATCCAATGAACGCTGCCAATCACAGCTGACCTTAACAGATAGATCAGACTGGGCACGACCGTACCACCAAAGGCGGCAACAGTAATCGAAGTACTAATAATCGTAAGTAAGGATAATGACAATAATACACTTTTTAAACAAAAATGTATTATTATTATTATTATTTATTTATTTATTACATGTTAAACGATGTTACAGTTGAGAGGTCTGAACGTATTCTTGCAGCGTTTTTTAAATAATTAGTTCACTCCATGGCGCCTAAAATAGATGCCGCGTTTCCTCTGCAAACTGCCAAGGACATTATTATTATTATTACTATTATTATTATTATTATTATTATTATTATTATTATTATTATTATTATTATTATTATTATTATTATTATTATTATTATTATTATTATTATTATTATTATTATTATTATTATTATTATGTGTGTGCAGGACGGCACCCAGCAAGTGACATACCAAAGTGATGAGTGTAACTCAGTGATCATTTTGGTGTACTGTGTGTGGCCGTTCGACGGAGAAGCCAGCGGCTAAGACGCTGAGAAGTTCTAACTATGACACGATGAAGCAAAACGAAACCACCAGCATAACGGCCTGGAGGCTCCGAGCGGCACGCCGCTGCCATTCAAATTCGAATTCTAACGGCTGCCCAACCAACATTTTGAGTTTGGAACATTCAAAAACTCACCGCGCCAACAATAAAAACGGGATTTTCACTTGGAACCGCAAGGCATGAGAAGTGGACAGCCGCAGCAAAGCCAGCAACTGCTCTGTTTCAAAGGAGAAGCAACAGCAATGGCTAATGAGTTTCAATGTCCGTGGTGTTCGATGTGCTTTCCTACAAAGAGGGATGTGCAGATTCACGCAGGAAGGACTCATAAGAAAAAGATAGCCGATTCTAGTGGGCCAGCAGTGCTTCAACAGGCCGCTGCCACTCTTAGCAGCGTCTCACAGCCGCTGCCTTTTCCGCACGCTTCACTAGTAGAACCCTCTCCTCACCCCGCCAGCCAGTCTCCAGTGAACGGAGGCCCGACACCTGATGATCACCTGCCGCCCTCTTCTTCCCTTTCTCTTCACAAGCTACTCGCCAACGCCAAGATGACACGCAAGGTGCTGCGCAGGATCCCAAAGGGAGCGAGAATACCCTTGCGCGGACTCTTCCACCGTCTGCTTAAAGACGTCGTGAAAAAGAATGACGAAGCGAGCTGGACCGCGCTGCTCACCCTCGCCCCAAAAGTCCTCCACGTCGAAAAAGAAACCCAGGGAGGCCATAGCTTGGCCAGCGTAGTCAAAGAAAAGGTGGCCTTTTTCGGGGGTGCCGCTCTCACTTGCGTGCAAGCTGAGGGTCGAGGCAAACGTATATTGACGGATAAAGCTCGCGCTCAGATCGCTGCTCACAAGCTTTCCATGGATTTTAATGTGCGGAGCGCTATAAGGATCTTGTCTTCCGATGACACGATTGCGCCCGTAACGGAGGAGTCGAGTAATGAGAGGGTGGCAAAACATCCTCCTGCTCCTGCAGGGGACGTGGTGCCACCGTCCCTTTTCGGCTTGCCAGCGGTCGGGTCGTGCTCAGGCGAGGATGTTGCCAAGGCACTTCGCTCCTTTCCATCCGGTGCGGCGGGAGGCCTCGACGGCCTCACGCCTGACCATCTAAAATGCCTTCTCCCTGCTAACGGAGACCACAACGATGTACTGGAAACACTCGCCAAAGTATGCGACATCATACGTAACGGGCAAGTTCCGGAGGCTGTGAGAAACGTGATATATGGAGGGTGGCTTATCCCTCTGAAAAAGATAACCGAAGGATACCGACCCATAGCCGTCGGCTGCACTCTGCGAAGATTGGCCTCAAAGACCCTGCTTCCCCAGGTCAATGTGAAAAGCTACTTGCAGCCACGGCAGATGGGGTACGCCACTCAAAATTTGTGCAGAAATAATTGCTCACACAGCTCGCACCTTTCTCGAACACAACGAAAAATGCTGCCTTCTAAAATTAGATTTTAAAAATGCGTTTAACTTAAACAAACGAGGACACCTCTTGACAGAGATTTCCAAGCACGCCCCGGTTCTCTATCCAATGATGCACCAGGCATATAGCAAACCGACTCCCCTAATGTTTGGTGAGGTTGAAATTAGGTCATCAGCCGGTTGTCAGCAGGGAGACGTAGCGGCTCCTCTTGCATTTAGCCTGCTTCTGCATCAGTACGTCAAGCAGGTGGCATCCAAGGTCCCTTTGTTTTACCTCGACGATGGGACCCTTCTGGACAACGATCCTTCGGTGTTACTCAGAGACATCAAGGATCTCCGAGCGTTCGAGCAATGGAGCGGGCTGCAGCTTAACCCATCTAAATGCGAGCTATTTCTACAGGGTTTTGAGGACGAAGAGAGACAGCAGGTGATCGCTGAATTTAACAGCAACCTCCCGGGCATCCTTGTAAAGGATCGATGTGATTGGGACCTGCTGGGTACGGCGGTGTTTCCCGACATGATCGGTCCGATACTAGCCGAGAAGGGAGAACAACTTTCCCGGCTTTACCAGAGACTGGGCCATCTCGGTAGACATCAAGCCTACTTCCTGCTCCGGCACGCGATGGGAGTGCAAAAGGTCCTGTATGTACTACGGACCTCACCTGTCTTCCTTCTACCGTCAGAAACTCTGAACCTCGACGACCAGGTGAGGAGAGCCTTGGAAAACATCCTTGACCTAACGCTTGATGATGAGGCATGGACGCAGGCAAGCTTACCAGTCCGGCTGGGTAGAATGGGTATTCGTTCGGCCACGGACCTTGCCTTACCCGCTTTCCTTGCTTCGTCGCACAGCTGCGCCTCTGCAGTGGCCGCTACTGCCGGCGGACTCATCAGCCACCAACAAGACGCCGCTCGGATCTGGGATGCGCGTCAGTCTGGTCGTCCATCTGAGGAACAGGTCACTAGGCAGAAGGGGTGGGACCAAATCGCCACTCAGGCTACCCACTTAACTCTTCTGTCTGCCTGTGAGTTAGATATAGACGGCATTAGACTGAAAGCGGTTTCATCCGACGCTGCCGGAGCGTGGCTTGACGTGTTTCCGTCTGAGCTAGTCGGCAGTAAGCTGGCTGATGACCACTTCCGTGCCGCCAGTGGCCTCAGACTTGGCATTGCCATGTTTGAGACAGAGGCATGCCCGTGTGGTGGAACGGTGGATGAACGTGGCCTGCACCGACTTAATTGCACTAAGCTGGCTGGGCTTACGCAGGGCCGCCACGATGCCATAAATGACATCCTCGGGCGCGCTTTCAGACAAGCCGGCTACCGCGTCACACTGGAGCCTGGTGGACTACAGAGCGACGACAGGCGTCGACCGGACGGCCTTACCAGCCGAGACTGGGACCGCAATCGGCCGCTGGCATGGGATGTCACCGTCTCCGACACGTACGCTCTCGGCTATCGTGCACTAGCCAACGCGGGCGTCGGCAACATTATTCACCAACGGGAGATGCACAAACGGCGCCTATACGCGCATCTCCTTGAGGACCACGTTGTAATGGCCTTCGGCCTCGAGTCATCTGGCGTTTGGGGCAAGGATGCACTCAAACTGACAAAGGAGCTTGGGAAGAAGCTCTTCAAGGCCACAGCGGAGCCAAGATCGACCGCTTTCCTCCGACAGAGAGTGTCATTAGAATTACAGAGAGGCAACGCCAAGATGATGTTGAGTGGTCACCGACACTCAAGCAATACGAATAATATAAGCATATTGTAGATATTATATAAGTAATATATTGATAATTGTGATACATGTACATATTGATAAAATGAACCCTTGTTCCAAAAAATTATTATTATTATTATTATTATTATTATTATTATTATTATTATTATTATTATTATTATTATTATTATTATTATCTTAATTACTTATATATCTATATATATAGTGCAATATTGCTTGTATTATTACCGCCTGAGGTAACGATGATGACCTCGGTGACCACTTAACATAATCTTAGCGTTGCCTCTCTGTAGCTCTAATGACACCCTCTGTCGGAGGAACGCGGTCGATACTAATAGTAATATCACAAAAATAACAACGAATGGCTGAGCAACTCGTGAATAGACGTTTGCGATGATTCTCTCGACTTCATCCTTGCATCCGTTCACTGCAGGGAGACGGTTCCGACTGCAATGCCCGGTAAAGGACGTTGTCCAAAGCCGGATGCCTCGAGAAATTACAGGCTCTCTTTTTGCAAGCAAGAGCACGCTCGCCGAATATACCGCTTCATCGTATCTCGCAGAATTATGTTTAAAGCATACTGATTTTCTCATACGCAGACCGGAGATAATGCAGAGCGTAGTATTGTTCAGCATCATTCCCAGTTGCGGTGAGGGAATGGCCTGAAGCCATTTGACGCTCGTTGGATCGACCGCGGCTCCCAGTCGACCTTACACCTTATTGTTACTCGCCTAGCACATAAACGGCTTCTGGGTCGACTTGACTTATTGCAAGCCAAAAGTCGATAGTGATGAGCGTTCAGGCACTTGGCCTTAAATCCTGAGATAGCCTTGAACTCCCTTACCAAAGCAATACCTCTCTGAATCACTAGGGCACATTTGGCAAGGGTGCCGTCTTCCAGAAACCACGGTCGATGTCCGGAAGTTATTGTCTTCAAGAGCAAGCCTGTTGAACACAAGGATATGACTCAATGAACTCTCTCTGCCAAAGTAACTTGCTTGGAGACCTGTTCATTTGATGTGCTAGCCGGTATACTCAGAAGAGGGTGGAAGCAAACAGCCTTAAGTCTTTAGCGGTTATAGGAGATTCATCTTATTTGTCCAGCATTATTGCAGTTGCCAGTTGACACCATATTCCTACTCACTGTGTACCCAGTGCATAATTAGTTGATTAGGTTTTCTTCATTGTTCAATACTCGTCAATCTGTGACTGATCGTAAGAGTGTATCTTGCATATTGTGCGATTCACATGTTAGTCGTTAGTTATCCGGGGAATAGTGATAAGTACACCTCCTTTAACCGTCTCCAGATGATTGCTGGCTATCTAATCTAAAGAAAGACGTGCTACTCGATCTATGCTCCCTACATTTTAAACACTGCGTTATCCTGGAGTAAATACTATTCTAAGCCAATGTTCTCTTGTAAATAACGCTAAATCGCCAAATAAATGCTTAAATTTCTCCACGCCGCTTTTGTTGCTGCAGTCTGAGTAGAATCGGCAAAATCGGCCTACTCCTTCCTATAAGAAACCTACTCTCTTTGTTGCGTCTATTTATTTACTAATACAATGGTGTATATTTGCTGCGTTGACTTCAGACCAATCGTTGTGCTCTCTTTTGCGTGAAATGTTTAATTACTTACGACTTGATCACCATATGCCAGCCTACCTTCTACCTGCAATTTTCGCTAAGTTCTCCTGAGTTACAGTTTAGTTGCATCATCTTCAAACAGCATTTCTTATTTAAAAAGTCGCTGGGGAAGATTTTCATTCTCTCTCCATTCTGTTGTCGGCTTTTATAATCTCTTCGGCCAGGTTTCTGATAATCAGTCCACGGTGGTCTGACTTTCTCATCCACTGGAAGCCTTCAGAGTGTCGTTCCTCTCAAGCGCCCTTCTCTCTGGTCAGTGCCCTTTGCAGCCGCTTAGCAGGAGGTACCGGCCGCCTTCCTCGGGACATTAGTCCGGAAGACTGCTGTATTAGTCACGTGCTGACTCTGTTAGAATTGTAGCATGAAGTTTCACTTTTGCTGCTCTGACCGTATGGCCCGCGGTCACAGCTGTGTGACGGCACTTCTTGCATATCGCCTCTCTCAGGCATACTATGGCAAAGTGCCCGATCACATGTGCATCAGCGTGGGCCGTCAGCGGCTCTGAGGTCCATTCTGGCCCTGAAGTACAACATTTCTCCTTTGAAGATCCATTCAAGTCCAAATAGACGCTTAGCTGTCCCTTGTTGTCATCACTGAAGCGTAGAATGCTAGTCATTCATTAATGAAATCTTGTCTTAGCTCTTCTAGCTTGTATACCACCTTTATTCCAAAGAGCAGATCCAACTTTCGCAGCGACAGGTAATCTCTTTGTCGAGCCCGGTGGCGTGGTGGCTTAAGTCTGCGCCTCGCAACCGGAGGAGACACATGGGTGCGCGGGTTCAAGCCTCACTGTTGCACATTTGTATTTATGGGCGCCTGTCTATGAAGCAATGTACAGAAGTAATGTGTAGAAAAACAGTTCCGTGGACGTTAAGTCTTGGCTGAGGAGCAGCCCGAAAAACTTTAGGTAATCTCTTCGGCCAGGTTTCTGATGATCAAACTACGCCTGACTTGTTCAGCATAGCGTTGCGTTCCTTGCTCGTTTCCCAGACACTGAGATTAAGGCCTCCATATGTATGTTTGCATCGGCTAGGGTTTACTTCTTGTTTCAGTTCCCTTCGCATGTCCGCAAGCGTGCCACATTAACCTTTTTGGCTACGATCACGCTGTTTGCGTGTTTGGTCATTTGTACTTTTCACATTCCTGTTCTAATCGTTACTGTTACAAATAAATCTAAACATATGCTAATAAACCTCTGATTATTCAAACACGATGTGTCTTTATTCACAATGATTAACAACTGCACGTGCCCCGTTGTGAGGGGGTTCACCAGAGTTGGCTTTTGTTAAACGTTTCTAGGGATTATATAATATTGGCATCCCGGAACTAAGCCATGCAATAACTCTTAAGTGAGCATTTTCGATCATTAGCGATAAGTTGCGACGTTGTGCTGTTTCGTAAATATGGGGCAATTAATTCCCAAGACTAAGAAAGCGACCGTGTTGATTGTCTGTAAGCTGACTTGACACTTATGGTGACAATGCCATAAGTATAAAAAATGGTACTGTAGTAGCAATTATCGTGGTAGTTAGCACCAGAAGTTCAGCGAAGTGAAACAAAAGTTGTTCCGATGGAACTAGTTGTAAGCGTACCACAATAGGTTGCAGTTTTGTGGCTGCATCCTGTTTAGGTGCATACGACTCTGAGGTCGTTACAAAAAGTCGTTAAAGGCGTGACCTTTCTAGATCAGAGTAAGTGTGAACGGGATAGGGCGACACATATATCAAGTGGCAGTATTAATAATATTCTGTGCATGCTAGAGTCTCGGCCATTAGCCAATGAGCAGATTTGAGAGTCATGTTGTGCTCATTTCATCCGTCAAGTGAAGACAGACCAGTGTACAAAAAGAAGGATATCACCCCTACGATCCGACAATAGGTTATTACAGCCGTCGTCTGTACAGCACCTATTTTCGGCGTGTCGGTCGCACCTTAATTAAACTTCAGTTTGACAACAGTTGCTGCTTCAGTCTTTAAACGTTTCTGCTAACAATAAGATTCACCATAATATCGCAGACGAGTTTACGGCCTGTCAAGACACAGGCTGCGGCAAGAGTTACTTGAGGGTTTAAGCCATTTCGACATGAAGTGCAAAATAAGCTAGGCATGGTGAAAATATATGAGATAAAAGAAACGGTATTGGATTGTACTTTGCTCGTTACGTGGGAAAGATGATGTGAAGTATATGGCCGCCCCCGGAGTTTTCGGCATTGTCTATATGGGTAACCAGTATAAAGATTTGGAAAACAATTGATTTGTCCAACAAACGAATATATACCCTAGGCTCAATAGCAATGAAACAGCAAAATATCATATTCACAAGATAGATGCTGCATTCACTAGTTCTTTGATATGCGCTGAGAAGATGATGTCGGTCGAGATTAAGATTTCAAGATCGCACGTCACATTGGCAGTTACCAGTGTTGATCCATTAAGTAGGCAGTTTAACTCAGAAGAGCTAACCACTCCCAAGCTTTTAAGACAAGACACTTATAATCAAAACGCTGTATACCGTTGTCAAGACACCACCGGCTGACATCGTGCATCGCGGAGTGCAGTGCTGAATGCGATGCGGAGAATATATATATATATATATATATATGTAGTGCGTTGCAAAAAAATTAACAACTCATGTTTTTTGGTGATAATGTCGGCTCGATTTATTTAAATGGCTTGCATTTTAAGGGCATGCTGTATATGACGAACCACGAGTATGGTGTTAATTTCGTTGCAATCTCACAATCGGTTCATACCAAAATTAAAAAATGTAAAAAACAGTGTTGCAAATTAATAGCAACAATACCAAGCTGACAACATAGCTCTTGTTTGTAAAGGATAGTCGATACTACAGCTGATATAGGATCCCGAGGAACAAATGTCAGGAATATTGTCTAGCTAAATCAATCGTTCTATAGATGCAAAATATTCTACAGCTCAGTCGTTGTTCCGAACTAACGGCGAAGCGTATGTTTAAACCATGGGTCGTACAAAGGATCTCTCGGATAACGAAACGACAAGGATTGAGGCATATGCTGAGCTCGGTTATACAGTAACTGCGATAGCAACCAGATTAGGACGGCATAAGAGCTTCTTCTTCCAGGCAGTTGGCTACTCATGACCAAATGTCTTCTTCCAGGCAGGTTGGCTACTTATGACCAAATGTCTTCTTCCAGGCAGGTTGGCAATTTTACAATTACTGACTTTTAAACAAGACTGGCCATAAGAAACATGTTTCGCCAACCGCCGCCCAAGGAGCGCGACAAAAGCGGGACCGACGCATCGCAACCCTCGACGGACACAGTAACGACTCCTGGCGAGCAAACGGCTAACCTCGGTGAAACGGCACCCAGGAACACTACCTGGAGAAGATTACGGAGTTGGTGGATAAGCTGATTCGTCACACGGCCAACAGAAAAAACTTGGACGCTATGGTTAAGAGCCTGGCGGAGGAGCTCCGTGTTACCGTAAAAGAGGCCAGGACACAACGAAAGGATGTCGGCACCTGGACCGCTCCTAAGACTACCGACTCCGGGTGTCAGTGCACCCCCGGCGAGCGCGCAATGGACGGGCAGGCCGAGAAAATAAACGCGCTAATAGACGCCTGCGGCACGGAGGAGGACCTCAAACAACTCCTCACCGAAGACTGGCCACCAGCCGTCTACACGAGGATAACACACCTCGGAGTGAGCATTCTTAAGGAGAGTCCCCTTCGGATTCTGGTGGCCAGGGAGGACGACCCCTCCGACAAAGCTGTATGGCAGAACATGGCCTGTCAATTCCAGGGCATTGCCGGGGAGGCGGGAGACAGGACAGGCGTAGTCCTGTCCCGTTGCATAAGCGAGACGGGGGACGACGGCGAGCCTATTACAAGGGCCCTGGTGGCGCTCCGGCTCCCCAAAGATGCGACGTTAATCCAAGAGAAGAACCTCCTGGATCAAGCGTTAACAAAGGCCAAGGCACTAGTGGGCTCACGAAGCCTTGGACCTATCCCCTGCCATATAAGTAGGCAGGGGGAGCAGAGGGGAGTCGGAAAACTTCTCGAGTGCCTGGCCCGAGCTCAAGGCCTACACCTCGCCGTCACCCCTACGACACGAAGGAAGGCCCTAGACAGCGTGAAGAAAAGCAAGCCCAGCCCCACAACGACCTTTCTTCTAAAAAAGAAGGAAGGCAAAACCTACGCGGACATGATCGGGGAGCTGGGGACGAGGGTGGACCCCATCGCACACAAAGTCAGGGTCAACCGCGTCATGCAACTGCCCAGCGGAGATGTGCGGCTGGTAGTTGCGGAGGCGGCAGAAGGAGAAGCCAGCATCTTCCTTCAAGCCCTGCAGTCAGCCGGGGAGGCGGACGTGAGCCTGGACCGCTCCTCCATGCGACGCCTTCTTGTAAAGGACATCATTAAGGGTACCTCTGCCAAAGACATCGAAAGAGCCCTCCGCAAGGCGGCGCAATGCGAGGGACCACTGACGGTCGCCCCCCCCCCCAAAAAGGGGTTACCGGTCGGTGGACGGCCCTGGTCCGAGTCGCCCCGGCGGATGCCGGCAAGATTCTCGGCATTAAGCGAATCCAAATGGGGTGGTCCTCGTGCCCCATCTCGGAGTGGATCAGTGTCCCGACATGCCAACGATGCCAACGTGTGGGGCACTCTGCCCCCTCATGCACCTTTGAGGCAGTCAACGCCAAACGCTGTCATAAATGCGGAGAGCTGGGGCACCTCTCCAGGGAGTGCACGGGGAACGCGACGTGCTACAACTGTGGTGAAGACGGGCACGCAGCCAACGTCGCCGCATGCCCGAAGTTTCGGGAACAACTTGAGGAACTTCGTCGCCGCGGCGGCCGAGCCAATACCCGAGCGGCACCCGCGCTCTCCGCCTCAAGGCCATGCCCTACAGCGGCCCAATCCACTCCCGGAGGCCACCCCAGTGCCGCGGTGGATTCCGAGGGCTTTACCCTGGTAACCCAGAGGGGCCGCAATAGGGTATAAGGGTCATCACCCCTTGCGGACCCTCGGGCCTCCAAGGCCCCCAACACCCAGCTCACTCCTAACTCAACAAATGACTAAGATTCTTAAAGCTCTACAGCTAAACTGCAACCGTAGCAGGGCAGCATATGCAATGCTTGAAGAGGTCAGTAGCAGAGCCAAAGCAGATGTGCTGCTGCTGAACGAGCCCAATGTCCGGTGGGCAGAAGAGAACCGCCCGGCCCGGTTTACCGACGGCGAGAGGGCAACAAGCATTGTGCTTGACCGTCGCTGCCACTCCCGGATTTCAGGACATGGCAGCGCCCACGGTTTTACTTGGATTGACGTGGCGAACGTTGGGCGTTTTTACTCATGCTACTGCAGCCCCAACGTCCCACTTGAAGATCTTATCAAACTTTTAGAAGACTTAACCGCATCTTTTAACCAATGTGACAAGCTCTTAATTATAACAGGAGATTTTAATGCTTCCGCCGGCGCGTGGGGTTCCGCCACTACGAACCGGAGAGGACACGCAGTCTTCGATTGGTTGGCGGCCATGGACCTAGTCGTTCTTAACACAGGTGCTCCTACATTCCACAGGGCAGGGCGCACCTCTTGTATAGACCTAACTATCACACGCCGGACAGAGGCCCACAGGATTTTAAACTGGAGAGTTTTAAATGACGAAGAATCGCTAAGTGACCACCATATAATCGAATTTCACGTGACGACCAGCTTAAAGCAACCATCTGCAAGGCTGCATCCGCCTATGAGGCGTCAGGGAACCGCCGAACTCCGGGAGTCCCTTAGGGCCTGCATAGGCCCGGATGGCCCGCCCGCTTCGATGACGGGCCTCCAGGAGGTCTTAGAGACCGCCTGCAGGGCTCCCTCGGGGCGCGGCACGAATTCTAGGTTCCGCGGCACACCAAAGCACTGGTGGACTGCGGAGATCGGACACCTAAGGAAGAGGTGCCTTCGAGAGAGGCGCCTTTTTACGCGTGCCCGGAGGCGCGCACCCGAGGGGAGGTATGCCCTGTACCATGGCGCCGAGTACAAGAGGCTGAGGACCCTCTTCCGCAGGGAGATCTTCAGAAGTTAGGAACGCTCCGGGAGAGCCTTTCTCGAAGAACTGGAGGACGATCCCTGGGGCCGTCCATACAAGATGGTAAAGGGATGCCCGCCTTTTAATCGGAGAGTGGACCTCACGCCGGACGAGGCCCAAGAGGCAATATCAGTCCTCTTCCCAAAACATCCTCCCTTTGACCGCGCCCCCTACCTGGAGGCCCCAGGGACGGAAGAACAGGATCCTCCAGAAGTCACCTTGCAAGAGGTGCACGAAGGGGCGGCACGTCTCAAGGAGGGAAAGGCACCAGGCCCCGACGGCGTTCCGGTCTCCGCGGTCCAGCTACTAATGACGGAATACCCGGAATCAGTAGACGCTGCGGCGACTGGGATGTTACGGACGGGCTCGTTCCCTGCGGCATGGAAAGCTGCAAACCTCGTTCTCATACCCAAGGGCCCCGGCTCCTACCGCCCGATCTGCCTACTCGGCGCCCTGGCTAAAGCATTCGAGTCCATCGTGGAGGCACGCCTCCGGGACTCCGCGGAGGGGACCGACCTGCTGTCCGACGCCCAGTACGGATTCCGCAAGGGCTACTCAACTATCGGCGCCATAAAGCGGATCCAGACGCAGGTTGAAGTCCTCCGCGAGTCCCCGCCTAGAAGACGGGACTTGTTCTTCGCGATTTTACTGGACGTCAAGAACGCTTTTAACAGCCTACCATGGAAAGTCATCCTAGGGACTCTCCACAGGAAAAAGGTCCCCTTTTATCTACGGAAGCTTTTATCAAATTATCTACATGACAGAACAATCTAGTCCCACGGTTCCGTTTTTAACATGACTGCAGGGGTGCCACAGGGATCCATACTTGGCCCCCTGCTATGGATTATAACCTTCGACGACGTGTTGCGGCTGAGGAATCTCCCCCCCGGCGTCAACCTCCTTGCCTACGCTGACGACCTCGTCCTAACCGTCCAGGCTCGGACCGCGGACCTGCTGCAGAGCCGTGCGAACGAGGCACTTGGCGACGTCGCCCGCTGGATGCAAGAAGCAGGGCTCGCTCTCGCCCCAGCCAAAAGCGAGGCGATACTCTTGGTGGGCCGAAGAACATGCCCCGACCTTCACCTCCGCCTAGATGGCCAGGAGATCGTACTCGTCAACCACGTAAGGTACCTCGGGGTTACCATTGACAGGGGTCTCCGCGGTACCGAACACGTGCGGCGGGTGACGGAAAAGGGAACGAAGACGGCCAGTGACTTCGCACGTCTCATGCCTAACACATATGGTCCACGGCAGCTGAGAAAACGAATAATTATGTCCGCGAACGAGTCGGTTGCCATGTACGGAGCTCCGGCCTGGCCCACCAACACACTAAAATTCGCCGCGAACAGGACTCGCCTGCGTCGGGCCCAAAGGGTCGGAGCTCTCAGGGTAATCTCAGCGTACAGGACGGTTAGCGCCGCGGCAGCCTTCGTCCTTGCCGGAACGATCCCGTGGGATTTAAAGGCAGCCGAGCGCCGCCGCTTATGGGATAACCCAGGCCTCAAAAAAGACGAGGCACGTCAGCGTACAATTGACCTCTGGCAGAAGGAGTGGGAAGACCTCGAACAGGGTGCCCCAGGCGCCAGCCTCCGCACCCTAATCCCAAATATCAGAAGCTGGCTTAACCGGCCGGGGGGGGAAATTACATTTCACACAACCCAAGTCCTCACAGGTCACGGCGACTTCCAGTCGTACCTGTTCAGGATTGGAAAGGTCCCCAGCCCCACGTGCGTCCACTGCGGCGATGGACTCGACGACACTCCAGAGCACACGGTGCTTAGCGCGCAAGCTTAACGGAGTTTTTAAGTAACAACCCAGCTCTTAACCTACACGACCTCACTATGAAAATGACGGAATCAATATCAGGATGGAACAAAGTGACCCAAGCTTTTAAGAACATACTGCAAGAGAAGACAAGGGCCTCCCTCCGAGTCCGCTCGCGCCTCCCCGAGGCTCCCGGGGAACACATCCGCCTGGACCAGTAGACTCGCCCCCCCTGACTGTTTGATGATATGCGCAAGCAGTTCCCAGTTAGCGTGGGAGACGAAAACACAACTGGTGTTTAGTGGGTTGGAGCCCCACACTACCGGCCCGCACTTGCAGGAAGCTCCCTTGCTGCGGTGCCCGCGTGTGCAACCGCATTTTCCAGTTAGTCCTCTTAAAAAAAAAGGCAGGTTGGCTACTTATGACCAAATGTCTTCTTCCATACAGTTGGGTACTCATGACCACATGTCTTCTTCCAGGATCAGGACCACTTTCGGAGTGCCAGTGCACCGATCCACAGTGTACCGAGTGTTAAGTTCTGACAAAAACGTGCAATACGCGAAAACGAAGCCTATGCCGCGACTGCAACCGAAGCACATTTTTGCACGGCGTAAATTTTCGCATAGATACCAAACTTGGGATAATGAGTGGAAAACCATCGTCTTCTCGGATGAAAATAAATTTATTCTCGATGGCTCTGAATTATTTGAATGACTTACGGAAGGTACCTAAATGGTTCTCGAAACGTGTGGCCGGTGGTGGTTCTGTGAAATATTGGGGCGCGCTTAGATATGATGGGAAGTCTGATCTAGTCGCGATTGTGGTCCGAAACAATTCCGACATGTACCAGCGTGTCGTCGGTTTCCAGTTAGAAGCCCATGTCAGAAGAATTGGGGGACCTGACGCAGGTTTTTAACAAGACAACGCCACGTTTCATGCCTCGGCTAGCACTATAGCCTTTTTTCAAGAACAAGGAGTGCCACTTTTTGACTGGCCGGCACTAAGTCCAGACCTGAATCTCATCGAAAATCTTTAAGGACATTTGGTGAAGCAGATTTACGCAAATGGTCGGCAATATGAAAATTTTTCGGACCTCAAAGAAGCTGTTCAGCAAGCATGGACTGATATTCCACTTTCGTACATACAACACCTCATTAATTCCATGAAAGACCGAGTTTACGGTAGTTTTACTAATATTTTGCAACACAGTTTTTTTTTATATATATATTCAATTGTCATTTTCCCACCGTTGGTGATTAGTTACAATGAATAAATGCCACAAAAATTATATATATTAAAAAAAAAAAAAAAAAAAAAAATATATATATATATATATATATATATATATATATGTATATATATATATATATAAACGTATATGCTTATATATAATTTTTTTAGTCGAGGAGTGTAAATGCTTTTACGCACGCCACGAGTACAGGATATTTGGATGTTGGTCCGCTAAGACCACTACACACTAAACACACCTCCCCCTTAAGCTTCACTCTCTAATGACCCAAATATGTGTGCTATATATATATATATATATATATATATATATATATATATGATATCAAACGTATATCATATATGTAAGCATATACGTTTGAGTTTGACGTTAGTCTAGACGGAAGATGAGTTTCTCTTCTGTCTAGAGAGGCTTTTCGCTAGTTGATGGCGACAGGTGGACCAATGAGCTCTTTGCTTGATAAGGCGCGACAGACTTCAAAAAGTCAAAAGATTTAGCAATCCAAAGTAGAAACGGTGAACGTCGAAAGAGCGCGCCGTAGTAGTGCATTAACATATCAAGAATGTGTAGAGCACGCCAACTACTTAAAATAGCAAACTTCGCAACACGTGTAGGGAACACGTAACACAGAAAAATGTTTGCCTATTAACGCTACACGTTTTGAACGCTACTACACTAACCTGTATTTCATGCATTTTAACGGCGAGTTTAAAAGCCAAACATTATTGCGCTATAAAACTGTAATTTATTCTACGGGACCTTTAATTTATATATATATATATATATATTTTTTTTTTTTAATAGTAAAAAGTAGACACATAAACATCGCTCTTCATAAGCCCCCTCGCCGGGTAACAATATATTTACAACAACGAATTACACCTTCCTCCGTTCAAAAGCATCTGTCTGGCGTAAAATTCATCGTGCCTGAAGTTCCTCTGTCAATATGCATTTGACCGTATAAAACAACAGGTCCTTATAGCATTTAAGAGCTCGCTTTTCTTAGACGTGGAAAGTTGCTTAAGTGCGTGCTGTTTGTTGAAAACGCATAGAAGATGTAACGGGCGATCGACGCAAGGTCTTGTTTTTGAGACAAATCATGTCGTTAGTCGTTTGCTGGGAAAATGTATAGGCGTCATTAATTGACAGGAAGCAAGCAGATAATAATGACTGTAGCCTTAAGGTTTATACCTCACAATTGACTGAATCTGCCGGCCGTAAAGGCCACTGCAGAAGCGCAGCTATGTGACGAGGCAAGAAAGACGGGCAAGGCAAGGTCCGTGACGGAGCGAACTCCCATTCCACCCAGCCGAACCGGTAGGCTTGGTTGCGCCATACTTCATCCTCGAACGTCGGGTCACGAACTATATTTTCCAAGGCTCTCCTCACCTGGTTGTCGAAGTCCAACGATTTTGACGGCAGAACGAGGGCAGGTGAGATTCGTATTTGCCTATGGAAGCAGAAAGTAGGCTTGCTGTCTCCCGATATGGCCAAGCCCTGGTAAAGCCGGGAGAGTGGTTCTTCCTTCTCTCGGTCAGTACCGGGCCAATTATGTTGGGGAACACTGCCGTACCCAGCAGGTTCAGTTTACACTGACTCTTTACAAGGATTCTTAAGAGCTTGCTGTTAAATTCTGCAATCACCTGTTGTCTCTTTTTGTATTCGAAACTCTGTACGAAACCCCTTCTCGCATTGTGAAGGGTTAATGTCTGTAAGTAACATTGAAGAATCGGTATTAAGAAAGGTCATATTGTCGAGGTCGAACAGAGAACTCTGGATGTCACCTGCTTGACGTACCGTTGCAGAAGCAGGCTAAACGCAAGAGGGGCTGCTACGTCCCCCTGTTGAAAACCGGCTGATGACCTAAGTTCAACCGCACCAAACATCAGGGGCACCAAACATCGGTCTGCTATATGCCTGATGCATCATAGGATTGAGGGCCGGGGCATGCTTGGAAACCTTTGAAAAGTGGTGCCCTCGTTTGTTTAAATTGAACGCATTTTGTTTAATCAAATTTTAGGAGGCACCATTTTTAATAATAATAATAATAATAATAATAATAATGTTTGTAATTTGATTTTAATAATTTTAAATAGACGCTCCAGTAGCCACCGCAGAACGCGGCTCTGTCATTTACGGAACAATGAAGCATCTGGCTCCTTGTTTCCGCGTAGTTGCTTTCCACAAGAAGTTTGTAAAGTGTGATTAACACAGCTACATGCTCGTCTGAGAATGCACGCTCAAGTCCTCGCGTAAGGTTTTATTGAGAAGCGTGCGCTGATGTAGCAGGATCATGCCTGCTTTGCGTGAGCGAATTCTAACATTGTTTTACGGTTTCGCATGCGAAGCAACAAAACTTTTCAATGATATGCACCCCTTGCATTCTTTGGGAGGGTCCTAGTTGTGGTCAGCGAATATGAATACCTTTCCATAGTCATATGAACAAACTATGAAGGTAAAAACGAAGTACCAGGTTGCAGTAGAGCCACAGACACACCTGTTTTTTTCTCGGACGTAAATACTCTTGGCATGTTTTTGTAGGCATATGCCATATATTTGCAGTTTGTAGTGTAATAGACTGGCACGTTGGACACATACGCACGCTAAGACAACGCCAATCCAGCTCCCTTTTCTCCCATCATAAAAGTGAGCCGGCATCTGGTTTCTGCTGTCTGCTTGGCTTAGACCGGCAGTTCTGCCTAATTTAACTTGACACCAGTCCACACTAGCATTGTGGAGTGGTGTCAAGTTAAACTAGCTAGGCCTGTGGATTGATGGATGGATTTATTATCCGCTTGATATATCAAAATACACGTGTCACCCTTTTATACCAGGGGCGCATCGAGCAGCATCATATGCGGACATGTTCAGCCATGTAGGGATTCCCCCAAAGCCCTTGAGACTGCATGGTCGCTGACTTCCAGCAGTATGATATATCATCTTTTCTTAATGTAAGCGTCGTTTAAAAAACGAAAAATCAATGGCGGGGGATCGAACTGGCGACATCCCGGAAGATGACAACCACCCTGCCAAACCACGCCGCCATATGTTGCCTATGTTGTATATGCGATCAGAGGCGGTGGCGCATATGTTGAATTGCCTCACACCGTCGCTAGGAAGGCCATCAACGGGACCAGTACGTGGTCACCTAATCAGTACGTGTTGCTCTTTCCTCTCCGCTCAACCTTTCTACGTAGTTCGTCACAGTTCGTCCATGGATTATGGAGTGCCTTCTACTTTATTTGCCTGCCTCTCACATACCACATGAATGGCATATCCCAAGTTGTACAGGACTGGCAGAACGAGGGCAACATGTGGTATGTCTTGTAGGTCACTTGCCTTTGTCGGCAATGTCTATATTGGCAGCTGTATTCGACGAGGAGTGCTGTGAAACATTTTGAGAACCAAAATGGCGACGACATGGGACATATAAACGATTAACGGTGATGACGATGATAGTGGTGCTAGTTATAATGACATATTGTACGATACGCATTTAGGTAGGTATAATAAACATTTTAGAAGAAGTTTATTAAATGATTTAACAAGTTAAATGCTCCGAATTTTGCTATTATATGTTATATAGAGACAAGCAAACTTCACTAGGAACATTTTGACACGTCATTAAGAATATTGAGCTTCACAAATACTCAGGAACAAAGAGCGGTTTATAGATTATGATATAGTTGTTTTATATGTAGTTGATCTAATAAGCATATTGCTTCAGCAGCCGAGTACGTCGCCCGCGCCGGCGGTCATCTAAATAGCATGATTTTCTTTCTGACTAAACATGTTGTGGTATAATACGGTACACTCGACTTTAACTTTAACAAGGTTATGACATTATGCTACCGACTTTTACTAAAACCCGTGCTCTAGTGGTCTTTGTTTTTGCTGGCCTCGATTTGCATCGTACAGAGCTTTCACTAGCTAAATACATACAGCCATTGGTTTATGGCACAAAACAATTCTTCTGGCTAAGGTACCTGTCCAGCACTTGATTCCATCATGAGGCTGAACGTGACCCTAGAGCGGGACAGAAGAAAATGAATAGTAAACGCCCTGGCAGGCCAGGTAGCGACAAAGGGTCTAGAGAAAGCGGTGAAATAGGGGCAGGTGCAGCAGGGCCCTCAGCGCAGTCTGGACTCGGTCTCACGACCCTCTGGCCGAAGGAAGATGAGGAGGAAGACGGGCTTAATGAGTTTGTAAGTCCCACACTAGTTGCCGACAGCTGCAAGCGACGCATGTGTACCCTAAAAAGCTAAGGTACTCTCAAGATCGCCACAAATATTATATTCAGTAGTTACTCTTTGAATAGAGAAACCGAGTCATGTTATGACAATTTACAAATTGCCACCAACTTATTTTCTCTGGGCATTTCTCTCTGACGTTCGCTCCAATAACTGACTGAGTCTAGGCGAGACATTGGACCAAAGGCATTTGCCACGCTCGATCACAAATACCGATTTTTTTCTGTTTCGTTTGTCGTATGGCTAAATGGGCATGCGCGCAGCGCGATCCCGTGTGTGTGACGTGAATTGAAAAATCTACCATGCACTCCTTTTTGTAATAACAAGGGATCAAAGTAGTGTTGAACATAATATATATTATGCTCAACACTACTTTGATCCCTCTGATGTGTGTTAACTTATATAATAATTATTTTGAGGTGGAAAAGTGTAATTGAAGGATAGAGCAACTTCTCTTGTATACAAAATGTTTACTCCTTATAGAAAATAATATTTTATTGCTTTGCCGGAACTAAACAGTCTTTTTTCTCTAATTAGCATATTTGCATGTAGTACTGTTACACTTAGTACTGCCACCATTATGATAACCTTCTAAGCTAAATCAATATGACTGAGATATTACGCAAACGTCTTTAGGCTGGCTTTGTCCGTAGGCTTCGTGAAGAGCGTTCCCGTCAACCACAGGTTGCACCACAGTGTCTTTGACCGCCTGTCAACTGCAGGTTGAGAACGTAAAAATGCGCCACAACGGACGTATGGTCATGATCGTGAGAGACCTTTGCCTAGAGCCATTTCCAAAAGTGCCTAAAAACAGCCCAGTCAGTGGGCCCGCAAGCGCGCACGAACAATCGATCGAAGGCAACTGGCCCTCTTCATGGATGACAACTTCATACCGCCCGCCCTGAAGGTGCCGGTCTCGAAAGGAGGTGACGATTTCTGACCATAACTCGTGACTGGACTGGCACCCCGAATAATTCAACGGAAAAATCGAAGAATACCTTGCGTCCTTTGGTTGCGCCTTAAAAGGGGAGCGTCCTACTCCTACGTCGGAGTCCATCGAAAAATATAATTGCGAAGGAACCTAGGCCTTTTTCTTGCATTTTCCCGCGTAATGGAGAGTGGGCTAAGAAATGAGTTCACTGGCAGATAGCGCAACATTTATTGATCGATTCTTCTACAGGCAGGGATGTGCAAAAACGGCGAGCACGAGCATATTGGTGCCACAAGAGCCGTATCCTAACATATCGCGCTGCATATGAAATATGTTTAATATTACAATTTTATTTGACTTAACTTAAAATAATTATGTTATTTAACTTAACTTTAAAGAACGATGTTATTTAACTTAACTTTACGAATATATGTTGGGATTGGACATTTAAATCTGTGCCATATATCCTGTAAAGGTCGTTCAAAAACAGCAACGGACGACGAAAATGTGACTTGGCTTAAGGCTGCAATTGTCCTCAATAACTTTACCATGAGGAAGCAGACAATGCCAAATCCCTTCATAAAAAGTTGCACTACCACATTGGCCGCACCAAACAATCTGCTCCTGCGATGAATACCTCTTAATTTCTCACAGTACGATAGCAAAAACAACGCGTGTTTTTTTTCGGATTTAAGAGTTTTTTGAAAAATTCGGCGATGGCCGGTCTCCATTGTTTTTGAGACTCACCACGGGTGACGAGACATGGGTACATCTCTCCGACCCTCTGCTTAAATCCAAAAGCTGTCAGTCTTCAAACAGTAGAATTGGATGTCGATCAAGAAGATGGCTGAACTAAAATGAAATGGTACGATCGAACAAAATGCTTACCAGACGCTTTTACAGCACTCACCAGGAAAAGTTCTAAAGCGTCTCTTACAGATGGTTCTTTCACCACGGCAACGCGCCAGCCCACAAGGCCGAAAATATTGAGGCTTTTCTAGTCGCAGTGGAGTCAAGTTTTTAAAGTAGATGTTTATTCGCGTTAGTATCACCTTGCGACATTTTACTCTTTTCAAGTCAGAATTTAAAATTAAGTTGAAATGTTCCAAAATTAAAAACAAGAATAGAGAAATAACCCTTGTCCCCAAATACGCGTCTTGATGGACTGCAACAAATACCGTCACTGCAAACATGGATTTTACATTTACTTACAACAGGTCTGATTGGTATGGTCTACGTATCACGCACATATACATACGCATAATTATAATATCTTTTCTATTTCTTTTTCCATTCATATTGGAACTCAATTCTCCTTGAATTTAGAATGCAGCCGCGAAACCATTGTAGCGATATATAACGACGCAGCGATTGTTCCCAATTGCAAAAAACGTCTGAATAATTAGAAATGTGTGCCAACTGAGGTTCACTGATTACCCTTACCAAAGAGCTGCAGTTTATCAAGCAAATCATCTTCCGTCGGAACCGCCTATGGCGCTGTCATAATCAATACTAGACGTAACCAATTATGATATGGTAGCGCAGAGAGGTAGTATTTTGCTCTGCTAAACATTTTCGAAATAAAATATTAATCTTACCTACATTGACGCAATATAACATTAGTAGTAATAATGGATAATCAGAAAGCGTTAAAATAAGTCTGAATGAATTCTTCTAACGCGGGAGCAGTTTCACCTATCCGTACTTGAAAATACCGTGTACCATACTACGCCCAAAACCATTTATACCGCAGCGAAGCGCCTTATGATTATGGCAATGTTTATTATTACCGATTCCATTAACGGGCTGAGATTATCAGTAAGCTCGTGTCGCTGAATTTATCTACATCGCATGATCCTTGAGCATGTGTTTAAACTTAAAACGAGCTAATTTTACCGTAGATACAGCTACATTTACATGTGATAACTGGAAGACATTGAAAACCAGATTCGTCTCGGTACAGCATTTTCAATTCTAACAAGCGCTGTGGCACTTATTATGGCAGCGCTGCTGGCGCTTTGCTTATTGCTGCCTTGGTTGTTCTTAACATGGTGATCGGTATTTCCACAACAGAAGTTTTTGCTATACAACGTTTACTACAGAAACTTCATAGAAACATATTATCACACTATTACCGTATACGTTGCGCCTCTTCTGCTTCACAAAAGGAGCCAGTCCTTTTTGGATTCTAGCCGTTTTTCGGTTAGTTTCTGTCATTACGCCAAGCAACATTTTATTTGTTGTAAATCAAACTGCAGACATGCATGTTTTAGTGGGCTACTGTCATCTAATCTATCCATTCTATTAGCGGCGTATTCAATATAAGTAGAACGGCACACATCACACCAAGTTGACTTGACCGCCCCAGATCGAAATTAGCAAAACAGCCCCCAAAGGCCGGGCAGAGGCGTATTTCGACGAGCATCTACGGGTACGAACTCCAATGTGTGTCTGTGTACATCGATGTGTATATGACAGGCACCCGGCTGCCGTATGATAATGGTAATAATATTACCTCACCGCACGTATGAGTACATATCAGAATTCGATGGCCAAATGACCTGTTCATCAGGTGGACATACTGATTGATCATTTACATTTACGCTCTGCACACTAATTCCAGAGTCTACTGATTTGCCCCAGCCAATAAGCACAGAAAATGGACAGGATGCTACGTAAGACTGTTGCTACATGTATGCGTATGCTTGTTGTTGTTGTTATGTGGTTGTTATGTTCGTAATAATTTATTGCAAATTCGATTGGTTTAGCCTTGCACATGTACAGCCTTATGTAGGTCGATTAGATTAATCATCAAAGGCCAGTGTAGTACTAATCACAATTGTTGCTAAACATAGTCCAAAGGACACCGTACACGTAACTTGTAGCATGGTCAGCAGATATACGACCTGTTCGATAGTTCTACTAATGATTCCTGCCAGTACGACCATGATTAGAGAAATTTGTTAGCAGTTAGCTGTTTGCCGGATAAACATCATCGGGCACATACACGAGTTATACCGAGGTCACCTGTAGTCGCTCACCTGAGTTCCTTTTCATGTCCTGGCGCGCGGTATGCTACAGCGGACATCACAATATCCCCGCTGCTACGGGGAGAGACATTAAATCAATTATTCACACGTAACGGCTACGAAATATGCTGTGTTGTTGCATAAACAACCCGCCTCTTCCACTGGGTAGGTGTTAGTGTCAAACTAGTCATCCGATGGATTGTTTTGGCTTTACGACACGCGCAACAAAAACCGGAAAAGCGCCAGTGCAAGACACCGAGAGTCAACTTAGCGTTGGCTTTTAGACTGCGTACATCATGCATGTGTGCAGAACGCGTTGTCGCTGATACATCACGCGCCATCGCACTACTTGCAGCGGTCAAATATTGAACACGCAGCATGTCAGGACCCCACAGCCAAATCTACAAGGGATTTAGCGGGCAAGCGGCACGCCTGAGGGTCGCCACGCTCGCGCAGAGCTCGTTTTTGAGATTGTTGCTGCCTCCGAGTCTGAAACGAGTCCCGCCGGCTGCTCACTGTCATCCTATTCCCCGTAATACGCACGGACCAACATTCGAACTTGAGCATGCGCCTAGCCGTTGCTGTTTACAATAAGCTTCGAATACGTCTGTACTAAATCAATTGGGAATTCCGTTCACGACGGCATTTCTTGTAAATCTCTCATTACCCGTAGAGGGAGGGCGGCAGTTTACAATTTTCGCGTCAAGGCAAGGACCTGAAGAGCGGAGGATGTACCATGTTGCTCGGGCTATCAATCACTAACCACTGTGGCGAGAATGAACGCACAAATCGGCAATCGTTGCTGTGACTTTAATTGTAAGTCTACAACGGTGCTGTGATCGGTGTGGACTATTTAAGGAAATAAATATTTTGTAGGGAGATGCCACAGTGCTACTTCTGTTCTTGTGGAACCAGAAGTTTTCACGGGAGTACTAATCACATTGGACCAGCCAGAAGACTTGACAACTGCCGGTGAAGCAAGGCCCGATGGAGTAACGACCCCGTTATGGATTGACGGGAAATGCTTAGCTCGGGACATGATGGTGCTCATGCACGGCGATCGTATCCTGCATGCGTCATGGCATAGTCATGCCAGGATGAGTATCGGGATATGCGGCAACCGTTAAAAGATATTATAAGCGGGCTAAGAGATACATTTTCATACGATCTTAATTCGTTTCCCAAATGTTGAGCGAAACGCATTCAAGAGATCCCAAGAGATCGGAGCAAAGGACAGCTTTGAAGGCAGATGCTATCCTTAGCTGTAGAGAAAACGCTTCCAATATGGACGCCTTGGCCTAAGCTGGTGAACAAGAGGGGTCACGCAGATAATCACGCCATACAATTGTGCTAATTAGACAGGAATTGTAGCAGTGCAGGTCAAATCAGCGCCAATTCGGCAGCAAACAGCAGATTTCTATAGACGTCACCTCTACGTTATTACTGTGACCTCTACAGCTTTTACTGGCTTTACGTATAATCGTTTCGTTTTGAATAGCTGCATGTTTTCACCATAAAGCCTAATCCGCTTGAAAGGCCACCAATCAGATGTCAGTGCTTCATGAGAACCAAAGCAGCTAGTCTAAATCGACATAACGCTTCGGGCTAGATAGCGCATCCGCGGCCTATCGAATTGACGCAAGACCATATACTTCGTTTCATATGCTCATTCTTCGTTGTATACGCATACTTTAGTTAGCCATATACATTAATCGTTTTACGTTTTCTTACAACACAACAACGCTTACAATGCTTACAACGTAGTCCGATGCTAGTCCACCTTTAGCAGTCGTCAGATGCGGTCACGTCTTGCTTTGCTCCGTGAAAGTTGGCTAGAAAATGTGGGACCCTGAGGCCCATGACGGGCTGACCAATCGCACTGGATAGCCGTAACAGCTGGAAGCGTGACGCGTTAATGGTACTGCGTATTAGCAAAAATAAAAAATAACAATAAGAGTGGACAACACCGCCAGTGGAACCCGTCGACGCAAGATTGGTTCGGGCTCAAATCCCAGTGTTTTTTATTTTCATTTTATAATTACTGAACTTAAAACAAGCCTGGACTAAAATACACGTTTCGTTCACCGCCGCCCAAGGAGCGCGGCAAAGACGTCGGCGATGCATCTCTATCGGATTCTACGACGACTCCTGGCGGGACAACAGTTAACCCTCGCGGGTTAATCCTGGCGGGACAACAGTTAATGATCGGTTCCTTCATGCGTTGAATGGTTGTCCCGCAAACGTAGATCTTGCACAACTATGTAGGAGAAAAAAGGCAGAATAACTACTTTTATCAATTTTATCCTCTCTCCTAAACAAGTCGTTTCCGCTCCCTCCTTCGATTGAAAAAAAATATTTTCTTGCCGAGTTCTACCAAACCTTAAAATAAGTACATATTGTTATGGATGACCTTGGACGTATATTTATATATATATAAATATGTACTGCCCGTTTTTTAAAACATTTTTTATAAGTTATAATTATTTTATTATCTTCAAAGGTGCCTCCGCAAACTATTTGGTAAAATCGTAGAGATTTCGCTGGAGGTCTTGTAATATATCAAACATTGCTCGAACGGCCTCAGCAGCGGACATAACCTTAACAGGACTCGACCCAAGTGTCTTAGACAACACTCTTTAGGTGACTCCGAAATATAAATTGAGACTTGTTCAATCAGGCAATAGCAGTTTTCAAGTAATTGGGCTGCCTCGGCCAATCTACCGATTTTTGAAGGTCGCGTTATGGATATAGTGCAGGGGTGGAATGCAGTGGCGCTCCGTCGTGCTAGAACCACATCCTCTTGCAAATACCTTCTGGGACATCTTCCAACAGTCCTGATGATGTTTCAGTCAGGAATGTATAGTACTTTTCTTCATTCAATCTGTTACGAAGTATGTTAGGGCCTATGTAGTAGTTGTTCACCATCTCACCCACACGCTCATGGAGAACTGACTTTGGCGTTCACGCCGTTAAATCATATGCAGGTTCTTGCTAGCCCAACAATGGGTGTTGTGCCTGTTAAACACACCGTCCTGAGTATAAGCTTTAACCGTGGTGAAAAGCACAAGAGCAATGAACTTCGTTTCGGTTTCTATTTGTCACAGAAACCAGCTACAGTAGTGTTGCTGCCGTCGGTAGGGATGTAGTCGATTGGGTCTTAGCACACTGGACGGTACTGCGACTTACCACACCAACGTTTCAGGCCACTTCTCTCGTGCTTGCTGAAGGACGATCAGCTACGACCTGAAGGATGCGCTATTCCATAGCTGGTATTCTTACTACCGAATCTGCCGAATGGTTCGTGGAGGCACCTTCAAGCAGTAACTGTGAATAGTTGTAGGTGCTTCTAGAGCTATGACGAGTGTTTGATTTGTTGGAGTAGGTCATGTATGCATGCACTTATTCTTGACATGCCTTGTAGACAATTTTAACTACTCCGCAACCACGGATCGGACCGCCATAGATTAAATGCCAAATTCTCTACTAAACAACCATTCCGCGCCCTTTAGCCGGCACTGTATGCTCTTCAGAAGAAACAGAATCACAAACACGACGATGTGCGTTGTTTCTGTATAGGCGAATTAGTTGTCCCGTTATCGCATATCTAGCGCTTTTATGTCGAGCAACAACACCAGTGTCATGAATCAGTAATCTCACTCTCACTCCGAAACAAAACTTCTTAGAAACCGTGTTTTATTAAAAAACATATATATATTTGCTCTAACGAGCCTTACAATTCATTATAAAATTGTGAAAACATTTTCTGCACACCCTATATATACAGAGTTTTCAAGAAGTCTCCCAACAAAAGTTGAGACTTAGTACAACTAAGGGAAAAAACAATTTTTCAATTAGTAACAAAATAAAAAATATAATTAACAACATAAACAACAATAACCATTTTTTTTCTAATTCAACGAGAGGCGAAAATGTATTCTTTTGGAGTGAGAGCAAAATTACCAGAAATGGCTGTATCGAGCATTTTATCCTGACATATCTTCACTAACTCTGCGATTGCGAAGATCCCTAACATCCTATTAACAAACCAATCGTGTTTGCGTTTTTGCAAGAAAATGTGAACGCGGAATTCTACGTTAGCTCAAAGCTGAACAAAAGTTGTATTGAAGACAATTCTTATGGAATGAAACTCTGCAATTCTTACATTCTGGCTTTCACGCTCAATTACTCATTTTTTCATTATGTTCATACTAACTGCTACGTCCTAACGAATGCAAATCTAATAACGATCATGTTCGTGCCCAATCCAGGGTGCCAAGAGCTGTGGTTGGGAAACAACACAGGTTTTGTGCCATACGCATAATTGTGAACGCATGCATATACGCTAGCATTTCGACTTGCTTTACTAAAAGAATCACTCGTGTGACTTTTTCGTCTGCTTATTGACGAGATCAGTACTGATACTAAACAGGCGTTGCTCTCTTAAGTGTGACAAAATAAAACGAACGTTGTATGTAACTGACAAATGCGATTTCCATTTGTGGTTGTAGCAGTGTTTATAACCCAACGATACTACCTTGGCCTTATGTCGTGTTGTCTAAGTGCGATACAATAGCCACTTAAGAGAGTAATTAATCGAGTGCAGTACGCATCTTATGCTATCTATGGAATAGAACCGACTTACGTATCGGATAAATATTCTATTATAAAGTGCAGGCTTTTAGTACATCTATCGTGATGGATTAGTTCACAAATGCCGAGAATGCTGACATGCATTTCGTGTACGGTAAAGCAGACGGTAGCGCGAGGAGCGCGGAGGGTTTTCCAAATAGGGGCCTACTTTAACATAATACGCTTACGAGATGCCATAATCAAGAACAAATCAATGTGGCGTTACCGGCATTTGTGGTCTGCACGGACGAGGCTTCGTTTACACAAGGGGGTATGTTTAATGCACCTAATTCTCACTGGTGGGCCAGCAAAAGCACGCACCTGACCCGCCGACATGCACACTAGGTTAGCTTCTCCGTAAACGTCTGGGCTATCATGGTGAATAACCACATTATAGGCCCTCACATACTTTCCGACAGATTAAGAGGAGAAGCGTACCACACATTTCTAAGCAAAACGTTGCCAGGACTGTTGGCACGAATTTCATAAGATATTTAATAATGTGTCTCCAGCACGACGGAGCGCTACCATACAGCACTCGCTCTTACTCCAAAAAAAGACATTTTGCTTTTTTGTTCCATTGGGAAAAATTATTTCTTTGCCAAGTTGTACTAGACCTCAAAGTCTGTTCGGCGTATTCTGGAAGACCTGGTTATATATATATACATATATATATATATATATATACAAGGTCCTCCAGAATTCGCCCAACAAACTTTGAGGTCAAGTACAACTCGGCGAAGAACTATTTTTTACAATCGTAAAGGGAGGCGAAATGGCTTCTTTATATATATATATATATATATATATATATATATATATATATATATATATATATATATATATATATATACATAAAGCTAAGCAGCCAATAATCAAATAATTAATTTGCTAATCCGGCTGGCGTTGTGGCTAACTGTCCCCTGTCCAAGATAACTTGCCGTTGATGAATATTCCATTTGAAGAACGCGTCTTTTTTGATGACAGGGCCAGCATTGCTAGAGAAAAGGGAGGAGCTTCCACATCTGACGTATAATTGTGGCGTAACTTGTCTCTTGCGTAACGAACTCGGTCGCCTAAACCGTACCGCAAGCTGCTTGGCCCTGTGTGGTTTCTCTGAGGTGGCTTCCTCGATGACCCTTCACGGCAAACGACGTTTTAAACACGAAAGTCCCAACAATAAACCTTTCCACGAAATTACAAATTTGCATACCAAGCCAGCCAAGCGACATGCCAATTAACTCCAGCACCGCTCCAAATACTCATAGGTGGTTTGTCTCTTTTTTTCTTTTTGTGCAGGCTTAATTCTTTTTTATGAAGTGATCATTTTCGAAGAAGGTTCAGGCAGTAATAAGCATGCCAGTATTATAGGTATCCCACATCGGTAAAATATATAAGAGAATATATATATATATATATATATATATTGACACAGTGCAGAATTTAAATATATTAATATAGATTTAATTATAAGAGAAATATTAATATAGGTAATGAGAATGTACATATAATGTGTCGATGATTATTGTAAATATGTTAGCTAGGCATAATTTTTTTAAATAAAAACAGCATATATATATATATATATATATATATAGTGTTGCACTTGGTGTGAGGTGTGGAGGATCACGTAAACAATAATGGCACACTTGCTGTTACGTGATAGATTTTTTCCGCTCTGCTTTCGTACAAGCTTAAAAGTGCGCAGCTGTCTTTGACGTGACCAGACTTCCCGAAGTATCTGGATTTCATTTCATTCGGCACGCCCTGAACTTCAATAATACTTCAATGGTTTTACCTTTCTATTTGCTCACTGCTCATCGGGAAAGGATTCGGACGATAAAGCTGTTGCACTTTTCGAAGTCTGTTGACATTTTCCCGATAGATCAGCATCACTTTCCTGCTTGCTTTAGATGGGCAGGAATATCTCGCCTGTCGATTCGTTTCAGGACAACGGCGCCACACACAGAAGCATTTATCGCGTCCAAAGGCAAGAAATATTCCCAAAGAATCTTTGTGTTATCCGATAAGGGCAAAAGTATATATACATATATATTTATAAATATATAGATTATGCGGGCGGTTGTCGTAGTCACTGTAAGTCCCGTAACATGGAGCCAATTAATATTAAAACGACAATGTTATACTAGCCAGTAGTACTGTGGCTATTTTCGTATTAGAACGATTAAGCAGTCCGTGTTGCCATTTAAGTACTTTCCTCTCTACAGTTTAGATTTAACTGGTACCGCTTTTTTGCAGTATACAGCTTAGTCAGTGCTTGTACGAGTATGTATTATATATATATATATATATATATATATATATATATATATACACATTTATATTCATGTATAATTATTATTCGATTTTAGGGTTACACGGAAATGTGATTAACTTACTAGACAAAGGCTTGTGAGGAACGCTACCAGTCGAGCTTATCCTCGAGGCAGCCCCCGATTGTCCTCATTACTGGTGCATAGCCGCACTGAACCACCAGAGATAGCCGCTAATGTAGATAGTCAAGAGCTCTTATCCCCTGTCGCCAGTTCGATTTGATTGCCAATCTTCTCGAGAAACGACCATGCTTCAGGTCCGCGCCGACCGAGTGTCTTGAAAACTAGCGGCACCGAAATGAACTCGTTGGCGAACTGGGCATATTTGCTGGTCTTTAGACGTTCAGCCTGCCTTGCCGCAGTATCAGCGGCAGGCGCACTAGCCTCCAGGTTCGAGGGGGCGAGCATGTAGGTGATCGTCGCATCCCGCATAAGGGTAAGACCGTCCGGTCTCGTTCCGTCGCTGCTTAGTCGCTGCTCCTGTTGGCTCTCGGACGTACAGCATTAGAGCTGATCGGAAGGCCCAGGCTGTAATCTCATTGACCTCGCTGTGACGGCTTTGGCGTTCTTTGCTTCTACTGCAGAAGAGTCCGAGGTGCCCCAGATCTCCACCTGTGTTCCGCACGGACAGTAGTGCTCCGTAGGTAGCCTTGCCCCCAACCTCGAATCGATGCATAAACAAAAGCTTTTGTGGTCAAGTAAAGTGCCAACATTTAAAGAGGGAATGGGTTGGAGCCACTTCTGGCACCTTTCTGGAAGACCGCACACAGCCGGGCTTTTTTGCCGTGGTTAGTGCAACAGAACGTAAACTCTGGTACTTCATGGAGACGACGAGGTCGTCATGGGGCCTCTGGCAGGCGAGGCTAATGTACCGGACAGCATCCTCTGAAGCGTGTAACGATGCAACGTGGCAGCTATGTGCCAGATCTGCTGTAGAGCGAATTCCTAGACCTCCAAGTCTAAGAGGGAGGGTAGCTTGGGCCTAGTTGCTGTCGGCCAGATTTAGATTAAACAGGTCACTAAGGCTGGTTCTTAAGCTTTTGTGCAAGCCCCGTAGCAGATCCTGGTTTGCTCCGATGTCCCTGCGGAAGATACGGACGATTTTTGCTGACCTAGAGATGATTTTAATAGGTGATACGCTCTGTGGGGACTCAGCAGGTTTTGCCTGGTCAGACGGGAGCAAAGGCTCTCGATCCTACCTGCGAGTTCTGGATACATGGCGGCCGACCCTACAGGGAACCCCAGGAGCGTCATTTCTGCTGCCTCAAAAAGTTTGCACACGGACAGGAGTGCCTCGAAAGCGAATAAGTTAGGCTGGCCCGAGTAGATAGTTTCGTTAGTTAGTAAGCAGTTTGCACTTCTAGGTGCTGAGCTCAGGCGCACTCTGCAACCCGAAATGAACAACTTGATGTCTGCTTGCATCACTGATGCTTTTTGTAGGATGGTGCCATCGTAAGAAGCTGACGGTGTAGTCTTCAGGTTAAATAGTTTTAGAGCTGGCTCCACTAATAACTTCTGCGGATTTTTCGGTTGTAGTGGCTGAAACAATTGCTTGCTTAGCTTTCTGCTCAACATGCGCGTAAAACGGTCTTCTAGCGGTTAAAATGTTTAGGCCGAGATAAGCAAAAGAATCAACCACTTGCAAGTTTTCACCACCTAGACGAAACGCGGCGGACAGAATCTCCCCCCGCTCCAAAATTTTATGGCCGGGTTGAATTCTTACCTACAATTTGCATGTCCTTGGTGCTTGACGTGACTGACGTACATTTTCTCGATCAGATTTCTTAGATTGATGACGTTACACAAAATGGGCCTCTCTTCTTGCGATTCTTTTGTTCTAGTCCAAGATTGACACAGAGAGACACAACTCAACAGGCAAGAAGGATCAGAGGGGCACCAGGCAGTACCTCAACTTTTCTTGACGACGCCCGCAAGCGTCCCAGTAACACGGTCGACCCGACAGAATACAATGTTAGGGTTACGGGGGTCCAACGCTCAGCTAGCGGCGGCATGCGATTGATAGTTGCACAAACCGCAGAAAGTGCCTCCGTCACTTTCTTAGATGCCCTCAAGAAGGGTGCACAGGCCTCCCGGGATGTGTCAACACTGCGCATGTTTATTATAAGGGACTAGATTGTCAACTAAGCGGCCTGAGTTTCTGACTAGTTTTCGTACATTAAGTCAATCTCGCAGCCCTTCTAAACCCGACACCGCACCCAAATAACACCCTAGACGAGCCATAGCACACAATTTACACGCCTGGTGAGGACGACAAGAGTGGTAAAAGTACCCTTGCAAAAGAGAATCATAAAGTCACTGCCGGTCCCACACAGCTAAGTCTCAAAACATTAATGACACTTAAAGTAAACACAACTTACAATAATTCAAATCAACACAAGTCGTGTATCTCACCCAATGCTGGAGGAGATAATGACGAGAGAAGGAACGGCTCCCTTCCACAGTGAGCCAAACGTTAATCTGGCTAAACAAAAATCTATTTACATAGGTGGTGCACGACTGAGAAAAGCATCTGTATAAATCAAAACACCTGAAACTGCTAACGAGCAACGGGCCGATGTGCGGCATCATCTCTCCCATGGATTGACATAGACAAGATTGGCCTTTTTTTCGTGCTATAGCAGCCCGAACGGTACGCTCGAGGACCTTAAAGACATGCTACAGAACATGGACCGGTCAGCTAGGAGCTGCTCACTGTCACTAGTAGTCTTGTCTGGAATTCTGAATTCTGTTCCAACAACGTGGGGCCTGCCAACACTATGAGAAATGGCTCAGTGGTGCTACAATGGCTAGCGGCAGGGGACTTGACCTTTAACAGGGGGTGCGGACTGTACCTTCCGCTACGGTAGGATGGAATCCTACATATATACATACACATCTCCTGCAAAGCGCATTTTCTATATATATGGACTTCCGAGCCGCATTTGATTCCGCACCAAGGGACCAAATAATTGCACCATTAACAGAAGCTGGTTTGCCTATAAACATCGTAAACATGTTCGCTGAGCTCGCACTCTTTTTTCAGACCCATTGAGTCGCCCAAGAGGATAACTCTCGCTGTTCACCTTATTGCTTGTGGTTTATTTAAATAATAATAAGTGGAAAGGTCAAGAGCTTTGGTTAAACGCGGGACAACGGAGCCAGTTCTTCTAGTTCCTCGTGTCGTTGAGTTATAAAAGGAGCCGTTCCGTTGAGAATCGGACGGCAACTCCCGCCGTGGCCATGCAAGTTCGGATACATTTTCTTCTTTTCTTGGGGGGGCTGTTGGCAACTGATCACTAATCTTACTTTACCGGCATCTAAATTAGATAGGTTTTGATCTTTGATAAGAGGTCCGGTCGATCCTCGAGCAACACTTCGAAGGGAATCTCCCACCTCATCGTTGTATCGGCCGCCACGATTAGTTGCTGCCAACCCGCGGAGCTTATCAGCATACGTAATACAGCGCTCTTTATAACAAAAAGGCGACAATACGTTTGTTCAAGGCATTAAGCAAGATATGCGTTTCGATCGGCAACTTTGCCAGCAACCGTCGCGTAATTATAATGAAGCCATAGCGATGCACTACAATCTATGTGGGCGGAACATGTACATACACTCTTACGACGAGCCCGGCGATACATGGCACGAGCATACAAACAAGAAATTTGCGGTGTAGACTTAATACACACAAGCTTACACGTATATCTCTTTCGGGTAGCGTGTCAGTGCATTCGGGGATTTCCTTCTTCTATTTTTTCTGAGTAAGGGCATCGGGCATATTTTGGGCTTCGTAGCCACCGTGTCTCCATTACACGGAGACTGTCTACATATTTTGGCAAGTTTGCTAGGTATATTTAATTGTTTTGTCGATTTAGTAGAAGCAGCCTCTGTTATGAACACAACATGTTTTCGTATTAAGTAAAAAGTATAGACCAAAATGTATAGGCCCTTCACAAGCCAGGCTGCTAATGGATGGCGTGGACGGTTGGGGAGGGCTGCTGCGTCACTTAGTCAGAGAATTATACAGAAGCGAGTCGAGAGATGAGACGACGGAATCATATTAGTCGGCAAGTAATAATAGTATGGATAGTAACAATGACAATATCAGTTCTTATTATCTTCATGACGGTATCTACCGCTGCTGCTAGCCTGCTAACAGCCCGCCGGAACTATCTGCCCGACTTGGCTGTGTGGTATGCGACGGGCGCAAATGCTTCTGCTAAATGCCGGAGGCTCTGCAAGGTATCAACGGTGCCACGAAGCGTACCATCAGACATACCGTGTCCTTGTCGGCCCCCGGGCTCAGGGCCAACCTCGAGCAGCAGCAGAGGCGGTTCGTTGTTTGGATGCGGCTCCTCGTCCCGCCGGAACGGAGTCACTGTGCCGGGAATTCACTTACAGGCCTGGCTATCGCCGTATCCCTGCTGCAGCAGCAGCAGCAGCAACAGCAGCTTCCTTTTATGCTGTTGTTGTTTGCTCTGCTCCTGCCTAATAGCTTTCTCTGGAAAACGTGTTGTAATATCGCTTCCTTCCACTTAGGCTGCAGGGGAGGCAGGGAACTTGAAGGAACTACGGAGATGCCAAATTGCAACAAGAGTCATTTCCTTTTCCCTTTCACGGGCGTAAACTGAAAAACTTGAACAGATGAGTTCCAGTGCCAGCCGTTCACAATGGTCGGCGCAGTGAATTGTTCTTTTTTAGAAATGTACGTGTATTCCAGTTTAAAATACGAAAGCACAACCGTTATGTACATTGGGAGAGGGTAGCATCCAAAACCACGTGGCTTGGATGCTACCATCTCTCCCCTGCAAGTCTGCCAGGTACGTTGGGCTGACTAGTTACTAGTTGGCAGTGGCAAAATAGACGCCGATGCAAGCATTGAAAGACTACATATGGACCAATACAAATTGTGGGACAGGTAATCGTGGGGCAGAGATGTTAAAGGTAGTTACTGCTTGGCGTATCAATTTGTTTACATGTTTTGAGATGCATAGCCCTATCTACATTTTTAACGCGATAATTGCAAGTAGAGATTGCGGTTTCTAATAAATTTTCACTTAAACCTAGGTGTGATATACATACTCCCCAATTTTAGTAGACACTATTCTATGAAATCACCAACAGCGTGGCTCTTGCTTTCTTCTTGACGTTGATCGTGTTTTTACATGCTATTTTCAACGCACATAAAAAATCAGACCGATTTGTAGTCCTAAAGAGCCAACTAGAAATAAGCTGCTTGACAGAAAAATCCTACCCGCGGCATTCGTTTACGACCGGCATTAAGCCTTTCGCACAAATCGCGTATGCCTGCCCATATTAGTCAGTGTTAAATATTGACTGAACATTAGAGGCAATACATTCATTAAATTTCTTACAATTCTACAATTTGTCTTGAATAACAGCTATAGGTATAATTCGTAGTAGAGCAGGCTACATCAAATGCGCGTTCGGCTCCTCGAAGACACCTACATGCATTCTCGTGAAGGAAGCTTTCGCAAAGCCATATACGTATGCGACACAAGTGCATTGGTCTCCGCGCGTGCACAAATAGGTATGGCACAGTCATAGTAAGGTAAAGCGATGTTGATGTAAAAGCCCTTTAGCAGTGTGAGAGGATGAACTGATGTAAGGTCAATAAACCTGAACATCCCCGGTACGCTATCGGTGGAGAGGAGACGCAATGACAAAGGGAAAGAGAGGGAATAGAAGCGGTGCTGTAGGCACGTTTTCGATATGTGACGCTTGCTCCCCAGCGGTTGTTGTGCCTTATGCGGGATATAGTAGAGATAGCTCACTAGTTTTTTTTCGCCTTTGAGGAAACTTCTTTGTCTACGTACTCATCTCAGTCTGTCGACTATCCGGGGTGAGCGATCCCCTGCTTAAATGTGTGTTTTAATTCAGTAGTTATTGTGAAGGTTGCGTGACATCTTGAAACAAAGAAGAATTAGGCCCTGCGCTCTGGGACACATCGGAAGGAAGACCCTAACGCAGTTTGGGTGATTCCCACTCTACGACACGCATTCAAGAACAACGCTGGCCAAAAGCGCACGTCATCACAATCATTTCGCTTTTCTAAGGGAAAATTATCGCAGCCCGATGGGTGATACCGTTCAGCAATAGCCGAGATGAAGCGAGGAGTCTCCGCGAATCTCGAATACATCTTAGAACCTTATTCATAGGCGGAATCATATACAAGCATTCATTAAATCAGCATCTGAAAGTGAAGCTTCGCTGACGGCACACTACTTCTCCAGGTTGTGAGCGACGAACAATCAGAGCTAAACAGTCGACTTTGTCGTTTCACTCTTAAGATGCCACCAGAACACAAACAAGCCCCAACAGATAGAGCTGTACAATATAGCGACATTAGATATGATATACAACAAACAGCTTTTCATCGGTAGTGCTTGAGTACCCAACAGCTTGAGTCAAGCTATAACACTAGTACGCCCTTTGCCTCAGGTCAGCCAAGCTAGCTCTTTAAGATGAATGCTTATTTCGCAAAAAATTGCATTTGGAGATGGCGTATAACTATACATGCATTATTGTTATTATGTACAATTTCAAAGCTTTAACAATCGTCCCATCGGGCAAAAAAATGCAGAGACCGCCAAAGTGTCTGGCAGTTTACGGTTTTTCATGGTGTATTTCTCAAGTACCTTTAAATGGACCGCCTCAATTATGAAAGTAATGCGCTTATCGTACATAGGTCGCGTACATGTGCAATCATCTGCAAACATTACGGACTTTCGGTGCTGTTGCCAAACGTAACCAGTAAAGTCAGCAAGAAGAAGGGTCAACGAGACGCAGCTTAGTGGGTCCCCTTGCAGAGCTTCTAAATGTTGCTCAATCTCCAATAGATCATACTCACCATATACTAATGAAACGTCCTCATCAAAGAACATTGATATTACACTTAGAAAGAGCGCCACCCACACCTGTCTGGTAAAAATAATTTAACCAGCAGATGACGGCGGCTTTGTCAAAGTCATTGACGCAGTCAATAAAGATAGCCGTCGGCTTGTGTCACAGCTCGTTTGATTCATGGCTGTAGACTGTACATTACATTACGGGTGCTTGGGTCTTTCCTAAAATCGAATTGTTCCTGTGGAAGGACCTGTTCAGCTACGCGCTCAATCCGCTTAATGACCAACTTGCAGAAAGCGTCGATTTGAGCTCCGACGCCTCTCCACGATAAAGATTTGGATCTTGTCCCTTGGAAAGAAAGCCTGCCAACCTGCTATACTTTAGACATCCGCCCCACGTTATAAATCCATTAATGAAAGCATAACCACCTATGTGGCTGCACAAATATGATCTCCCGGTGGGTGAGCAATAATACTTATCTAGGCAACACAATTGATTTATACAGTCAATAACAGTCAAGATGCTTCTTAGTAATAAAGCAACGGAATAATATGCTTACAAGTACACATGTAGATTTGACTAGATCTCTAATATGTGATGATTCCGCGTGACAGTTGCGCTAACATCAGTGTCGAGTTGATAGTCCAGATCGGGAGGGCCACGTTAAAGAACGAAACATTTCTTAACGCTGTACTATCGTCACTGCACATATTAACACATATTGCATTAACAGACAGCAGACTGCTGGTTTCATTGCACAACCGTTTAAAGATTAGCTTTAAAAGCTCCGCAAAAAATAGCTATTTTTTCATATTTTTTCATATAAGGGAGATGCTATCAGGTGTCTTACTGCATTTGGGTTTCAGCCACAAAGATTTCATGTAAATATCATGTTTATTAAACATTATAGGAGACCGCGGTATATCGTATGATCATAAAAGTTGGCAAGAGTAAGGCGAAGTGTTACTGGAACACAATTAAACAGATATGAGAAACTAGATTCTAGTGGTTCGGCCTTCTTTTCGTCTGTCGATACCGATGTGAGGATTATTGAGTTAGCTTAGCAAAGAAGAGACCGTCTTTCGGCTGCACTTTCGTACATCTTCCAGCTCTACGAAATGCGAGCGCTCTGACGCGATATGCACGCAAAACTTGACGCAACTATGTAAATAACATTTTAGCCGTACGGAGAAGTTGCAGAACGTCGAAATTTGCCTTTGCGAAATCAAAACGACGCCATTTAAGTGTAGCAGAGCAGCGGTGAGAAAACAGGCATTAAAATTGTGGTACTTGTGGCCGCCAAGCGTAGGCGAACTAAAGACCAAATGCAAAAATGTACGTCAATTTGCGACGAAATGATTGCAAATAACGAACGCAACGCCAGTAACGTACAACGCGAAACGCAGGTACGCATAAGGCGGAGTTATAGCCAGGCGTGATACTGGCGATAAAAGTCCTAAAGCACAAGTTACCAGGTGCCCAGTTTGAGGAATTTAGGGGGGTGGCATGACCTCCCCCCGACAAGTTTCTCGATTTAAGGACGAAACAGGCCGATTGGCGGCCCCTTGCGTTAGGCGTACATAAGATGGAGTAAGATATCGATCACCTCCAGCCAAAGCTGCCACAAATGTCAAACGGCTGGAGGCAAGCACTGAGAGAAAGCACATCAACAACAGACCTGGCGGTGGCTGCAGACAGTACGGCACCGGGCGTTGAGACTACGGCAGTGCCTCTAGCAACAGCTATCCCATAACAACACTCGCTAGCAAACGCAGCACGCATAAGAGGTAGACGAAATCGTTTTCAAGGGTTGGCTATCTGATACAAGACAGATAAGTGTCACCAACATAACAAACAAGCGGAATGTCAGTCGTGACTACCTAATCAGCAGCAAAAGCTACTTGAAAGTAGACTTTTTACCGTATACGATTGTAAAAAGATGTATTAGAGATCGGATCTAACGTTTTGATTCTAAGACTCAGGATCGGACTTCACGTTTTGATCCTAAGACTCAGAATCAAAAAAGTTTGATATATGATATATGGTGATATAAAGTTGAGAATGAAAATCGTATTATGTACGCGGTGGAGGGATGATCTGATTTCGACGTGTTGTTTTCATACGACAGAAAGATGATACTGCTGGTTCTAACACTCCAAAAACTTATTTACTTTAAGCGACTCGTATAGGTCTGATAACGTTTTACCGGTGTATTTAGTGTTCACTTAGAGGTAGTATCAATTTCATTAGATTGTAGAATATAATATTGGCTCATATTGCAGATGAGGCAATCATTGCATACACAGTCTTCTATCTGGAGGCAGTAGCATTTAGACATCGGCATTGATAAAACTGGTGCCAGGTTGTCTGCAAGATGTAGGTCTCTATTATTGTTTTGCATCCAATGCTTCCAATAGTTTGTTGTAAACGCAGTTCCGTAGGTAAGTTTAGTTATGAGGAAGCTCACGTGACGCTTTTCTCTATATGCACCGTATTGCTGTACAATTGATGTCGCGAGCTCATATTTGTTCATAACAGGGGTCTCCACGAAGCTCCGATATTTGCGTGGAGTTGCCAAAAAGCCAGTTGTTGCTACTAGATACTGTCGAGGATTTCGATGACACGACATAATGACTCGCAGTAATAGAAGTACTGACCCGCTTTTCTAAACTGATGTGTAGCGCACATCAGTATAATCATATTAACATTGATGATGGGATAGCAGACTCCATTAGTACAAATAGGAGGAGTCTCCCCGGGCATACTACATAAGTTTCTTATTGTTTGCGGTTCTCCTCAGTGAAAGTGCATAAAACGTCCTGGGAACAACAGAATCTGTCCTGGCAAATGCGTTGCGCAACTCTTCCAGTGGCGTACAGTAGACTTTGAAGTTCAACCGACTTATTGACAACCGACTTACCAAAAAAATTGTGTTGTCTCGGGACTGACCAGACCACGTTTTAACATATAAATAATGGACTGCGAAGTGGTGTGAATGTTAGATCACTGGAAGTTGCGCGCTTAGTGAAGGTAAACAACACATTCTCGTGGAGAGTTCCACAAAGTCTGCGAAGTCGACAGACCTATTCAGAGGTTAAATATTTTGTTAAAAACAATGTATACTTAGGCATATATGACCCTTGAATAAAGGTGCTTTTGACTTGACTTGACTTATGCTTGTCTGGAGAGCTATACAGCCAACTGGAATTGGAGACCTGTTAAAAACCAACATAATAAAGTTTTGCGGAGCTGGTTGTGTAGATTAGGAAGAGCAGCTGCGATTGTATTCCACCCCTATGAAATACGTCAACAGCTTCTTATGACTCGGCTTTTGGCTACAGCATTTGGAAACTTGCTGGTTGGAATCAACTAGAAGGCGACTGGGAGCTTTGCCGAAGGCCTTGATACAATCGATGCAGACCGCATGCAGGTGACCTCCGGGCCCAGCCAACACGTGATTACGACTGGAGTTCATGGATCGCGTTCTGTGTACCTCGACCTTGCCTAAATCAGAATTGCTCTGGAGGTAAGGCCTGCTTCACAGTTGGAGACACCCCCGAGATAATCAACTTAGCAAAAATGGCCTTAACATTGCGTTCCGACGCGATACCCCAGCAGACATTTATATCGCCCACGATGTCACCAGGTTTTGTAGAGCCGGTCGTGTAGAGCGTGAAGACCAGCTGCGGTTGTAATCTACCCCTCTGGAATACGTTAACAGCTTCCCATAACTCGTTGATTGCGTACAGCATTCGAAAACTTGCCTTACAGGTCACATGAATAGCTAGGAAAGCCCTGATGGCAAGCGGAGCGATCCAGAAACCATCCCTACTGTCCCTCAAGATAGCGCTACGCAATACATAGCTGGCAATGATGGCATACCGTTAATCTGGAAGCATATAAGCCTAGCTAAATTGGGAAGAGACATTTGACCGAGTGAAGCCAACGTTTCTTAAGCCGGTTATGGGGATTCATACGTCAACTCGCAATCGGCTAGTGTACCTCTTGGCTGTCCCTACGTTTCGACCTCTCAAGTACTACCTCCTACTGGAAATTATTCCATTAATGGGAAATACAAATAACGGAGATCGGTCCTAAGCTTACCAACACAGCAGCAATGACTAATGATGTTTGGGAAGGTGTGAATAGGACGAATCAGCACTTCTAGTGCGTTATTCTAGTGTAACAAAGAAATGTATCATGTACCCGACGAGCAGTGCACCTATCGTTAGGCGCGAAGAGCAATGTAAACGATGCCTCGCAGATGTGTGTACCGAAGTTTAGTCGATCAGCAGTCTAGCTTGGTGATCTCTCAACTGCTATTTGAATGTACTCAATCGCTCAACTGCGATCTTAATCTATTCATAGATCGCCATACCGACCAACAAAGGATAAAACGGCCAGCGAACGATCGCCTTTTCTAGTCGAAGTATGTCTTGCATGTACGTACGTTTAGTATGTACGCAAAACCCAGACAACGGGCCACCGAAAGTATAGGGCCTGTGAGCTCAGCTTCCTTCGGGCGATATAGTAGCTCCTCTTAACATTCTCATACGTGTTTGGGTTGAACGGATGGCACTTTCTTCTGGAACTAGCCGCCATGTAACATATTGACCGGTAGGAGCTCATGAGTCTAATACAGGTCATTAATAGATACATTGCGTCTTCTAATAAAAATAGGAGTAAAACATCACTTTGAGTGCCGTCAGCTCTACGGGGCATACTGTTATCCTCTACCCTCTCAATATGAGAATCCTTTAGCCAGAATGGGCATAAACAAATATATGTATACATTGCGTGGGCCCGATAGAGTCCCAGCAAAATTCGACCTTAACATTTGGCCACCTAAGAGTGCCTTTAAACGTTTGCCTCAAGCTGAAGCGAATTAATTAATCAACAACCTCCTTGCCGTTCGAAACAACACGACGTTAATTGTTATTAGTATTTGCAACCAAGTCAAAGTCATTCAAGGTTGTTGTAATCTTGCTGATCTCGGCGACTGAGTTATCAATACCACAGATTTTTGCCAGACGGACTATCGTGTTCTCAGCAAATGCTATTGCTCTACTGAGGCTGATACAGTCGTGGCAACGCTCCATCCGCAATATTCCGTCTGAACTCGTTCTCCACCGAAACGAAGGCTGCAGACCTCGTTCTCAATCTGAAGGGCCCTACCTACCGTCAAATATGTTTGCTTCAATCACTGGCTAAAGGTTTCGAGTCTATCGTAGAAGCACGTCTCCAGAGGGTCCACGTTGTAGAGGGGAGCGGCATTCTATCTGATTCCCAATACGAATTTGCGAAAGGTGCTAAACATTCAACGCCATTCAACGGGTTCAATCGAAGGCCGAGTTTCTCCACCGGCCGTTTCATCTTCCGTTTGCTTGTGTGAAGATCTTGGTATTATGTTTGAATATGTCAGGACTTCATAAGCAACCGCATATAAGAAAAGACGACGCATATTATAATATGGGATTCACGGGTTCGACCACAAAGTGTGCCAACGGACTAGGTGTTGTGGTCGGCGTTGTAATTTAGGTGTTGTTGTCGTTAAAATTGTTGAGGTAATGTCTATACGACATATTTTATATACGTTCAAGATGAACAAATACCGGTTTCAAGACTTAATGGACACATGTAATGTAATTTAAATTAAATAACAATACTGAAAAGTGAAATAATAGGAACAAAATAAATGGATATTGCGAAATCTTCATTTTAAATAAATTAATTGCAGCCTTAGTATATGCAAGTGGATATTCTCTATGACATGAAACATACGTTCTCTTACATCGCGGCTATATCGCATGAGGTCTAAAAGGCAGTCCCTGGGTGCACCCTCAACTCACTTTTAATGTCAATAAACGCCATGTAGGTCATTTGGTCTTTAGCGGATCGTTCTGATTACATAACGAATGACATCCTTGGGAGCTCTTTCTGTTGAGCGGACAAGCAGGAACACGTTCTTTTCCGTAAACATGAAGACGTCGCACCTGATGTATAGGCGTGTCGCGATTAACGTGGTACAACGTGGAGTACCTTTGAGATGAGGCTTGCAATGCGACGGTAATATGACAATTTTGTGGCGTGACCTTCGTACTGAGGCGTCGGTCGTACTTAGCTTCGACGCCAGGTCTCTGAAATGGCCCCTGCACCTGACATTTGTTTAGTAAGACCGTCAATCGCGAGACTAAGCGTTCAATATCCTGCTCAAAATGCTCGGTAAAAATGCGGTCTAGGCCCGACGCTTTGCCCTTTTTGTTGTTGAAAATATTGCATGACGCACTCTGTCCTCTGTGAAGTCGACCGGGAACCTCCCTCTTTCTCGGCACTCCAGCTATGTGCGTTTTTAGTCAAGCACTTCTACTTTCTTGTGGAAGAGTTTGGTGACGTGTTAGACCCACTTTTCCTCGTTTACAACTGGGCTCGGAGGTGTCAGCCTTTTAGATAAAAGGATCCAACGATTCTAGATGCTCTTTCGGACTCGGGACCTGGCATTTGTATTTGTCATCTCGCATTCATATTTGTCATCTTCTTCATTTGTTTAAATCTGCTCTGCAAGCGCTCAGCTAAACATTTCTGGCGTCCATCGCCGTGGCTACGTTTTTTCATTACTTTGCATTCAAACAACAGTCAAACCATGGCGTGTGCTTTCGTTTGGTTATAGTGTTTGGTTCGGCTTTTTGCGCACCGTTGTTGCCTTGGATAACCTATTGTAACGATCGTTCGTACGTCTCTACGTCTGGTCTTATCTGACAAAAGCCACGAGACCCGTTCCAGTTTATGGATACGTATTTTACGGAGACAAATGCCTTGTTTGAGAGTAACAGTTACCGCGATCTGTAGTACTAAATATGTAAATGGTCAAACATCATTTTGCAGGACACTCGTTCGGGAAAGAAACGCTACATACTACTAATTAATAAAGAATTAACTAACTGATAAGTCTGCTTCGTCTTAAAGGTACTTATGCTGGGCACATCAAAACAAATATCTATATTGAGCAGTTTGCAAACATTTGGGTCTCGCGTTAACGGAGGGGGGAAGCGGCCGCCGGACCCTCCACAAGCCGCTAACGTTGCTCCTCTGTTAATTGGGCATCAAATGGAAGTCCGACATCGGGGTACGGCTGAAAACAAATCTGAGCACACACATGCATGGTGTGTGTGTGTCCTCCGTGGAGTGTGCATTACTGTGGCTGTTCTATAGACATTGGTCGTATAACTATGTTCTTCAGTTATTAAAGGTGCAAGGTAAGCTTGGATATCCCAGTACGCCAATTTTTGTTAAGTGTTCTCAATGTGCAAATCGTCACATTGAGAACTATCTCCCATGCTGATACTCACGTAGTCAGCATGAGTATTTTCGGATAAAGCAAAATGTTCTACCGAAAATGGCGGCTTGTCTGGTTTTACTATTGGCCAACTCGTTCTCCCGCAATGGCGCCTTTTGCAAAGTGATGTCCAACCATCTACATCAGTACAACAGATAATAGTAATTTTAATAACCTTTAAGCACGAAATTTTAGCAGCATAATTTCATTAAAAAAAAAAACGATTTTGAACAAGTTTAGCTAACCCTCAAAATAAGTGTACGTAATGTTGGAACACCCTGTGAAAATATATTGTCCCCTTTAAAAAATGGTACACATATACACTAAACAATTCGCTCAGTTAACGGCCATATTGCTTAGTAGTCTACTTTACTGTGTCTGTGAGTCTGGTGCGAATAATCAGATTATAGTTTTGCCTAGGCAAAATTGTCTGCACCTATGAAGCGTGAGTAAACCAACTGCAAAAAGCTTAGCTGCAACGCCTCTGTTTTTATCCAACTGAGAACACTACAAAATGACTTCTGCATTTTGCAATGCCAAGAGAGTAGTTGCCTTGGAGTTGCCCCCCTGTAATGGCTCACCGGCCGACAAATCGCTGGGATCAACTGCTACGCGAACGGCAAAATCATCAGGTTGCGTGCCGAATACCGAATAGTATTCGGAACACGCTTATATCCGGCGAGCTGCAGCTTCATGCCGCCACTGCTGTTACCGCGTCGTCGAATGATATTCGACATCTTTTCTCGATGGTCACAGGGTATGTTGTCGAGTTTGTAGCCGAGCCGCCGATAGTCAGTCACTAGCTGTCACTAGAAGTGTGCTGACGGGTTTTACGCACTTATCTGACCTGCGTAGCGTTGCGTAACTGCCGCCGCTGCTGCTGCTGCCGCCGCTGCCTCTGACGAGAGTGTTGGAAAAGTTCGTCTAGGGACGGTGTGACATGACGGCAGCGACTGTAGAAGGACTACCAGCCGTCGTCGCCACAACAAATCCCTTGTCTGGGCGTCTCTCCCCGCATACGTGCCGCGAGCCTACTTGCACTGCTACTGTTGCTGCTGCCGCTGCTGCTGCGAATCCCACCGAGCCAGCCCAAGCAACACATCCCGATACTGTTTGTCATTGTTTCTGATGTTACGAAGACGTTCTCGAACTCCATCTATCCTTCCTTCTACGACCGAAGGCCGGCCGACTCAATGTAAAGCTTAGCCACCGCGACTGACCCGCTCATCCTCCTTCTCCTGCTCCTCCTCCTCCTCGTCTTCCTTCTCGTGCAGAGGAGCATCTGCAACCGGTTTCCTCGGCGCCTCTCGACTTTCTCCACCTATTGGTTTATCGATACAAGGCGCTGTCGTTGTTGTCGTATCACTGTGTTCGCCGCCATCTACGTAGAGCCCTGCTCTGTGCGTGGGTGGCAAGGATCCGGGACTAAAGGTCCAAGCTACTCTGCACCGCACCTCCAGCATCCCCTTCTAACTATGATTCAGTAGTACGTAGGCGTTTACTTAGCGGCGGCGCAAACGTGTGCATATAACGTGGTGGCGTCGAGCGAACACTGATGTGTTCTTGTGAGTGTCCACACACACACACACACATGTATATATATATATATAGGAGTGTGCACACGCATAGATATATGTATGTATACAGACATGTATTTGTACGTATGCTGTCAGCTGACAGAGGAATAGGGCCGAAAGGAGGCGCCGGCGGTAAGCTGCTTCCCGGTATTGAGGCTAGGGGCGCGGCCACTTGTACGTGTGGCTTGCTGACCGACAGGCCGCGCACAGGTCTGCGTGTAGCTAAGGACCAGCACGACGACGGCGGCATACGAGGACACCCATAACGCTGCCGTATGATGCCGCTGATGTCTCTCTAGCCGGTCGCCGCACTGTGGTGTCTGCGGGTTGGTTCGAAGGCACGGCGCCACCACCACCGCCACCTTTGTCACGAACCTTTTCTCAATGCCGGCCGGCCAGCCTGCCTTCGCTCGTTCGTTCGTTCGTTTCTTATTTCGGCAGACAAGCTGCCGACACTGACGACGGATGGCCTGAAGTGAAGTGATGGCCTGCCATCGCCCATCAACTGTGTACTTTGCAGTTTGCAATGCCCAACTTTGCCCAACGAAGCCCCAAAGCGCCACCGCCCCGACCGCCGCCGCCCCCGTCACCGCCACCACCGGCACCACACATGCGACCTTCTTAGCGGCTCAACGGCGGCAACCTGGCAAGTCAAGTCTGTGTCTGCCTGCCAGCCAGCTAGCCAGCTGCATAATATAGGGACAGGCAGGCAGGAAGCAGGCAAGCGGGTTACAGTGGTGGGTGGGCGCGGCGCGGTGGGGCGGACAGCCCCAGCAGCAGCAGCCGCCCTATGGTAGCAACGACCATGGGCGCAGATAGATAGCCGAGAAGGAGAAGAAAAAGAAGAAGATGAGGATGATGATGACGAAGAAGAAGAAGACGACGACGACGGCAGCGATGCGTCAGCCGAATTGATGCCGGTAAGGTAGAGCAGGAAAATGATGCGAAGAGAGACAGAGAGAGGGAGGACTTTTCGCGCCACTCCGAATTGAGGGATCTTTGATCCCCGTCCCCAGCACAGGCTTCTGGACCACCGGCCCTGCGTCTCTCTCTCTCTCCCCCCCTCTCTCTCCCTTCCACATCCCTCACACTATGCCCTAGCGGTAGTAACCAAACGGAGCCAAGGCGGCACGCAATTCCTTGGATGCATGGCGGCGGCGGTTCGATCAGGAGCCGATGCAGGTCGTGCTACCGCATGAACCCAGCAGCATAAACCGGATCTCGGACCGGACCCACCGATCGAATCCCTTACGGAAGCAATGATGGCTCGACGCTGGGTGCAGACTGACGCTGCTGCTGCTGCTGTGGAAGCAGCAGCAACTCTGACAAAATGAATATCGCTGACACCAGTGATACGACGACGCTCATAATCAACGAATCAATTAATAATATATAAATATTCGCACGGCTTTCTAAACCGGCCTGTTCGATTGTTTAAACAACGTCATGTATCTCTCTCTGGCTGCGCAGACTTTCTCGTCATCACGCTCCTACGCATGATTGCCAGCAAATATGCGGCTGACTTTTCACACCTGCGACTTATGTAAGTGTCGAAATTAAAGTACGACTTGGACACAAAACGTTACGAAATGCACTGCTACGCAACTGAACCCGAACGCATGTATGGTGATAATGATTCGAGAAAAAAGTAGACTTTGCTTGCTTGCACTACTTTCTCTTCGTCGCCTTCATAGCTAGTTTTGCATACTCGTATTGGTTTTTGGCTGCCATCAATTTATTGTTGCTATCCTTTGTTCCTTTGCAATATAGCTATTATTTTCTGTACCTGCTCGTTTTTGCATGAATTTTCTGTAGCAATTTCTACTGTCATGTTGGTTGCGGTTTCTGTTGCATTTGCCGTCGTTGTCAATATTGACAAAGACACTTGTTGATCTTCTGCAACGTCTCTATGTTGTCGCTTTTGCTATAACAGACTGTTGTTTGTACACTAGCTAATATATATATATATATATATATATATATATATACAGGGTCTTGCAGAATTCGTTCAACAAATTTTAGGGTCTAGTACAACTCGGCGAAAAAATACTTTTTTTCAGTGGAACAAGGGAGCGGAAGGAAACTAGGGGTTGTCCTTTTTTAAGTGAGAGCAAAATTACCAAAAGTGGTTGTATTAAGTTTTTATTCTAACATTCACTAAATTTGCGATTGCGAGAGCCCCAGTCATCCTACCGACAAACCAATCATACCTGCGTGTTTGGAGGAGAAATTCTGCATCTGTTGAATTGCATTCTACGCTAGATCAAAGCAGAACAAATTAAATTATTTGCAATTCTTATATTTTGGCTTTCACAATTAATTACCCTTTTTTATAATTACCCTTTCACCGTTGTTTTATTGAAAATAAATTATTTTTTCGCCGAGTTGTACTAGATCCCAAAGTTTGTTGAACAAATTCTGGGAGATCATGTATATATATATATATATATATATATATATACAAGGCCTTAGTGAGCCTTATGCCCTGGCAAAAGTACTTCAGGGTATTAGTCCTGACCTGGTAGTCACACTCACGACGATTGCCAAAGCATTAAAGCCGTTATTAGCTTTGCTGCCGGTAGTTGATAAGCTAAATAACTTTTTCTTATAATGGAAGACCGCAGCTCTACCAGCAACCTAGCGATGCCACGAAACGTTTCTAGTGACGCTGAGCAGGGCCTAAACAGGGTCGTTTGCCCTGTGTGTAACAACATATATACAAAAAGAGGACTTTCTAGGCACATGTCCGCCAGACACCCCGGCGTCGGGGGCATAGAAGTAGTGCCAACCACTGGCACATTGGCCACCTCGGAGGAACTGGTCGGACACATTCAGATTACCATGCGACATGCAAGGCTAGTCCGGGTGTTGCCCAAGGCTGTCAGGGCGTTCGTCGCAGACGAGCTCACGAAGCTTTTATTGAAGGTCGCCTTAAACAACGACATTGAGGCCTGGCACTCACTGTTTTCTTTTGCGCCGGTGGTGTTTGCCTTTCCGCAAATCCGAAACGACACGCGTTCTTTCACAGTGATTATCAAAAAGAACCTTCGCGATTTTTCGCAGGATTTAAGGATTGAGAACATCGTACACCATGAAACTAGGACGACTACCAGGAGAGACCCCGAAGATGAGATCTGTAGACGCATCATAGTTAAGCTCTTCGAAGGGGACGTCACTAGCGCCGCCAGGCCCATTGGCTCTACGAATACATTTATATTTCAGTCCGAAAGCCTTGAATCTCTTTGAGACAAACATCCGCAAGCCCACTCGGACCTTTGCTGGCCATCTCGTTCCCTAACTATGCTGCCATCCACTACCTCTAGCGACGAAGTGCGCCTGGCCGTGAGTTCCTTTCCTAGGAGCTCTGCAGCTGGTCTCGACTTTCTTAGGCCTCGACTTCTTTAGAACCTCCTGTCCGCTGTCTAAAAATCCGTCGCCGCAAGACTGGCAAATGCACTGGCAAAGGTTGTAGACATTTTTCGGTGGGGGTCTTTCCCAATAGCACTTCAACCTATTATACTTGTAGCACGACTATCTGCTCTCAAGAAGAAAGACGGCTCTATTTCCCCGATAGCATGCTCGTCCACACTCCGGAGGTTGGCTTCAAAAATAGGGTGCGCTGCCAACAACGCTGAAATATTATCGGCATTTGGTCACCATCTGCTGGGTTTTGCAACTACTGGCGGTACGGAGATCGGAATTCACACCTCTCGTGCATTTATAAACTCCCGCAGTGGCCCGACTGTTCTGGCAAAGCTGGATTTTAGGAATGCCTTTAATAGCGTCAGAAGAGACCACTTGCTAAACGCGGTGAAATGCTACGACCCGCAAATGTTCCGCCAGGTACATGCGGCTTATGCTTAACCGTCGCACTTGGTTCTGCCACACGCGACTATATCTTCGCAGTCGGGCCTCCAACAAGGAGACCCATTAGGTCCACCGCTGTTCTGCCTGTGCGTATAGGAATTGATCGACTCTCTACAATGTCCTCTAAATGCCTGGTACCTAAACGACGGTGTGCTTGGGGGTGACCTTGCTACGGTAGTCGGTGATATCCACAGAGTCCTGGATTTCGAGAGGGTGAGTGGTCTATCCTGGTCAAACCCTGGGAAATGCGAGGTTTATATATAAATACCTTCCCGGTTGCAAGGTAGTCCAGAAGAGTGACATTGAGCTCATTGGAGTTCCTCTCTGCCAAGAGGGGCTACCTGGGGCTCTAGACGCGTGGAGGGAAAAGCTTGAAGTAGCCGCCAGCCGTCTTCCATCGCTGGGATCTCATCGCGGAATATACCTACTGAGATCGTGCTTTTTGGCGGCCCGGATAACTCACTTACTTAGAGGGGCTAATTGTTTTGACTTGACCGAGAACCTTCTAGCTTTTAACGAGTGGACCTTGAAGACACTGGAAGTGCTCCTAAACGTACGCCTCTCACCCGATGCAGGCTTGCAGGCTCTACTTCCCATATCCTTAGGTAGACTGGGAATGCCAGACGCAGTAGCGTTGGCTGGGCCTGCCATCGTCTCATCTATGTCTCAGGCATTGGAAAAGGCCTAACGGTTACTGGACTATACAGGTCAAAGTGTATACGATCACACTTTGGCAGGCTTACTTGACAGATTAGCCTCTCTGTGCGGTGCCATACCCACTGACACCCTTTCCCAGAAAGGCTGGTCGACCCCACTGCAGGAGAAGACATTTGCGCATCTCCTTGAGCAAGCCCCCACTACGACTGACAAGGCCAGGCTACAGGCGGTCTCCTCAAAAAGCGCCGGAGCCTGGTTACAGGCTCTCCCCAGTGCTCAGTTAGGTACTCTATTAGATGACGAGACTGTTCGGATTAGTGCGGGGCTACGCCTGGAGACAGCTCTCGTAAATTCGCATAGCTGGTCGCATGCTGGTATGGGATGCAACCGTTACTGACTCAGTAGACCCCTTAATGGTTAGTGCGGGAGCGGAACATGCTGGACACGCGTCTATGTTGGCGGAAGCGAATAAGTGCAGAAAGTATGCCAGTATCACTTACCCCCACGACTTTCGTCCACTGGCATTCGAGACACTAGGGGGACCTGGCCTGAAGACGCATAAACTTATTCAACGTGTCGGCAAGGCGCTCAGTCGTTCGACAGGGGACCCTAGAGCTGTCGAGTACCTGCACCAGAGACTATCGCTGGACATTTAGCGGGGTAACGCCGCCTCTGTGCGTGGAACTCTGCTAAACTGGACACGCCCGAATTTGGAGGATATGTGACGTTTTTACTTGATTCATCCGGTGTACACGTTTATAAGGAGACAATTGTTGCCTCTTGCATATAAGCAAATAAAACTATAACTAAGTAATTCTAAAAAAAAAAAAAATATATATATATATATATATATATATATATATATATATATATTTGTTTTACTTCTTCAGTTCCCAGCATATTTATACGCAATTTCCAATTGTTTGTCCCTTACCTTGCCTATGACGATGCTAGTCGTGCTTTCGCAACGATTTGTTTATATGACACTGGGGAAAAATTGTGCTAGAACTTTTTTCTGACTTTGTCAAAGAAAGCCGGCAACCTTGGAACGCATAGTCGTAATGTTGCATGTATAAAAGAAAATCTTCGAAGCAGGTGCGTCTGTTATCGGAATAAAACGGATATCGCCGCAACAGTGATGTCTACGTGCGCACTGGACGTCCAGGCTGGTATGTGTATAGTAGATAAAATAAACCGAAAGGATCCGACTAAAATCTTCTTTTTAGTATGGCACAACCTGGACGATGACGGCATCAAATCTGACACCAAGTCTTCAAAGTGCTCTTTGAAAAAAAAAGCGTTCTGATGATAACTCTATGTGGTAGCGTGTGGTAGCAATAGCTCACAACCTTGCTGCCATGATAAGTGGTATGTTTGCGCCCGACATAACGCCGTACCATAATGAGTAGAAAAGCCAAGGAGCAGCTGAGTCTTATATACCCAAACAGCTCTCAACTATGAGACATAACATTTAAAATCAAAATATGTAATCCTCATAATGTAGATATCATATTTGTAAATCGATTATGTTTCACGAATCTTCACGTAAGTGACTTAGCACTGGTACCTAGTATTTGTTCATTGGCTACTCTTGCCGCATGAACAGCCTATAAAACGTTGGTTGACAGTTGATTCATGTTTCACAAGATGTCACGATGTGACACTTCAGTCTTACAATATGTATCTAACTTTGGATGATAAGGACGTTCCGCAAATTTTTGCACGTACAAGTATATGATAGCGTTCAATATCACAACATTCAATATTAAAACAGCTGGACTGGTTAAGATTGTAATCACGGGTTACATACATTGTCAGACGAACCTGACCTCTAACATTGGCTGGCCTTTACAAGGTTGGTACGAAGGTGTAAAGCAAGAAACCACTCCTACTTGAAGAGGAAATGCCGCGCTACTTTTGCTCAGTAGAGAACCATACTGAAGCCTGCGCAGCACTTCAGCCCACTGCTGTATTTGCTGCAAACTCTGATTGCTATATGAACTTAAATTAGAGAATGGTAAATTCGACATAAGCTAACCTATTGCGTATAGAAGAGGTGTTTGTAAAAGTCTGAGGTAATCGTCATTAGAACTGGGTCCTCCGCTATTAAGGCAAACGCGTCTCATTCCACTACTATTGTGTGTAAGTTGCTGAAGCGAAGTTATAATGCCTTTCTACACTATTGCCGCCGACCGTGAATTTATTTTCGACGTTGTACGCGATGAAAATAATACGTGCATATTGCTTTCGATGTAACCGATTAATTACTACATGTAATCAGTTGAACAGCAAACATGCGGCTGTTGTGAGGCGCTCTGACACTTACGCTAGCTTATCAAAACCCCTGACCCGAAGTGAATCATTTTGTGTCCGCACGCACCTTCTGTTCGCGCCGACCTGCACGTCTATGTGGCACACGTCTACATTTTCACAGCAGGCAGCTGCGTTGGTACATCACCTGTGTTATGCACTGCTTTTAAGAGGTCCAGCCACCCTATTCAATAAGCTCTAACTCATTTTGTATATTCTATTTTGCAATCAACCAAAGCTTACCCTTTATGTTCGGCGAACATTTAAGAACACTTCAAGGTGTACTTCTTCTTTTCTTTTTAGCTTACAATCCTCCCGCTAGCTAAGATCTGCGGTTTTAGGTTGTTTAACGGCTGTGTTGGCAAGCGCCAGCTCAAAGCTCAAATTGTTTACGCCTTGCTAACCGTAACGCCATTACTGTTTGACTTTGCATTCGTGCACACACATATATATATATATATATATATATATATATATATATATATATATATATATATATATATATATAAATGTATATATATATATATATATATATATATATATAAATGTATAAATGTATATATATATGAAGCGTTAGCTGAAACAGGATGTGTTGCCGATCAGAGTGCCATGGAGGAGCGATTTGTCAAGCCTTCTATCGTGTCTACAGCAGGGCGGCCAGAGCCGCTGCAGGTGGCCACCACCCGGTCAGCGGGCCCACGTTCCGGCCTTGCTGCCCGAACGCTTCGTAGTCATTTTTCCTAGCAGGAAAAGCGCTTCTTAGTCCAAATAGGTTTTGCTGGCTCGCATGTTTAGATGTGTTTTCCTACCACCAGAGGACTACTATATTGCCTGAGTCTGCTGCTTGCCATCCATTGTTCCCGTTTATGTTGACTTGGTCTTCTCTTCCCATTCGCCCGTGGATAGCTGAAGCTTGAAGCACACCTCATCTAGACAGCTATTTGGGCGTTTTTCATTTATTCTAGATTGATGTATTGTGTGCTTTTGTCGTTGTTGTTATTGTTATTGTTGTAGCTTTTGTTGTTAACACTATTGTTGCCGTTGTCTCTTTTTACCAAAATAGACATCTTGTTGCAGTTGCGGTCACTACCGGATCTCCCTCTCCATGTTTATGTTCTAGAGTCGGTAACATGATTCAAAGATAACAAATTCAAGTGCAGTGGCTAGAAAAACGTTTAATTTTCCAGAAAGTGGCCATCAGCCTTCTGTTGATTCTGTTTGCTCTTCGCTACTGTTTTAGTCAGAATACTATATAAAATTTCAATTATTCATGAAGGCTTACAATAAGAGTAAGTTATGCTGCTGCTGCTGCATGCGACCCTCGAAAAATGTTCCACTGATGAGGGTTGACTTGAACTCGGAAAGTCACCGATTTTTGGAGTTTTTCCGCCTCGATGGCGATACGGCCCAGTGCATCGGCAGGCTCTAGCGTAGGCCACGGGTGATTCCACCGCGCTAAACGCTGTGTTGGCGATACCCAGTCAGTCCTCCATCTTTGTCTACGACTTGCTTCTTTTCCCTACTGCTGAAACGGGCTAACCCCCTCGATACTCGGGCTAACCCCCTCGAGCTACCAAACTTCTAACACGCCTCTCCGAATTGACGCGTATGATAACTTTAGATTAGCTGGAAAACCTTTTCTTCTCAGCAAGTTTTCAAAACACATCGTTTCAAACTCTTTCTGCTCCATTCCCTACGAACCACAATATATTAGCTCTACATCACAAAAACGGTCAGTATTATCATAGGTCGCAGTGCTGTTTTAAAACTGGATCGTATTAGCGATAGCGGCTAATAAGAAAAATATATTGGATGATGCTAAACGAGTGGGAGATAGGGAGATTGCGCGGAAACTCTATGGACAGATAAAAATAAAAGCAAGTGAATTATCCTGACAGAAAAAAAATATTTTTTAAAGCATCTGGTTTTTCGGAAGACACTTTGTAGGGGACGACATCTAAGTATTATCCTATAGATATAATAAGAGATTCGTCTTCTTATACAAGAGCTTTGTCATGACTGAGGTCCAAATGATACTCGCACTTAAGTATCTATGTTGCAGAAAAAAATGTCTATTCTTTGCATGTTTTATTGACACTCTCGTTGTTTTATACAACATATATGCATGTGTTGGATATGCGCAATAAACAAGTCGAACTAATTTAAAATGCATTTTTAGAAATGAAATATCATTATGAACAACCATGATAACCTTAAAATGATAACTAGCATCGATCGCGGGGGAATCCCCTTGAGGAGAGAGTCCCACTGCTTTTGTGGCTGCGATTGTAACGAACATGGAATGGGTGAACATTGCGGCTAAAACGTAGTTATTTTTTATTTTTGCCCCTCTCTTCTCTCTCTCTATTACCCTATCGGTGTCTTGCTCCGATGAACAGAGAAGCGCCTGTTTTGCTGAGGGCGCCACGCCGCGCCCTTAGCGGTCAGATACTGCGGTCAGACGGCTACCGTTGCCGACATAGTGGCGGCTGCTAGGGTTACCTGAGCCCGAGATGTGTCGAACCTGTGTCTCAATGGCTCCGAAAGCAATAGTTGTGTGGCTTATGGCAACGGTTTTGGGACTAATATAGCTTGCGGGCCTAATGTACGAGAGGCAAGGTTGGCTTGGGTTTGCTCCCTGGCTTGCTGGGTGGGTGCGTGGGTCTCGGTCTCTCTGTCTCTCTCGGTCTCTCTCTCTCCCGCCGCTGTCAGCTACAGATGGCTGTGGCTTGCCCGACCGCCTCCTCTAAAGCGATCTCGGTTGGCGTCGCATCTGTCTCGTGTTGAACGCCGTGCCGAAGCGGTGTAGCCGGAGCTGAGCCATCTGAGAGGAGCCGGAGGAACCAGCAGTGCAATAGCCTCAGAGGTCTTTGCGCCGTCGTCCCCGACCGAACCCCCCCCCCCAGTCCTCTATCTTGGTAGTCGCCAGTTAGCGGAACCTGTGGTAGTACCGCAGTGATCACTGAGTAAAACTAATTAATTACGTTTGTCGAGTTTTATATGTGTGCTGCTCTGACTGCACTAGGGTGGCGATGCATCATAGACGAAAGCAAAAGAAGTGGATGGTAAAACTGTTGCGAGTGGTGACTTCTCATTCTCATTCAAATCAGCTTCAATAACGTCAGGCCATCTAGGGTAAAGTACCAGGTAAAGCATGTAAATCGCATCTACTAACATGGTGTTCACCAAGAATAACGACAGGCAAGCAGCGATTTACCGCTACAGTTGTCGAGTTAAGCAAGAGCTCCGAGCACCTCTATGTATTTTCTATATGGGACCGTCCATACCGTTCTCCGGGCGGCAAATTTATTTAAATTTACTATTTTCTCATTCAGCTCGAAATTTGTCTATGTATATATATATATATATATATATATATATATATAATTGATTGATTAATTCGCTTGATAAGTGTGTGCACACATATCACCCTTTTATATCAGGGGCGCATAACGCTGACGCTATTAATTATCTATGTTGTAGTCCCCCGTTTTTTGCCCTTATGTGTTGAGCACCTTCCATCGGGATAGTCTCTGCTTTGTAATCTCTACCTGTGCCTTTTCTGCATCCTTACCTAATCCTAGCGCTTCCCCTAATTTTAGATCCTTAGTCCCTCCCAATTGTTCACGCTCCCTAACCAGATGATCTATCGTTTCTTCTCTTTTACCGCATATCCGACATATCGTCATTTCTACTTCCTCGTAGCAATTTCGTTGCACCCTCGTGTCTAACATACCGGCTCTCGCATCCGCTAACAGCCCGCTGCCTCTTGTATTATCATATAACCATACTACTTCACCCCTTTCTGATTTTATATTCCCGTATACTTCCTTTAAACTAGTTTTCTGCATAAGTGCTGTCCGCTACTTCTCTGTGTATGCTGACTTTACCCTACTTTTAATTTGCGCACTGGACATAGCAGTGTCTTCCCATTGTTTACTACTGAGTCCTATTTGTCTTGCCGCAAATTCCACCCTCCTGTCCCATTTTGTTTTTACTCCCATTGCCCCTTTTACCCATTGTATCTTTTTAACCCATCATTCGTTATTCAATGTCCTAATTCTACTACAGTATCTCAGCTTACTTTGCACTTCTCTTTCAACGAATTTGGACATACCGCCTTCCCCTTCGAGAAACTCTCTGCTACAATTAAAGCGGCATCTCAATGAAAATCGAATTACTTCTCTTTAAATCCCTTCTAACTTTCTCCATAAACCCGAGCTATGCACTAGAACAGCGTTTCCAAAAGTCAGCCCTGGAACATACATTGCCTTCCAAATGTCTCTTATAACTACATATCTATTGAACCCCCATAGACTCATGCACCCTACCGAATTCCTACCCCTGTCTGCTTTCTTCGCTCTCTCTCTCTCTCACTCTATATATATATATATATATATATAGCATGATTGCCATCTAATGCGACCAATTAAAACTGCCGACTGAAGGCAAAACAAGTTTCCCCGATATACTACATACCGCATCGTCACAAACACCCTGCAGTTTGGGACGTATGGACGCCGCGGTAGCATAGTACCACCGCAGCGACGCCGCCGCTGCATGTGAAAATTATATTTCATTCTGCTTAACTGCCGTTGAAGCGGGCGCCCTTCTTCGCCTAGAAGTTGTTGGTAGTAGAAGTAGTCTTTTCCACTGGCTTTGCCACACGAAAGCTTGCCGAATCATCATCATCATCGTCATGCCGCATGTCAATACGCGCACGTAACCTGGCGGCAGCCCTATCGACGACGGGGCAACGCGACCGCGGCCGGTCTGGGTCGTCCGTGCCTTTGTGTGGTCGTTGGTGCGGCACAGCAGCGTGTCTGTGCATCTGATCGTGATCGCCAGAACCAAAGTCGTTCGTTTCGGCTTCTGATAGCGTGAGCGTCTGTCATGAACGGCCGGCCGCCAAAGTGGCTTGAGCTGATGATAGCGGTAGCCGAAGCATTCAGCGAAGCATCGGAAGCAAAGCGGCACGCGGACCCGGGAGCAGACACGGTTGTATTGTTGGACGGAAGATGCTGAAACGGCGGAGGATGCTGAAGAACGACGAAGGCGGGTCCGGTCAGTCCCTCAATGGAGAAGGGGACTTCGAGGAGCGCGGCGAATTCAGTCGTTGGACGCAGGAAGGCCGATACTTCCTATATGAAGCGTGCATGGTCGTCCGTCCGTTCGTTCGTCCATCTAAGCAGCAAGATATCTACATAGAGCGACTGACGTGGTCAAATAACACAAATTTTGTTATACGAAGTATCTTAACATGCCTTAACAGCGAAAATCTAGTCTAGTGACCTTGTCAGGTGACCTGAAGGTAAACACGGGTTGATGTGGATTGCTGGCTTAGAACCGCCCAGGATATACACATATATATATATATATATATATATTTTTTCTCTATTTGGAGCTGCAAAAAGCATGTGCAGGCCGGCTATTCTATTTAGTCTTTAACGTTTGCGCATGGCTGGCACGCCAATTTCTTTAGTGTTAGTAGAATAATTGTTCAGACAGAATAGTATTGTTCTCCTACTACGGCAACTATTCAAAGATCGAGAACCGTTCGACACTGCTCTTCGAAGCCCCCCCCCCCCCGTACAGTATTCCACATACGCACATAGTATTCCGCTCCGCCATATACGTAGGCAGATTGGCTCTACCAACGCGAACAATTGCCGTCACGTGTTGCGTCTACTCGACTGACTTCATTGACGGCCATATATCGTCACATGCTTGTATAAATGAGATAATGATCACAGGCTAAACGATAGATGAAACAAACTAGAACCGATAAGACTAACCGTATGTATGATTTTATCACAATAATGTTGGGTGTTTTTTTATTGTTTAGACGATCTGCAGCCAGCCGTGTTTTGAAACGGCGGTTTGGGAATCGTCCGTATGACGTATGAGATGAGCATCCACTACGGCCGCAGCGTCGTCGACATAGACGCAACTTTTCCCCTAGAGACGTTAAAAGATAACGCAAGCAAACCTCCTTGTTGCTAACCAGTTTAATCAGCTCGATGCCTGCTGCTAGCGGACAAGTTAGTGCTCGTATTACAATTGCTGCTGCTGCTCATTGTTATTATTGTTGTTGGTGGTGTTGTCGGTGGCTTATACTGGAAAAGACATTATATCTGTATCAAATTATTTTTGTTAAAAATCTTATATATTTTTGTTTGTAATGATTATTTAAAGATTTGTTAACATCCTCCATGATGTGCATATTTCTGAGGAGTGGGGATTAACATTTATATATATATATATATTTATATATATATATATATATATATATAAGAACCAAATCAGTCAGCGTCAAGGCCATCACTAGTAGATATTTCACCACCAGTTAATATAAGCGTTGTTTACCTTAGTTAAGTTAGTTCGTACTAGTAGTTAGTGAGTTGGTGGCGGCGGTCAATTAGATAAGCACTTAGTAAAAATTAATAATCCGCAAACTAATACAATTAGACGATACCAACACAATGCGGATGATGATGATGATGATGACGACGACGATGCCTATTATCAACACCCCTATCATATGCATCACCATCAAGACACAATGCTTCCTTGTACCGGCTGCTCGTCGTTCTCTGGTGGGCCGTTCGCAATGCGGCCGCGCTCATCCCAGCTAGTTTTCTGTTCGGCACAGATAAGCCAGATAGACAGACAGAAGTTAGTGCGTACTCGTTGGTCAGCTGGTGGGTGATCTGTTGTCTGGCCCAGCCACCGTTGTCTGGTCGGGTGACCGAACGACGCGGCGATGTCTTCGTTATTAACGCTTTGCGGCGTACGGTCGTAGCACGCTGTGTGTCGCTCGCTGGGTTCTGGACTTCTTGCGGCTGTTCTGCAACTGTTCCGAATGCTGTAGCTGGGTCGCTGCGTCCGCCCTCTCGTGTGGCTCGATCTCCAGCGAGCTCCTGGCTCGGTCGCCAGTCAACGAACGAACTGACCAGCAGCGAAAACAACAACAGCAACAGCTGCTGCAGCTGCAGAACCATCACCACCACCACCACTACCAGATAGGCAGCCTGAGTGGCAAACTGACTGACCGACCAGTCAACCAGCCGAACACGTCGCCTCTAGTTGCCAGACACACCCGCCGACCCACACGGTTGGTCATCCACGGCCTCCAACCGATGTCGACAGTGAGAGTCTGTCTGTTAGCGCACAACATACAAGCCAGACTGTTGACTGTTGTTGTCAGCGCTCGTTTGCATATGCATTACTCGTTGTGCGTCATACGCACGCGTTTGTCAGCGTGTGTGCTACGCACGCACGAATGCATACTGCACATAAATACAAAAGCATATACACACATATCACTGACGTGCATGTACAAACGTATATATATATATATATATATATATATATATATATATATATATATATATATATATATATATACATATATACATCTATATTCTGGGGGACAATTGTTTACACCCCGTTATGAGTTAAATCAAATGTGTTCATATATATATATATATATATATATATATATATACATATATATATATATATACATATATATTCTGGGGGACAATTGTTTACACCCCGTTATGAGTTAAATAAAATGTTGTCATATATATAAATAAATATATATATATATATATATATATATGACAGAGCCTGAACCAAACGGTACAAAACGTCGTAACAGAAAAAAAACGGTTGCACTTTGAACTCACACTGCTTTAAACTAACGTAGCGAGACATCTAGGGCCCCGAATGCGATGTCGAGCGTAGTGGTCCGGATCCGTGGCCGTCTGTGCATGATGGAAGATATACGCAGGCTTGACGATTGAGGAGAGAAAGAAGCGAGGTGTTATCAGATTTCTGAGTGCAGAAGGTGTTCCGCCGGCCGATATTCATCGCCGTATAGTGGCTCCAAACGGGGCAGACCGTGCGCCCGGCAAATCAGTAATTGCATCTACAAGCTGAACGATCTGGTGAGAATTTATCGGCATATCACGAATGTTGGCAGTGGTGGTGGGGCTATGGTGGGGCTAGCGTTAGAGCGATGTGTACAAGAGTGCACGGCAGGCTGGATTACCGGAATGTGCGCGCGTTTTTCAAAAAGCTCGAACCGCAAAAAAACTGCGTATTGGGCTAGCACTGCAACATCTGAGGCGGTATTATGAAGACCTCGCTTTTTTGAAGCAAATATTTACCATTGACGGGAGCTGGTGTTCTTACTTCGGGTAAGATACAAAGCAGGACAACCTAGAATGAAAGCTTGCGTCGTCATTTTTTCTTAAAAAAATCTAAATTGTCTGCTTTCAGTAGGCAAGATGGTCATCGTCTTTTTCTCGACGTCCGAAATCCTAACAGTAACGCTGCACTGTTAGATACTCCGCAACCGACGCAACTCCAAACAGACCCAGCTAGTTTCGTATGGAGTGATTCTCGTATAGTCTCGCACAAACAACCCGGGCTACTCTAGTCGCGAGTGGTTCTGCTTCACCTTAACGCGCGTTCATACGTCTCCAAGGTTACGCAACGTATACTGGCTAGGTTCAAGTTGAGTGCAGCTTGAGCATCCGCCGTACAGTCCCGACATGTCACCCTGTGGCATCCATCTGTTTGGTTCGCCAAAAAGCATCTCAAAACGATGCGTCCTATTCTTGAGAAAAAAATCCCCGAGCTTTATGCTATATAAGCGGCGTCCATAATATATTCACAACCCGGTTCTCTCGATGAACAAAAATGTGTCACACCAGAGTGTTTTTTGTGGAAAAGAAGTTAAGGTAGGTAAGATTGTACTAAAACTACTGTCACGACTCTAATGTGGATGCAGTAGAATATATGTATAATACCGATAAAAGTACAACAGGTGATGGCAGTTTGGGGCGCCTTTTTGATAAAGGCTTACCCTGAACTATCGAGCAGCTAGCAGTACTTCTTACCCCTTAATTCTTTCCATATTCTGCGGGGTTCAATAGTGCACCACGCCTTTTGAACCCGACACGTATAACCCCTGCTTTCACAACGCTGTTGTGCCCGGTGCCTACTTTCAACTGCAACCTACTGCAACTTCTCACCGCCGGTAATCATGTTTCTCAGAAAATAAGGCTATTTTTCTATTTTAAAATACAGGTGTCTAAGCATCCAACACGTGTCTATCCAATAGCGCGTCTGTGGCTTTTATTCACACGTGGATGAAAGACCTTCGAAGAGTGTCTCTGAGTGCGGCAGTGCGTCTTTTCGAGCTTTGTATTGAACCAATGTTGGGCTACAGTCTTGGCAGAATGTGGGTCAATTTTTCAACGACAAATTTATATGCAGCTAGAAAAGTGCTTCACAACATATCCTTCATCGAGATGAAGCGCGCTCTGTGCTTTCCACGTACAGAACAGTAGATTGCAACCCAGCAGTTGAAGCAATCAGGATCGGCAGTGAAACCGACAGACCTAGGCAAAGGCCACCTATTACAGGACCATATCGGGAAAAGTAACCAAGGCCTAGCAGAGGTACTGCAGTTAAAAGTATATCTTGCCAGAAAACTTTGGGATGAAATGGTATCCACTAGTTGGCATATATGGGTGAGATACATTTTGCATGGCTACCGTCACTTACTCTATTCGACCCCAGATGGGCGATCAATGTCAATGCCGGAGATGTACGGTAAATATCACGCAACTAGCTGTCAGACGTATCAGCGGTCTATGCCCGGTCTTTGCCCGGTGGAACAGCCGTTAGAGTGCTCCAATTGTATACAATGACAACATTATATTTATAATCATACGCCATCTTGAAATGCAGACTCGTCGCAAAATAAACATCCATCACTCTGATAGTTAATCAAATACACATTTACATACATGTGTCTACTTTATGCTGCAAAGGGTCGTCGATGCTGCTGATGGGTACACGCCTTTCCCCGTCGGAGCGCCTCCATTACAGTAGCGGCCGCTGCTGCCGCTGCTGCTGTCTTGGAATCATGCCCAGATGGATCGGTAGTTGGCCGAGGCTGGCGGTAGGGGCGGTAGCTCGGGGGTGCATACTGTGGCAGTTGGTGAATGCGCCGGAACGAGTATTACGCGAGGTTCCCAACATACCACCACCCCCACCCACCCACCCCCCGCCCGGCTGCTGTTTGTGTATAGGGTAACATAAATCAATTTTGCCAAGGCAAAGGAGGAGGCAGTCCTGTATCCGCTGTTCGCAGCGACCACGCCAGCGACCACGCCAGCGGCCACGCCAAGGCATCTCGAGACGCTTTCCAGACTCGTATGAACTAGCGTATGCCTACCGGTCTCTCTCAACTCCGTCTCCCGTTCTCGCTCTATCTCTATATTTATGTTATTATTTTTCTATCTATGGTATTTTTCCTCTATCTTTACTATGGCCTCTTCTCCTCTCTAACTTTCTCGTTCTCTATCTCTCCCTATATATATATTTATGTTATTATTTTCTATCTATGTTATTTTTTCTCTATCTATACTATATCCTCTTCCCCTCTCTAACGTTCTCTCTATCTTTCTCTCTCTCTCTATCTGCCTTGCTTCCTCCTCTCCCCTGCAGGGTGCTCACCGGTGTTCGGCTGCAGAGACTCGGTCACTTTGGTGGGTTTATCAGTTGCCAGCGTAAGCTGCTCTCATTTTTAGAAACAGTCGTCCTGCTTACGTATGAGCGAGCCTGCCTGCGTGCACAACAACTGCATGACTGCTGTGGTCTGTGTCCTGTAACAGAAGCCCGTCTACTTCGTGGGTTCGTCCTCGTGGTCGTGGCCGCGGCGTTCTACCGCCCGCCCACCCGCCCGCCCGCAAGACACCAACCACCAAGATAAAGCCTGCTCTCGCTAGCTAGAAAACGCTGGCTCGGCGTACACCGTACGGACGAGCACATCTGTTGTCTAGGCAGACAGACAGGAAAACCGCTCATTTCTAAATGTATATTAGAGTTCCAACTGCTAGTGCGCGTCACGCGATCGGGTATATACACTATCTATCAGCCGTGTTTGTACGTTGTACGTATGAACGAATGAAATGTGCTCGCAGCGCAATGACGCGATTTCGACTCGCACGTAATACGATTTCTTCTAGTAGAAGTTGTTTCGCTTGTACAATAATAGTTCTAGCAGCTGTAGCAGCTGCAGCGCCCGTCTTGGCGGTTAGCAGATATCGATCAGTATCCACGGACCAAGAGAGTACAGGCGTAGGTTGCTGATCTCAGCGGCCGAGTCTATAGCTCTATTTGGGTACCCAGTTTGGCTCCAGGCATCTTTGAAAACAAACAAGGCAAAAAGGGATGCTCGGAGGCACGCAGAGAGTGGCGGCTCTTAGGATTATCCAGATGTATCGCACGGTTAGCACAAACGCTGCTCTCGTGCCAGCAGGAGCCCTTCCCTGGACCTGAAGGTGAAGAAGAGGCGAAAACTGTGGGACAACAGCTGAAGCTGTGGTCGGCAAAAAGAAAAACAGAAAGCAGTGGAAGCATAGCAAGCCAAATAGGACTCTATTCCTGCTGGAGCACATCTTCCGATCCCTTATTCCCAGCATCAACAAATGATCTGATCGGCCGGGGAGAGGACTAAACCCTAACCTTACGCAGATCCTCACGGAACATGGGTACTTTCAGAGCTACTTTTTTCAAAAGCTTCCTCAGCAAGCTGTGCTGACTGCCAGAAAGAAGCGGAGAATGAGTTGGCCCACACTCTGCTAAAATGCTTAAAGAGGCTAGACCCAGAGCAACTATGACACGGAAGAGAAACCAATATCCCCGAAAGCAATCCCTAAGGATTTAGTAGACTACATTTGCGACACGACTTTTAGGTGAAAGCTAAGAGCTACGGAAGTACTAAAAGAGAAAGAAGAGTTAGAAAGGTTAAGAAGAGTAATATTTTTTCATACTGCACTAGAAGATCACAAAAGTCACAAATGTTGGTACAAGGCACATCGAACATTAGAGGAACCCGAAACTGACCCCAGCCAATGATCCAAGTGGCACTCGCTACTTCTCCTGATGGCCCACAGTACTGTTCTATGGAGATCTGGATCACCAGAGAGTAAAACTTGAGACGGGGAGGTGCGTTTAGTGGGTATGGGTCTGAGCGGGCTAACATCATTCGCTAAGGTTGAGTCCCACACCGCTTGAGGGGCACCCTTTCCTTTCCCTACTCTCAGCAATAGTACGTAGCAGTATTTAGCCCTCCTTAAAAAAGCATATCAATCTGTAGGATCTGTGTACGAAGTATAGGCGCCAAATATTTGATTGCTGAGTAACACGAAATGTAAATTGTTTGCACACAGCACTCAAAAGTTGATGGCAATGCACTGAGATAGCATGCGCAACGCGCTGCATCACCTATGTACTCGCAGGACGACCATAACGTGTGGTAACTCTCTTGGCCCATATAAAAATGGTAATTTGGACCACGGGCAACAGGCTCTATGTTGCGAAACGTGGCCTGCCTAGCCTATGAAAACCGCCCTCTGCCCAATGGCCGCTGTTTACTCATCCTATGTTAGGCGCATTGAAGTGTACCATCGCACGTTGTCAAATCTAGACTAAAGGCGTGTACGACATTTTTTTTAAAGAGATTTTCCGTAAGGCTAATGCCCGTGTACGGTTTTTTCATGTAATGCCTAATTTTTTATCCACTCCGGCATTTACCTTGTCTAAATTGGAAACCATGCAAACCAATATAAGAGTGGCCGGTCTGGGTCTCGAACCCAGTCCTCCCGAATGCAAGGCAAAGGCTTTGCCACTAAGCCATCTTGCTCGGTATTGAACATTGATGACATGTTACGCATTTCAGACTACTTAAACAATTTATAAAGCTTTGCATACAATTGTTCAGAAACGCCGGATAAAAACGCGTTATTGGCATTGTGCCATATACCAGGGTTACATGCATCAAAGCTCAAGGTCCGTGTTCTTGGTACGTCATGCAATGCTAATTTTACACAACTTCCAAATGTGGCTGATTTTTGTTTCTAATATGGGACGTAAGAACTAATAAGCTGCCTTTCCACAACTTCTAATCTAATCGTTCTTATCAAGCAGACCAATAATAATTCTCCACCAATAATAATGGACTCATAATGGATTTTTTTCGTTTCTATAGATCTGCTTGAATAACTATTATATTTGTGATGTTCGAACCCGTAACAAAAATCTTATCTTACTATAACTTTTATGTGGGACACTACTCTGGCATGATACGAAAACAACATTTATTATATTATGCTACCGTCATATCTAACAAGATGTTTAGCGCAGTTTCAGACTGAACGCATACCTTGATTATTTACTAGCGCACTACTTATGAGACCCGATTTACGTGGTCTCGTCGCGGCTTGCTAAAAGACCCTTCGTCGCATTTTATTCCACATTTTACGCAGAGCAAGCAGGCAGCCTTGCTAAGCATTTACATACTATAGCACAGTGGTAATTAGGATGCTAAGTGAATTATAGATTATTGCAGAAACAAAAACAATCTAGCAGGCGGTCGTTGCTGCTATCATCTTAGTCGACATTTTGTTGTTGTTGTTGTTGTTGTTATTATTGTTGCTGTTGTTGTTGTTGCTCCGCACATAATAATGACTGCTAAACTATGTACGTAATGCCGACTTGTATGCGCAAGTGTGTCAGCAACATTAGCCTCATCCCATCGGCTTCCCTACAGTGGAGGGTCTGAGCGGTATAGCCTCACTTGTGGTCATGGCGTGTGTCTTCCAAGAATCACTGCGTTTCATGCATCACCATAGTGGTTAAATAACCGCTATATTTTTTTGAGAGGGTGGAAAATGCATTTACGCACACCCGTGGATGTTTTGGCGGGTAGTATAGAACTAAACGCAGGAGAGAGAGAGAGAGAGAGCACATGCCTCAATCTAATTCCAGCTATCACCTGCTACAGGAAAGAAGGGAGAACGTTTTCTTTGTCGGACCTAGATTTACACGCGAAAACGTGTTCTTGTTTTAACCGTAAAACCTGGATTCATCAGTCACAAGCATTAGATAGGCATTGGCTGTAAGCTGCGGACCAACGAGGAGCAGAGGTCTAACGCACCCCAGTAGTGATGGCAGGTGTGTAATTCCTCTGACTAGATCAGTGCATAAAGCAATTAATTGTCACGATGCATTTAATGGTGTCCATGAATCTCCTCCATTCCGTTTTGGTTCTCTCTACACTTTCTTACTTTCTCATCTGGTCTGTATGCTTCCTTGCGAAGAAAACATACAAACAGGCAAATTACTTTTTGTAATTTACGCAATAAGAGAAGCACGTACCAAAAGCGTTAACAATGTGCTTGCCTGGTCGCCTGGAGCATTAAGCGACGCAGCGACGTGCAGAAATAAGATTCCTCTGCGTGGAATATTCCACCTGAATAGCCTCGGTGTTTCGCTAGGTGTATCTTTCAGGATAACGTCGAAAGTGCACGCATATATATATATATATATATATATATATATATAAGTGCGTGAACTAGACGCTTAAGACATGTAATTTGAAAAACATGTTTCAATAAAAAAAATACGTTTGACACTCGTATGTATCAACTATATGCACCTTTTTCGTTCCCTTTCGTTGAGTATCATTTAGTTACGTTTATTTCGTACAGTATTATTTTTCATATTGCCAATGGTTGCTGATTGATCACTGTCCACGAGTATCTTACGTAATTTGTCATTCCAGCAGTTTTATTCTGTACGTGCACAGGGTTGTAGTATTTAGTTTTCTTAAATATGGCTTATAAAGTTTAATGTGACTCGCATTTAGGTAATGTCTTCTATTGCTGTACCGTAAGTGATAATGCCATATGTATAAAATATAAAAATAGTAACATAAAATACGCTCGGTAAAAGTCGGCAGAATAGGCCTTCGGTATAAACGACTACGTAGAGTGGGTGATCCCAATATAGCTGAAGGCTAATGAACTAAAAGGCAATGCTATAATCACTCTGAATAATAATGAAGGTACTTGGCACACCTCTGCAGACAAAACCGGCAGGTGCATAACTCACACTCCTACTGAACGGCGGCGTTTGAGCATACCATGTACTATACACCTGGTGCATACGTGGGGACTGTCACATGCAGGACTAGTCCAAAAGTCCAAGCCTTCGACCTACCGTCTGGCCTGCTCGACATTAGCTCCCACACCGAAGTAAAACACTTGTAAGATCTGCATCTTCAGTTAGCCGGATTGTTTCAGACCTGGTGGATAGAGTGACATGGTACTCACTTTATATATAACGGAAAACGCCTCTCAAGCTGGTTAAAAGTCTCCAGCGTGAGGGGTTCACACCACGTCACAATACATCAATTCCGGAACAATCTTAAGCACGAAGAGCCTCAGTGCTGAAAAAAACAAACAGTCCCTAGACATTGTCTACTTCCCAGTAAAGAGAAATAAGTTCCGTCCGTACTGTTTTATTTGTATGCGCTGTGAGCGTCGTTTAAGCATATTGAACCTGATCATATTGGAAGGAGTTAACAAACTCTAATGGTTGACCGCATCAACGTATACCGTTTCTTTTTTCAGGCACATAACATAATAGCTTTATTAACCGATGCCTACTTTACAATATTGTATTACATATCTGTTATGTATACTGTTTCTGGCAGTTTCTTAACCTCCACGCCTGAACTTCATGGCTTTGGTCTTCCTAGTGTCTTTCAAGTCCTTCCGAGACAAGGAACGCCTTTACGATAGTGTTAATGCGCTTGATAGAACCTAGGCCGCGATGAGCAAAATATAATCTGCATACATCACCACCACGGCTTTTTGGTACTCCTGTCGGACGTAACGGACAAGGTCAGCAGACAGAAGGGCGAACGAGACGCAGCTTAACGGGTCTCCTTGCGAAGTTCCCCTACGTTGCTTAATCTACAATACACTATGGTCACCGTCATAAACAGCAAGGTGTCCTCATCAAAGAAACTCGCTATTACACTCAGGAGAGAGCCACTTAATCTCGTATCTCATATCACCTTTATTGAAAAAGGGGTATTAAAATAGAAGCAAAGTCGTTTTGAATCTGTGAACGACGTGCAATCCTCCAGGCAAATGTGTTGTTCACAACGTCCACCCGAGCAATCTCGTGGGGGTGGATGGAAACGCCGCTCCGGAGATTATTTGGTCTTCGAACAAAATACTTAGTAATACGTTTCTGACGCGCTAGTTGTTTAAACATGCGGTAATCGGCATGGGATTGGTATTCACTAACACTAGGCAATGTGATACGCTCGCGTGGTAGACAACATCGGCGAGCAACTCGTTTCACGAACTTATCCTGCACACTCTGCAAAAGGTCAACATCTCGTTTATAGAATGGCATCCATACGTGACAGCAATAAGTCCACTTTGGTACCACTAAGGTTTGATACAGCTTTAGGTACACATTATGGTCCTGTATAATGAAAGACCGCATTATGAGATTACATATTCGAGACGCGGCCTTGACAACCTCAGCCATGTGAGGTCTAAACTTCATTTGGCGGTCGAAGATTACCCCGAGGTCCTTGTAACGTGAGACTTCAGGAATGGGTTGGCTGTTTAGCATATACTGAGTAGTATCTGGCAATGTCTTGAGAACAGAAGATTTGGAAGAAGATAATTGCATGCGATTGTCCTCTGCCCATAGGGATACGGTGTCAATCGCTTTCTGTAGTATAGCTATGTTGCTGTCGTTTTTTGCCTCAGCATAGATTTTGAGATCGTCCGCATACAGCTTATATGTAACACCAATATCTCGAAGCATTACCCCGAGATCCTGTACAATTATAGTGTACATTAGGGGGCCTAAGCATGAGCCCTGCGGGACACCAGATACACACCTGCCGACCGCGGAATAGCTATTCTCAACTTTGACGACAAATGTACGGTCTCTCAGGTAAGCTCTGCACCAGTTTATGATTCTGGGGCCGATACCTAACGCTGACATCTTTGTCAGAAGCAGATGATGGTCAACGCGGTCAAATGCACGTGAAAAGTCAAAGTAAACGACATGCAGAGGGATGTTGCGATTTCGGGCAAGCGCCCAATCGTGAGCTACTTCCAATAACTGGGTACCCGTTGATCGACCCTTTGTAAAGGCATGTTGTGAAAAGTCCAACAGGTCTTTAGAATCAAGAAATGTGTAAAGCTCAGACACAATTATTTTCTCCATTAGCAAACAAGGTATTGAACATTGAGACACAGGTCTGTAATTTTCTGGCGCTGCACGAGAACCCTTTTTGTGCGTCGGAGTGATAATGGACTGCCGAAAGAAACTCGGTACTTCACCGTCTTCGAAGGAGCGAGTAAATATCAATGATAATGGTTCAGCCAAGCTGACAGAGAGCTCTTTGAATAAAATTGGAGGAAGGTTGTCGGGAGTCCGCGAGCATTTTTTCTTAAGGCTGTTGAGGTGCACTATTACCTTCTCCTTGTTAAAAACAATGTCATTTATAAGAACGGTCGGGATCTGATTAGCGGTGTTGGGAACTCCAGACGGCTGAACATCTACGCTCTCAATGTAATCTTTCATAGCTGCCGCTTTGTCGGAGTTTTCTGTGACCGTGTGTTTGCCAACTATAAGTGGAGCCACTCCAGACTGCAGTGTTAAACGGCGACCAGCATATCTAAAAAAGTCTTTGGCATTACGAATGTTTAGGCTGGCCTCCTCTAGCCGCCTTTTGCGGGTTGCGGCTCGTGCCAATTGAGTGGATAAGCGCGAGTGTGCACGGGACGATGGCGTCAGACTATGTAGGCGCCTAGATGCGTCCTCTATGAACATTTGCGAGGTAGATGGTTTAGGCTTTCTTAAGGGAGTAAACATCTCCATGAGAAGTATAATGGCATTCACAAATGACGTATACTGTGATTCGATGGAGTTACGAGGACGTTTGCCGGGCTCGCTATTAACCGAAACTCCAACGTTTAAAATACGACGCTGCTCCGGTTCGGTGTAGTTTTCGGCAGAGGACCGGACTTCAATTGTGAATGTTTTGCAGTCAGCTGGCTCTGACGATTTTGCGGCCTCTCGTTTTTGCGTCCAAACGAAATTCGGGAATCCGAGCGATCATTGCGAGATCGTGATCTGCCCTGGTGTGAATGCTTATTCACAGGACTCGTCTTGTTGCAGTTAGACATCTTTTCCAGCATCGTAGTTAGATGGCCAACGTCACTTTCGAGCTTTTCGTTTGTACGTTGCTGCTTCTTGACTAACGTGCGAAGTGCACGCACCTCCTGGACAAGAGTGCGCACAATCGATGCCACGTCGCCGGCATCGACGTTGGCATTATCATCATCATTCTCATCCATCTCATCATCACTAGCTTTTTCAGCGTCTGTGTCAGCTGGCGGATTGCAGCGGTGACACTTGAATTCCGAGAGAGCGGCTGTCTTTCCGACGACATCTTGTGTCTGTATTTGAGTGCACAATATGTGAACTAACTGTTCACATTGGGAGCAAGAAATTGTGTTTCTGGTACCAACACGGAGCTCACAGTTGGGGCATTTTCTCGGCTCGTGTGTAGCTCGTTTGGGAGAGCTAGAGTGGGCATCCACTGATCGCGCCCGCTTCGAACGTAGAGGATGCATCTTCAATGGATGTTGGATTGCCCACTTGCAAGATGTGAGAGACACTGAGCGGTTGCACAAGCACAACACAAAGTCACCAAACTGAGGACGATTTGACCACTGAGTCACCAAACTGAGGACGATTTGATCAGTGTTCAGACACGGATGCTAGCTTAGTACAGAAAAATTTCAAAATTATTCAGGAGCACTTCTCGCAGGTGAGTTGCTCCGTCGGTAGCAGACGACGACGATGTCTACCTCATTGAAATGCTTCAACCAGCGTATGGCGAGGGGATTCGTCAAGATCGTGACGCAGTCAGTAAAGACTGCATACAGATGTGCTCTGCCACAGTTCGCTCGATTTTTGGCTGGACAACGTGGACTGTATCACGGGTGCCTCGACCTCTTCTAAAGCCGAATCGCTTCGGTGGAAGGGTCTCTTCAGCCACATACTCAATCCGCCGAATAATCAACTTGCAGCCGAAAATATTCATCAATGTGCGTATTTATGGAACGATGCCCCGGAAATGATGAAGTTCCGCCGAGGCGGTCGCTTGGCTCCAGCTAATGAAATCACTTGTAGTGGCCAACGGTTGGAGCGACATTGAGCTACCGCCGTTCCGCTTAGACCGCCAATAAGCTCCGTTGCGTCTCTGTTTGTTGTTAAGTATTACGGCTGTCCGGTCTGTCAACAACAGGGACCGTACCCACGACACCTCGGTAGATGACAACCATAAGCAGCGCACTGGGCCCCTAAATAACGCCTCCACATTGATCTTACTTCTCCTATAGTTCAGTTTCTTCAATGGTGCCCTCGTTGTCAAACCTTGCACCCCGTGTGGTCTTTCCTCAATTATTTAAATACGCTCAATACTGGCCTTCGCAGTAGCATAGAAAGATATTCTATGTGATAGGTATAGAATTACATCATTGAAACCTTCTTAAATTGTTTTCTTTCCCGTGGAACTAGAGGCAGCCCTCGTTACAGCTCCCGACAGCTCGTCTGTCATTTCGTTGATTAATCCTTGGCCCTTTGTGGGAGCAGGCGGATCTTCTCCCAATTATCAGGCTGTGTTCTACAAATATTTAATCTACAGTGCTATATAACTAGGTTGTTTAAAGCTTTCTAGAATGAAAACCAAGATTTCTTTACTTTAAAGGTAAAGGCCAGTACACTTGTTCCTACAAGATTTCAGAGCACTGATACCGCTTGAGTAGAATTTAGCGTCTTTGCACCAAAAATTGGCACTGGCAGCACCCCTAATTTTTTCCATGCTGGAGAAACTTTACCACCAAGAGCATTCCAAATTTCTGAAGATAATAATAAGTGGACTGTTTAGTGAATTTTAATTTTAATTTGGCCAGTTTTCCTAATGCTAGCCGAGATCTATGTGCAGGAGCTTTGTTCTAGTGAAGCTGTTAAGGCCTCTTCTGCAATCCGGACCATTTCTCATTGAGTTCTTGCTGCAGGCGGTCAAATGGTCGTGCATAATATTCCTTTGTGAGATACCCTGCATAATATTTTCATGTCCTCTCTCACATTTTTCTCACATCTCTCTTCAGCTACTCGACCAGAATTACTATATGCCATGAATACGACGGTCAAACTAATTTGACCAAACTTAGCTGAAAAGCTAAAGTACGCGTATGTTTACCCTTTATTGAGCAAATGTTTGCATTCAGTTTGCTTCGAGCCCTTTCATCTTCAAGTTATTCTGCAGGATTGAATGCACACTATTCAAACTTATCCCCAATGGCTGAGCTAGCTCGCCAAGGTTCACTCGTACATTTCCGACAAAGATTTTCCACATTTTTTCTACGTTTTTCTTATGAATAGCCTATTTGTGGGACTAACTGCACTGAACTAGGATTTCTTCTACAAGCCGAGACAACGAGAACACGACCGGCCAGTTCAATTTTGAAACTTAAACTGGAATAAACAATACTAGAGACTAACGTTGTTGCGTCAGAGTTGGAAATACCCAGATTACGTGATCAAGATCCTGTTGAGTCGAGAAGGCTGGCCATCTACATAGATGACGAACGTTGCTCGGAAAGCCGCACTGTACGGAACCTCTGTGAGTGAGTAACGTTTAGAACTGTAGCAGCCCTGTGAAAGAGTAAGTGCAACAACCGAACCTGCGAAAGAGTAAGTTAAACAATCGGTGTACTGTCGACAATATCGAGTAGGCACTCTAGAACAGATTCATATTCCATTACCCTTTGCACGGACTGGTAACGCAGTTGGCACTCTTCCTTGTGCCAGGTATGCCTAGTAATTAGTTAAACGAAAATGAGGACAATCTTTTCTACTATGAAAGACTCAATAAGCAAATGAAACTTGGATAGGAGACCTGTACGGGTGGGGGTACCGAGGCGACGATTTACAGCGGAACCATTTCGGCCAGATGGCCAGGAACCTCTGGATAAGTTTGATACAGTAGACAAGTGGGGCAGACTAAAAAAGCTAGATCAGTTAGTTACAAACATATAGGTAGCTTTGAGCAGGAGATTCTGATAGTTGGAGCTAATAACAGTGATGAATCTGCACCAACAGAACTGCATCCGATTGTAATCTTCAAATCAGTACAAGTTTACTAGGTATAAAAATGTATTGAGCATAGTGCCGGCTGCAAGCGTTGCGTCCAATGAATCATAGGGCCAAAAGCGGGGGCAATAGCCTCGCTGGCGAAAATCCAGGGAAAGGCACTTAGCAGGGACGCAGTCCGAGTGTTTTTTTTTCAAATTAAGCACCTCGCGAAGGCCAAAAGCCTAGAACAAGCAGAGACCGAATCTATTCTAAGTCGCCTGGTTGGGCTGCTAAGGCGGCCGTATCAGGTGCAGTGCTGCTGCCTCCAGCCTAAGTACGGTAATTAGCAACAGTTCTTAATGAGTTTCGAAGGCTTGGATGCGAGCGGGCTGGATTCGCCAACCTGCAGGATACGAAAATTCAGCGCGATGTGCTACGCAGAGAGACGGCGAAAACGATCGGCCAGAACGGATGCAGTCTACCTCAAACACTATAATGCCACGACAGGCAGCATGGTTGCGTGCAGATTATAGGTTTCGACATACTCACAGGGATGTGAACAGTTCACTTTATCGTTCTCATTGGAAGTGTAGTTGGCGCTTTTCATGCCTGGTCTACTCAATAGTTAGCTAAACGAGTACAAGGACCTTCGTACTTGATGAAATAAATAAATGCTCATTGCGTCAGCTAATAACTACTTTAGTAATAATTTATTGCACTGTCAATAGGTACGTAAGCTTACGTTTAAATATTCACAATCTATAAAATGTGAAAGTTATACTAATAAACTAATACAGGATGTATGTCATACCGTGGCTCCGGTCGTTCAGAGTCCTTTTAGGCGCTTCAATTTGATGAGCGTTATACTATTTGGGGTGTTTACCGCCATGCAAAATAGACGTGACATCCTTATATTAATTAAGATGCTCAGTTCTGTCAATGGGGATATACTTACAATATTTACATTTCACGAACCGTTGTCTAGCTTTATTCAGGTAGTTCAACAGGTTCTTAAAACAAGCTTTTCAAAATTCGAATTTTGGCGCACTTTCACCGCTATTGGAAACGGCAACTTTTCGACTGCTAGCAATCAAAATATTATGGTGATTGGCCGTTGCGATTTCATGTGATCGCTTTTCCCGTGTAACGTATCGGCGTGATTTCAAAACATTGAGAAAAAAGAGTTACGAGTGGTTATCAAGCATTTTTATTTCAAAGGTTGGAATGTGACGCAAGTGAAAACTGATTTAGGCGAGGTGTACGGTGTCTCTGCGCCATGTTTTGCCACTGTTTCCAACTGGATTAATGAGTTAAAAAGAGGTCGCAGGTGCACCGAGGACGAACTACTTTCAGGACGTCCAAAAACGGCAACTGATAAAGAAAACGTGGAAAAAGTGCGGAAAATCTTTGCCGCAGATAAGCGAGTGAACGTTGGGGAGATAGCGGAGGCCTTGGGGATAAGTTTGGGTAATTTGCATTTCATCCTGCACGAGAACTTGAAGATGAAAAAGCTCAGAGCAAAATGGGTGCCGCATTGCTCAACCAAGGCCAAAAAGACGCGCGTGTTTCCGCTTCACAGCAAAATTTGGCCAAGATGTTGAAAAATCCGTCGGATTTTTGGCGCAGATTCGTGACCGTCGATGAAAGCTGGGTCCATCACTACACTCCCGAGACCCAAGAAGCATCTCGCCAATGGTGTGCACCTGGTGAAGGACCTCCGAAGAGGGTGCGGACAACGGCATCGGTCGGAAAGATGATGGCTACGGTTTTTTGGGACCAACGTGGAATAATTCTGGTCGACTACCTCGAGAGCGGTAAAACGATCACGGGAAAATATTATGCAAGACTATTGGACTGCCTGAAGCAAGAACTCATCGTGAACGGCCCGCTTTGCAGAAGAAGGTTATCCTGTTTCACCAGGACAATGCTCCTGCACACAAGTCGCGGCAAGCATCGGCAAAACTGGCCCAACTGAGGTTAGAACTTATTGAACAACCTTCCTATTCTCCAGACCTGGCCTCCTCTGATTATTTCCTATTCGGACATTTGAAGAACAGTCTCGGTGGAAAGCGTTTTTCCAGCAATGAAGACATTAAGGCTGCTGTCTATGCCTATTTTCAGTCTAAAGACGCGGAATTCTACTCAAGACGTATAAATGCTCTGAAATCTCGGTGGGAAAAGTGTATTGAGCTTCTCGGGGAGTATATCGAATAAGAAAAAGTTAAAAACAAGATTTGGAAAATTATTGGTTTTTATTTTAAGAACTTGTTGAACTACCTGTATAACAGTTTGTTTACGTGTGTGTCCGCATTTCCGCATTTAGCGTTTCGAGTTATCAGTTCATTCGCCACGAAAGCTTGTTATTTACACGATCTGTCCTGGCAATATATTTTGGCGAATCGTGTTACCGCTTATAAGGTTGTTTGAGTGGGCGCTATAATAGCTTAATACATTTGATGAGTTTAAATACGATTGTACATACAACAATCAACTCTGGACTGCAGTTTCCAAATAGGGCTTATCACAATTACGGACAATGGTATAGCTTAATGAGGTATAACACACTACGAAGGAGCTTCCTTTGTACGTATTCAATTAGTTTAATGTGTTTATCTAATTAAGACGGATAAACCTCATACCTTTAGATACATTTAGAAACAATCAAACCAATGTAAAAATTATAATAATTGATTGTAAAACAACGAAATATGATATTACATTTTAGACTAGTTCGGACTAGACGACTTGCGTGATATAAGTGCTAATTTCGATTTGGCGTCTCCGTAACCCCAAAGTCCTTAATGCTATTAGAAATAAAAATAGCTTTCCCATGCAGCATGTAGCTATGGGCCTCTTTTTAAGCATATTAGTGCATATTTCGGCACTACTATTTTAATTTCGTTACTTACGAACTTTACTTTCGTTACTTACCCACCTCGTTCGCCAGCATTATTAAAAGGCCTAAATAATTTCAAGCTATTAGCATAGAGCTTTCTGTTTTTTTTTTAAGCAAAAGTTATCGGTTTATGGATAACGTTTTTAAGATTGTAAATAAAGGCACAAGATAAAAGTAGGCCAAGGCTTGATGCCCGAGGAATGCCAGAGAGGCACGTAATCGACTTATTAAAGTTATTGTTGATGCGAACGCAGAGCTTTCTGCTAAGAAAAATTAAAATCTATAAAATAGAGTCAGCACCTAACTTGATATACAAGCTTATATGTAAATAAACTTAGGCACCAAATTACTTCGAGGAATCAACATATCGACAACTACCAGCCTATTAATCATAATGACTCAATCTCGAGTAATTTGGATGAGTTGAATTACCGCGGATTTGCCCTTGGTAAGACTATGCTATATAAGCGTGGTATATAAAGTACTCACTTCACTCACCTCCTTGAGGCTCTACGACCTCACATTCGAGAGACGCTCTGAAGTTTGTACGAGACCACGTAGAAGAAGGATAGGCTCAAGGGGAAATGACCTACGCAGCATTCGTTCACATTTAAAACCGCCTTCGACTGCGTACCTAGGGATCGCCTTTTGCAAGTCATTCACAGTAGATACGCAATTACGGGTTCGATGCCTATACATGATATGTTAGACTATAACCGCATCTTTCTCAAAGACAGCAATCATTGCGTCAGGGACGCAATCATACAGAGAATTTGTGTTGCCCAGGGGGACTCTGTAAGCCCGCTTCTATTCATCTTATACGTGGTAGGCACCGTATGTCATGATATCCTTTGTTTTGGGCTGACTTTCAGCCAACGTCCATGGTCCAACGCTTTCGCACTGCTTGATAGGACGCACTCTATAAATACAAATGCGTAACAATGGCGATCGAGCTCGTGCCCCTATGTGTCCGGTTATCAGGCGGACGCGAATGCACCACGCCACCGACTCGACATATGTCAGATATCAAAGTATTGCCGTTTGCCACCCACACAGTCTATTTTGCTGCCTATTGTAAAACTATATCAAAACGATCGCAGAAACATTATTGCTCTGTCAAAAATCAAAGATCGGATCTTGCAACCGGATCTAGGACAGCATTTTGCTTAAGGAATGTAACTTGAGCAAAATTGAAGGGTTTGCGCATGCTTGTGATGGGCAATTTAAAGGGGGAGACCACCGTGGCGACTGCACTGACTGTTTTGCAGACTTTGTTGTTGGCAGGGCGTTAGCTGATGTTTTTCATGACGCAAATAGGATTTTTGTAGCTAGGATTTGTAGGCCTTGTTAGTTAGTGCTTACACGCAGTTCATGATCGTTGTCACGCGGCTAGTGGCCTCGTTGCAGGTCAACGTGATTGACTGAGAGTTCGATGTAGCCTGCACGATTGTAATCGCGAGACACAGCAGCGAACGTAAACGACTCCCAACCGTCAAACTGCCGCTGGTACCACATACAAGTGCGTACTTGCGAGGTGGAAAAGACTACGCTGGCCCTTAAAATATAAAAGCTTAAAGCCACCCACTCACCCAAGCGCGTACAGTCTAACTTGTCTTCGGGATACATTGGGGACCAGCAAATAGCCTGGCCGAGGACATGCGGACCAACGGATGGCAGGAGAAGACTTCTCGCCTTGGCAGCGGAGTCCTAAACGCTGTTTCTACAGATGGTTTAAACAAGAAAATGCTAAACAGTATAGAAGAAAACATTTAAAGGCGCAGAAATAGAAGAAAACATTTAAAGGCGCAAACAAAGCTGGCAATACGAATCGCCAGTGCGTGCAGTTGATACAGGCAGTCGGCTATTGTCGCGACAGCAAGGCTAATACTGTGTCGCAGAATGACCGAGCAACGAACACGAAGGAAACAGAACGAGTCCTTCTCCGAAAAGCCGAGGTCCGAAGGCAGCTGCTTAGAAGTTGACATGAGGAATTGACCAAAACATCAGCAGACGCACCAGGCCGTGACCCGTCAGGTTACCTCCGACCTAGAGACTACTTGGTTTAACAAGGAGCATGGAGACGTCACCTACAATGTGACACGCAGGTGTTGACGGCGCACGGGTGCTTCCAAAAATACCTACATAGGATAGGCATTGTATCGGATGCTAATAGTGTCATGTGTGAGACAGGCGGGACGCTGGACGTGATCCACAAAACCCAGCACTTATAAACGTATGACAGTCATCGGCAATAGCATTTCCGGATATGGCAGTGACAGACCATGCTCGTCACCACCATGCTCAAGGATGAGTGCGAATGAAAGCACAGTATCAGACTGGTGAAAGGCATAACGAAAAGGAAAAACAAGCTAAATAACAACAACCTAAAGGGACGGCCGATAGTCGAAGGATATAATACTCGGAGCGCAAGAAAAACTAAATTTTTGGCAAAGTAAAGCGAAAATTGTTCCAATGGAAATGGTTGTAATAATATACCATGTTCAATAAATTATAGGAATCATCTTAATTGTAATAATAATACCAGTGGTACTTCGTTTTGTTAAAAAAAAGAAAAGACTACGACCACTGATACTACTTTTTTTATATTTTGTGACTATTATTATTATTATTATTATTTTTTTTTTTATGTCTTGTTATTTATTATCATTCAGTTAATTCAATTGTGAGGTACGAAAAAAGTATTCTTATTATTATTTATTTATATCATCGTAGTAACTGTTGTTGTGTTAAGCACTAACGAGCGAAGCAAAGTAAAACAAACGTATTAGTTCTCCACGCAGCCACACACGCAGATATGCCCACATATACATACGGATCAGATGCACACGCGGCTTAAATACGCTGAATCTCTGCGGCGAGCATGCACTTTCTAGGCGCTCAACAGTCGCGCACTCCAGTGAACTACGCAGCCTAGCCAGCTGGTAATACCTCTGCAAAGGGACACACTAAGGGGACCCTGCCGGGGTGACACTGGGATCTGGAGGAGCAGGAAGTGCAGGACCGGTGCCTTTTCTAGGCGTAGCCGTTTGGCCGACCAAACGACCGACCCGCAATCGAATGCCACGCGCCATGAACACTACGCTATAACTATAAACCACACGGGTACATTGCCCCTTGGTACATACCCCACGATTTGCTCATGTGCCAACCATTGCGGACACTCATTTGTTCGATGGGTGGTGTACCACTGCCACTCTTGCTGCTATGGTGGGCTGTCGTGAGCACCTCGTCGGCGCTGGCGTCCCTACCCACGCGTCCTAACCTGACGCTGACGCCGCCCTCTGCTTGGCTTGGCTGATTGAGCAATGCGCCTGCTTCCGTTCTTTTTCTCGCATTGGTTGGTTGCCAACGCCGCCTCCTCCCGCTATCCTATACCATCATCCCTCTAACCGTATGTCTGGAGGCGCAAGCTCCTTTGTACGGCGGTCGTGTGGCGCAGCCTACGCCGATTAGTGCAGTCTACTTTCACTTTCTTTCTACTTTCTTTCTTTTTTTCTACTTTTTTTTCTTCTTTTTTCTACTTTTTTTTCTACTTTCTACTTTTCTACTTTCACTAGTAGAAATTGGACTAGAAGTAGTAGTAGTATCAAATAGTGCTAAATTACTTGCAAACGACAAACGAATAATGCCAAAAGAACAACCCAGAACACGAGATATACAAATGGACAGAAAGTGAGAGTTAGATTGTGATAGACTAAGCGGATGAGACAGAGGTGATACATCTATATATATATATATATATATATATATATACATAGGTGCATACCGGCAAATTTTAAATTGAGAGCTAACTGCAGTACTACGGAGCCTGCCCACAAAAAAAGTAACGGTCCAGATTAAATCTACTACGAGCATTGGACAGAAATAGCAGACGCTTTAACGGAACATCTTTGTTGTTTGTTAACATAGATACTCAGACCATATGCCATCTTGATTGACTATCAAACACCCTCGATAAAGTCTCCCGCCACCTAGTTGATTTACTCCGGCAAGCTCGAAAGGGTGGTTATCTCTTTCTAGTGCTTTCCAGCTTCTGGAATGCTGGAACGGGCGGAGTGTGTATGGAAATGCATCCATCTCGTTTTGTTAAGCCTTGCTGACCTTGCTTGGAAAGTTGCTTGCTGACTACCATGGTGAACGGCCGACCATTTGCAACTTTATCAGTTTGAGGCGATAATTAGAGATTTCTAAAATACTGCAATGAATTCGAGCGGCAATTTGGTAAACCCTGTGAACAGGATGGTGTCATCGGTGCATTGACTGGCCTCTGAGGACAAGAGACAAGTGACGCAGGCACGTTCGGATTTCTGCCACTAGATGGCGCGTTGAGTGCCCTTGCCCAATGGACGGTGCTTCCGGAGGAATTGATCGCGGCCTCTGCCGGCCTCCTGCGACCAGTATTAAGGTAACGGTCCCACCTTATATATGTAGGTACCCCTTTAGGGCGCATCCCTCTAACCTAAAATGTGCAGTTAATAATATTGTTCATATTTCTAATTGGATAAATTATATAAATACAAATATGTTTAAATAAGTAAAATGTATACGTGTAACTGAAGTGCGATGTAAATTAATATCGAATAGAAGTAATAAAGTTAAAATGCCCGGGTTGTTTGCCGACATGCACGCCGTCACGTGGCTCAAAAATGCCGGCGATATTCGCCCCCTCGGGGCTGACGCAAAAGACGCTAATGTAAGGGAATGCAAAGGAACAGGAACGATAGAGACAGAGTCAAGCCAGGAAAAAGTAGAAGATAGCCAACCAATGGGAGCTTTGGAGGAAGTGTTCATGCACACCCCCAGCTCAGAGGATAACGGCGGGAAAGATGTGAATACGCAAGTAGGGGTAAAGTGAGACCAAAACTATGCAGGAAAATAGGAAACAGACAAAGAAGGAAGAAATGAGGGGAAATAGGGACGAACAGCGGGAAGAATATGGAAAACACATCGAAACAGACCTCAAAGCAAAGGCGAACACTTATAGACGCAAGTAATCATAAGGGCAATGAGAATGATTGGGGCTTAGAGGATAACGAACTCTGGTTGGTATATCTTTAGTCAAAGGCTAAGGGTGAAAACAGGGCCGTGCTTGAGTTGCCTGTAAACGCTTGCCCAATAAGAATAATAAAGCTTAGCAAACGCGCACCTAGTTTAAGGTGTTGAGTCAGCCGACCGTGCGATACCCGCACACTTAGATGTTCATCAAGACGCCGTTGTAAGTTTTTCTAGAAATACAAGCGTTTCTCCAAACAATGAACGGATAGAAAGCTCGAAGCTGAAGAAGCGTAGATCCTGTCACTCAAAACCGAGCCGACGGATATTAGGCGGACTTCCACACAGGCTCCCGGCAGCAGTGAGGCGGAGGCCTTACAAAAGGCTAAGGTCGAGCTCGAGCCGGAGCCGAGGAGCTGGATGAGTACATGATTCCCCAAATCCGCGAGGCGTGCTGCAGGATATTCGACTGTGACGCCAAACTTATCGCTAAAACATCGTTTAGGAACCGAAGCGCACCAAGAGAGACGAAAGCTTCAGACTAGACGACGGCAGCACATACCACGGTCAAGGAAGATTGATAGCAAAGCTGCTGTAGAAACGTTCACGAGCGTAAAAATAACCAAGACCTCAATGCGGCGGGTGTGAAATTGGCCCCGCCTGGAGGACTAGCCACGACCGAAAAGGAGGACGTTTTCATGAGGGTGACCGGCACAAAAATTAACAGACACCTTTGCTGAAGCAATATGACGATCGATCAACCCAAAGGCTGATTGCCTTTGCATTGAGAGTAGGAGACGCTGGGGAACCGCCAAAGATGATTGTACGAGACGTGCACCCAATTGCGGTTCAAAGACAGCATCGAAATAACGATTAGGCAAGAGCCGAATATGCCGGCAGACATGCGTATGCTCACGGAAGACCCGCGGTCCGGCAAGACAGGCCGGCAGCCTCTTGTTATTCTCCCGACTGCTGCGGCAAAAAGGCTAGTCAAGAGTTGTGCAGGAGCACCTGCACATTGGCAACACCACGTGTCGGGTACACTGGTTTAGCATACCAACGTGCTTTAACTGCCAGAGGCAAGGCCATAGGCTAAAGACTGTGAGAAGGAGAAAGCGCACGGCCGACGCTTTTACCGGTGCTGCGATGTCGGGCATATCCTTAGTGCATTCACTAGCTTAACCGGGCGTTGCTAGATCTGCAAAGTCGACGGGCACTGGGGTAGCTAGCGGAAAGGGGGATTGGGAATAAAAGCAAATCAAGTAATTGCCCAGTGCTGGCAAAAAATACGAGGAGCCGAAGGAGGTTAATTGCAATAGTGGCCTTGAGAAGCTTCAGGTTAAAAGGAAGCCAACAAAAGCGTCGGAGAAGGAGGCCTAGGCACGCCAGGAGGCGGCCGAAAAGAAGTGAAGCGCAAGAAAGCCAAACGGCTGACTACGGACAGCAAGGGTTGTAGCACAAGCGGGCCACCAGCAACGCTGTCGCTGCTGCTGCATCCAAGGGAGAGGAACTCAATGGTCCCAACAATTAGGGTACTTCAGGTGAACCCCAACCAGTGCAGAGCTGCGCACGACCTACTTTAGAAAATGATGGCCGGAAGAGGGCGTAGCATTATGCTTCTTTTTAAAACCAAACAAGAAGCGAAAGAGATCGCTATGAAGAACGATGAACGCATCGACGCGGCAATCTGGTGGACAGGAGAGGACAACGCCAAGTGGGCCGTGCAGGCTCAACGGAGTGGTGGGAGTGGCTTCACGTGGATGAAATTAGACGGAGTGAGGGTTTTCCATTCGTACTATTTTTCACCTCATAGGGGATACAGGAATGTCATGTCTTTCTGATACAGAAATTACTGAAATGGACGGCAGAACAATCTTACGAATAGCAGAGCAGGGGTTTATGGCTGTGAAGGACGGGGTGCTCCGACGTACCTGCCATACTCTTAGAAAGTAACAGAGCTGCTGCCATGTGGGCGGGCCGAAAGATGGAAGGATCTGCGCTTTACAACGATAGATCAAACATCGTCGGCACCGGTGGCATGAGAAATGGGTGGCGGTGCAGCTGAGAGACCCTCGGAAAGAGAAAAAATTTTTTGGCCATTGTTCCATACTGTTGCCGAATATTTTTTGCCGAATGAGCATTGCACGGTCATCCTGTGCTGTAAAATGCACAAGTCCATAAATGAGTCCTCTCTCTAGGCCAATTAAGACGACCGTAAAAGGCACGAAGAGCCCACTAGAACATGTCTCTATAGAATTTCTATTTGCATGATATATTTTCATAGACTGCACGTGTTGTTCTACTTAAGTCTTTAGATTAATTAACGTTCCATTCGTTTATTTTGGCAGCCCCAGATGAGTTTGTTTACGAAGAAAGCGAGCTGTAGGGCAGCCGAGAAGAGGTAGGCTGAGGTGTGAGCAATTTAAAAATATCTATATGCAATTTGGGAACAAAAGTTTTAGCTATTTATATATATATATATATTTTTTTTTTTGTGGCTGCTCTCAGCAACGCATACCGCGCATTGACTTCCCTTATTCTGCATGTGCAGTTCTAGGGAAACTGACGACGTAAGGCATCGCTACGATCAACGTGCCTTTTTCAGAACTAAAAGAACGCAAGTGTTTGGAATGAAATTGACCACCTCAATAGTGTAACCCTTAGCAGTATACAATATTTAGCTGTAACAGTCAGTGAAAGTTTAAGTAGGCTAGAACCTAGACAAGGTCTCAACGGAGCCCACCAGATTTAGAAAGCGCAAGTGCGTTTTCGTATTCTAAGTACCCACTTTAACTTTGAAGAACTAAACTTGCAGATAGGCCCATTGCATTATGCACTATGCGATTACAAAGACTGTCTTCCAAGTTATTCGTAGCGTATAACAATGCATTGGCCACAAACGGATTTATTTTTCGTATTTTGAGTGCCCGCCTTAACATTAAAGGATTGAACTTGTAGATAGGCTCATTCTGGTATGCACCATCAAATTACAAAGACTGTTGTCCAGGTAATTCGTAGTGTGTAATGATGCCAGAAAGAGATTTTAAGCAATAAATAAATCAAAGAAAAATTAAGAGATAACTACCGACATTTATTGAGTATTTTTCCTTTTTTAATTGTTTAATTTTAAATATTTGTTTTCAGTTTATTAATTCTATTTGCCGAATTTTAGATCATTTAACTCTGCGCTTCTAATGTACAGTTTGCCGCATATATCTCCCACCTATTTGGCTTAATAAAATTTAGCAAGCTTGCAACTAGTAAGACTGAGAAGCCTAGAACTCGTTCTAACTTGAGCGCTGAGTATATTCATACCGTTTATCCCATAGTGAATCGTGAAGCGTATCTGTTTGATAGGAATAATTGGAGGGATCTTAGGTTGATGCGTTTCAGAATTTTAACAAAGTTGCGACAGCTGCCCGAAAACGGGTATGTTTTGCAACGATATAGAGACTGACTAAACACTAACTAAATATATTAAGAATGTACTATTTAGCTTTCTGAAGCACAATAACAGATATTCAGTGCACGGCCATTGTAGCGTCAGCATGTGCTCAGAAGCATAACCTTATAACTATACATGCACGTAAATATACAAAGAAAAATTCGAAGCATTCGTGGAAGAAGCTGGCCACTATAAGTAAAACAACCTAAGGAAAACGAGCTAGTACATTATTAGCTACACTTCCTTGCGCTGGGCTGAGCACAGTCTCCAAAAGGGGGGCGCGATGCATAGAAATAACAACCACACACTAAAGGCTACTCTGAAGAACAAACTCGCCCACCTGTTGTTGATACGAACCATTCGATAATGCTACTCTCAGGGCCTTTTTAAGGGCATCTTGAAGAAAAATCCTAACTCTAGCTACTGGACTCACTCTTAAACTCCTACTTTTAACTATATGAATTCATGCACGCTTAAGAGCAAAAACAGCACAGATGCACTTCTGTATCTATCTTAACTAATTATGGCATATTTTATATTATATCATGAACTAATAATATATAAGGCAGGGCGTGTGTTAGAATGTCACAAATCACCGCTAAGCAAGACGGCTTAATGGCAAAGCCTTTGGCTTGCATTCGGGAGACCTGGGTTCGGGACCCAGACCGGCCAATCCTAAATTGATTTTCATGGTTTCCCAATTTAGATAAGGTAAATGCTGGAGTGGATTAAAAATCGGCCATAGCATAAAAAATACATATATGGACATTAGTATTATAGAACAACAAAAACAATCGATCGTTTTGTAGTTAAACCGGTCCTTTCATGAGAACCGTGGAGTTTAAAGACTCCACGATTTCGTTTTGTCTGCCTAACTATATTGTACGCATACTTTTTCTACATACACTCTTTTCCGCTAGTGGATTTTCTGGACAGTACTAAATCGGCGATTTTGCACAATATTCATTAAAAGGAAGATTGACCTGATCAGTTGAAGTTCGAGCCCTGCCTGCGGCCGCCTTCTGATGAAAGCTGTCTGCAAGTTGAGACCTTGATGATATATATGGGGATTGTATCATAATCAGTTGTCGATCTACACAACGTTGACTATAGTCAAGCTCAGGCAAGTTGCGACCTGGACGGCTCTCTTTGACGTGGTATAATTTTCCAGATTTCGTTGATTTTTTCACCAAACTATCTCACCGGCTGACTGACGAGAAACACAGACATACTTCAATATGTGTTTGAGACATATGCAAATAGATCGGAACTGATTAAACCAAGATCGTATATCCAAGCGTTTTTTCAGCTTACTGCCTTATAGCGATGAGAAAGCGACGTATCGCCTTAACAAACTGGTCATGTTTTAAAACTAAATTAAATCAAGCGTTATGGGTGACGCATTTTTTGTCCTGAAGTGTAGTTGCTGCACGTCGCCAAATAGACAGCCAGTTGAATTTCTAGGTTTCTTAGAAAATTTAGATGACGGCCTTACCTGCCCGAACGATAAAACTTAACAGTAGCAGATTAATTTAACGCGTCGTCCCCAGAGTGCGGCAGCCGCAAAAATTGAGAAATTGGAGTAAGTGACGTGATCTAATGGTAATTAACAAAGATATCACCCCTTCGTTTTGCTGAAAGGGGGGGGGGAGGAGGCAGAACAAATGTTTATACTTGACAGCATCTCCGACACAGTGAAAATAGTTGCTAAAGTTCAGCCATTGAATTTTTCGAAATATACGGTGACCATATGTACATTTTGTTTAATGTGGCGGGTATGCGAACCAGGCCAGACCGAGCATTTGCGCCCCCTGAGAAGAACTAGCGAATACTAAACATTGCCAGTTCAAAAAGAAGCTCTAATGAAAAGCTACCGGGTAGAAGAATCTCTATGAATATGACATGTCGCAGGCCGTACCGGAGGCATGCGCCGCAATTCCTCCTCCCCTACTAGGCCAAAAGTAATGTGTAGAGACCAGAAGAGCGTGCACACACGCCAATGAGGCTGAAGGGGATAAGATCTAGGCGCGTACATTTTGAATAGCTCGGAACATTTTATACTTATCAGCATAAAATTCACAAAAGAGTAAGATAGCCAGCTGTACGATGTGACTGACTCAAACATCTGACAGATCGACCACCAAGCCGCAGCAGCAAGAAAACTGAAGCTCGTCGCTAGCTAGAAATAGTTATACTCTGATGAACAGACGCTATGGGCATGCTTCTCACTTCACAACGTGCGTGAATCCAGAAGACACTAACCTACTTTCCGACCGATTTCCTTTCCAGTCACACTCGAGGAAGTGGGAAAAGCAGCTAGAATACTAAAAGGAAAGGCTTCTAGTTCAAATTGTATTCCACCCCAGATCAGCTAGAGTTCTGGCAAACGTCTGCGAAATAATAAGCAGAAACGTGGCGAACAAAACGCTTTGGGAAGAAAGGTCTTGGTAACCTAAAACGGAGCGTATGTGATACTACTTTCAAAACCAAACAAGGCAAACCGGGCTCGTTCGTATACCACCATACTACGCTTTACTGACGGTCACTTATAAATTTACAGCGTGCCGCCTCCATGAAGGAGGTCTAGACGCGGTGCAGAGCGTGGGTTTTGGTTGAATTTGCGTCGTTAGCAGTTCCGAATTTCCACGCTATACATTTTGAGAAAAAAAGCAATGAAAAGGGCAGTTACTGTAAAACAGCTTTGTGGAAAAATGTGTATTGCTTTGGGCCCGCTGCCTATTCACCTGACCAAGCACAGACTATATAAAATATATAACCTTGCGCAGGGCCTCGTCACTATTTTTATATGCAATTAATTCGAAAGATCGTCAAAAATAAAACGTTTAACAGGCGTGTGTTTCGTGATCTCTCCAAGTATCAATAATGCGCTTAACACAATGAGATAGGATGTCGTCAAAAACCCACTGCAGAAAAAGGAGCATTGCCTTATCTACATATTATAATCAAAGACTAGTTTTCGGAGAAAGCGATCACTTGGGGGAACGGGACCGGTCTCAAGTGTGACTGACTAAGGTTTGCCCACCTCTGAATTAAGGCAATCTTTTTCATAGACTAAAACGGCATGAGGCAAGTCCCTGACATAATTCAGGGCCAAGCTGTTACACGCCCTACCGAAGAGGTCATGTTAGTAGGGTCTATGCTAGACCAGAGACTGTTGAACCGCCCCCAGCAAGCAGACACTAAGACAATTGGCGCTCTATCGGAATCTATCGAGCATAGAAAGTTTTAGTCTATTAGCGTACTAGCCCTCGCGAGAACTACACCAAACGACGCCATTACGCTACGCAGCAGCAGCGAAATTGGCACGCCAACGGTTGCAGCAGCCGTTAATGGCTGACACCTCCGCTGGTTTGTACCAGCAGTCACCAATAAACCGGAAGACCTCTAAAAACAAGTGGTTGGCTACTAGTGAAATGGCACAATGGCGTGCTTTTTACGAGGGAAAACATCTGACAATGAATACCTTTGGAGCACCACAGATGACACCACAGACAACGGTGAAGATCATGCTCGAATCCGCGTCAAACAGGCAGGCAGTCTTGTAGGGGACCGCGTAGGAGACACAGTGAAGGCCCAACAGATACAGGAACGTGTAAACCAAAGGCGGACCAGCCTAGACCGCTAATGCTCCCTGTCCGAATAACACGGGAGCAGCCCACTGGCTCCGTCCATTATGAAGCGGTAGTTCCAGGCGTTGTCGGGCCGAATCTAAATGGGCTGGTCTAGTGGGTAATGCACATGCCAAAAACACCCCCGTAAGGCGAGTTTCCCATTATCCGCGGACTACCACGAATATGCGAGAACGCATTTCCCTCCAGAAGAATGGCCTTATCCTTGGTCATTTCAAACAATTTAAGCTTGATGTGTGCCGACGACAATCAGATGCAACACGTGGTTAGGTCAGGTGTAATGCTGCTCGAAGCAATGGAACGCTAAGCTATGTTTGCCACGTCTGGTTATATACCTCAAATGCAGACATGAGGTCCGATGCTACGGCATTGTTTCATAGCGTATTCCAGCAGAATCTTAAGTGTAAAATGTAAAAAATGCTTAGCTCTGTGTGCTTCCTACAGCGTCACCTTTAAAAAGCGTACGACCATAAAAGGCAATAGGGAATCGGTGACGGTTGCATCCTAAACGAACATTTCACCCCGTAGGGTGTAGATAGATGCTCCGGAGCGCGGAGACCGGGCGGTTCTAAGACACACAAAATGCCGCATGACGCACAAAAAGGCAGTTGCTTTAACCAGTTGCAATGTACAAACATATGTTGTTTGCTTTAAAAGATCACAGGGCAGTTATCGCCACCGGCATTTGCACCGATACAGCTTTCATTGCAATGGGACTGCAGCCGTAGCACGCTTCGCGTCATTATAAGTTGTAACGTGGTGTGTATATGCGTTGTCCTGCATGTCTGTCTATAATTGTCTCAGCCCTCACTGAGTCGTTATTCTGGCACTAGGCCCCCAGCCGACGCAACAGTCAATGACGACAGAACTAACGAAGGGCTTTAGGGTGGTCCATGATAAAAAAGCAGGTAGCTTTGACCGCCTGGCTTGCAGGCTTCCGTGGGCGCGTGAAGAGAACTACTGAGCCTACAAGTACCCTTTTTAGTGTGTTTGCCCTCCGTCTAGTACTATCTAGCGTTCTAGAATGTAGTCGCTGCGTAGCAAAGCGTGCAAATACATATATACCGGGCGTATACGCAGTGTGTACGGCTAGAGCGAGACCTGTCGGATGCAAGGCCGTGTTGCCCGCTCCCATGAGACCGATCCTATTCGATGCCTCTGCAACTCTGCCTTGTCAGTACGAGTCGATGTCGATGGCGCTAGGAAACAGAGTGCGAAGTGACTGACTAGCGAATTCATCGCTTACCTCGCCCGAATGACTCATTTCCTCACATGGGTCCTTCTCTGCCTCACGCAGGTGTTTCCCTATCGCGCCCCGAACCCGCATTGCATCCTTGCCGGAGTTCTGCGAGACAAAACTTCTGAGACTTTGGCAGCGTCGCAATTTCTTCTAGAAGTACGGCTGGCGCAATCATCACTATTTACAGCAGACACGATCAGAGAGGGAAAGGACAGGGTAGAGAGCAGGCTAGATCTCGTACCCTTTTTGCACAGTAGCGAAGTTTTGCCCTTTTGTCAGCGATCCAATAAGAATACAAGGCAGCGAAAAAAAGCTAATTTGCGTATGATAATATCTACGCAAATTAAAAGAATACATACATGCAACCAAGTAATTAAGATATTGTTAGTAATTAAGATATTAGCAGTAAGATCATAGTGTAAAAGTAATTTACGACAGAATAACGTGACAAGTCATATGGTAAAATTATCGCATGGACGACGTGAAAGGCTTTGAAAATTCAATTTGAAGCACGTAGGTCAAACATGTAGAGTAATCACTACTTAAGAATTGGATATATATATATATATATATATATATTCGAACTCGAATCGCCAAATAGTGATTTCTATCATTTTTGAGAAGTTTGCAACTCTGAATAATATGCTAAGTATATATTCTGACTTTTAGATTCCCTGGAATGCTTTTTTTGTGAAAACGGCGTCATCCATGAGTAATCTCCGCCGATAAGTTGGGTTTTGCTTGCCCAAGTCGTTAGGCCCCTTCTTTTCTCCGAAATCTTGTTGTGACTACTGTGCATAGTATTAGGCAAACCCGTTATCACCCAAAGCGTATTATTCCATTGTATTGGGTAATACGCATGTATAATCACAATAAGAAGAACATACAATTCCACTTGCGGTTTCACACTGCATTTTACTCAGTCAGTATGCGTTATCAGACTATATCTTATTATTACCATATTCCTTATTTTTGAGGCTCGTATCATACTTGCTATCCTTTCACTCGTCAAGCTTCTAGTTGCATACGGCGGTTAGGAATTCAAAGACCTTAATGCGGCCTTGTCGATTCAGTTAACCTGTTTATGTGAAATTTCACAGTTGGGCAAGCACTTTCTCTGTTCAATGGAACTGTCTTTAAACCGATAGCCAGTAGACGTCCACAAAATAGAACGGATTTATAAAATATGAGACTCACAGCGATCTACAGCTATTTTGATTTCAAGCACCTAAAGCACCACTATCTGACTATGCGGTTGCCACACAAAGAACACCTTCAATAGTCATCATATTGCCTCAAACGTCTTAGTGTTGATTACTTATAGTAATAATGCAAACAAAATCACACTTCGTCACAGTACGATAGGTCGCTTTGACAAATTGAGTTGATAATGGATTTATTCACCATATACAGTTTAAATACCAGCTGGGAACTGTTGTGCAGTCTATTTTGCACTATGAAAACATCTATACGCTAAACAACAAAGAATTCGCATATCAGGGATACCTTGTCGTTTTAGAAAGTAAACTTCCAAAAACCGCGAGCAAGGTGTATTTCAGTGTCAAAAAGTGCTACCTTTCCGTCATATATTACAAATATCATTGTGGTTCTACCTCGTGAAAATTCCGATTACTCATTAAGCATATATATATATATATATATATATATATGCTTAATAAGTAATCGGAATCGATCAAAGCAAAGCTGCAGAGCAAATCTCAACTTATCGCTCTGTTTGTGTCGTTAAAGCTCTTGGCATTCCAAAACAATGCTTTGCGTCGCAAGAAAATTGCATTCTACTCTGGATTTTATATCTTGCTTATTTATGTTTGTTTTGTGTATTAGAAAAACCTTTTATAACAATTATGTTGAGGTAATATAAGCATATCGATAAAATCTAGCGGCTGCACTCGGACCTAGCTTGGGGCGCGGTTCCTCGTACTTGAAGACGCGGCACACCTCTGTTATTTTGGCGTCTGGTCCACAGCTGTCTTAACGATTTAATTAATGTGTGAAGCAAGGCACGTAGCAATCTATATTTTCATGGTTTCATTTTTATTTGACTTTTACACATAGCGGTATATATATACCATCAGTGAGCATTTAAAGCAAGTATATATATATATATATATATATATATATATATATATATATATATATATATATACTTGCTTTGAACGGCCACTGATGATACAGCCCGGTGAGCTGTTAACGGCGGCAATGAGATTCTCTGCTATGAAGTGTGCCACACAGAGCGGAAATTGCTTTCAGCTCAAGCTTAGTAAACAACTAATAGCATTGTAAAATACGTCGTCTGCGATCTGGCCTCGAATCGCTCTTAAATTTCGTAAGCACATAGTTAGAATTCGTCATCTTGCGCTTTCGCGTGGCAGCACTGCAGCTGTCATGGATGACTTGCTTTCTGTGCGTACTGCTGCGGAGACAAAGCCCGTACTCACGTCGAGACATACGAGAAAAGACGATCATTATCAAAAGCGGCGACCGCTCACGGACGCCCTAACCTGGTGATGGTGGTTTGTTCAGTGTCGCTCAGCCGAAACGCAATTAGGACGTGAGCCAGCCATACCGACCAGCGTTCGATGGCAGAACACTTACTTACGAGCACACTATGCATAGTCCTCGTGTAGATCTAATGTGTACTTGTGTATTGACTTGCCGACGACAGTAGGATAAAGCGTGACCAAGGCAAATTACTCTTATCCATCATCACATCTATTTCACTCATATTGAGTAATCATGGAACATAATATTCTCCACAGGTACTATCTAACATAATATTCTCCACAGAAGCTAAAAACACATCCCTTTCAACGTAAAAGCAGTTTTGTTTCATATATACAGGGTGTGACTGAACGAATTTTATAGCGATACATAAAATTGTAGAGCTCGTTAAAGCAAATATTTTTTCCAATGGAACATGTGCTCTGAGAAGTCTTGTTTCGGAGTTACAGTGAAATTACTACAATTTGTGACACTGGTGTTTTTGCCCGACATAGGAGCACAAAATGTGCTGTTGCGAGACAACCAGTCTTCCTAGACAGAAACTAAGTACACCGTCGTGTTCGTGATAAAATTCTGCTCAATCTGAAGAATATGCAAAGCCGGTCAGAAGACGCGACATGGTCGCTTAGAAGAGAATTCGCCAAAAATAAAGTTCTTTATTAGCGTTCACGCCAAATACTTTAGAATCATAACCCTACGACCACCCACGTGTTCAAAGCTAACATATACAGCAAATGCGCATTTCATGACGATCATTTTGGTACCAAACGTATGGCAATGCGAGCTGTGGTTGCGGAGTAATTACGATTTTTCGGCGGGATGTCCAGATTAAGTGCATGAAAAATGACGCGCTGCGGCTGTCGCGCGACACGTCGGCGGTAGTGGACGTCGCCACACAGTCATTTTACATGCACTTAATCTGGACATCCCGCCGAAAAATCGTAATTACTCCGCATTCACAGCTCGCATTGCCATACGTTTGGTACCAAAATGATCGTCATGAAATGCGCATTTGCTGTATTTGTATATGTTAGCTTTGAACACGTGGGTGGTCGTAGGGTTATGATTCTAAAGTATTTGGCGTGAACGCTAATAAAGAACTTTATTTTTGGCGAATTCTCTTCTAAGCGACCATGTCGCGTCTTCTGACCGGCTTTGCATATTCTTCAGATTTTATCACGAACACGACGGTGTGCTTAGTTTCTGTCTAGGAAGACTGGTTGTCTCGCAACAGCACATTTTGTGCTCCTATGTCGGGCAAAAACACCAGTGTCACAAATTGTAGTAATTTCACTGTAACTCCGAAACAAGACTTCTCAGAGCACATGTTCCATTGGAAAAAATATTTGCTTTAACGAGCTCTACAATTTTATGTATCGCTATAAAATTCGTTCAGCCACACCCTGTATATATATTTATATATATATTTTTTCGGCAGATTAGCGAGCGATTTCTTTGGGTGGGCTTTTTTCATATTCGTGAACAAAAGGTTCAACTGCAATATTTAATAGGTGAAGACGGAACTGAGTTCAAGACTAGGCGGCGAAGAGGGGAGAATGTAGGCTAGTGGCGGCTCTTTATATATAATATATATATAAAGACAATTAAAAGCAATTATAATTATGCCCAGAAGCCAAAAACCATCACAAGAAGGCAACGGCACCAAATAGGTTTAATTACGTTATCAATTTGTTCCAAAACGGCCTGCCTGCTGTCGCCTTTCTCGTATATGAAGGATAAACCACTCCGCCCAGTATTGGGCTCAAGGATATAGGAATTAAAATTGGAACTGCAAATATTAGTACGAAATTATACGAGTAGTTTGGTCACGTGTGTTTGTATACACATAGGCTTTTTTTCTAAAAAGGACATTAAGTTATCAGAAAAATATCCGCTACACGTTGCGGCACGTGATGTACAAGAATGATACGACAATCCTTACAACAAGTTTGTTTAGCATTCAGGTAATAACGTGATTAACCAAGATGGTGCTAGAAGAAAATGCTGAATAATATGGGATCCTTTCGAACATTGATATACACGTGGACCACCACATGATATGGGTGTCCGCGATAAGAAAGATAAGAGGATGCAGAGGGAGGAACAGAGGGAGCAGATATAGCGCTCAATTGCGGTCATGTGCATATGTACGGAAGGGACGTCAACGTCTCAATTTAACGCGACCCAGCAAGGCCTGCTAGCGGCAGCTGTAGTTGTCGAGCAGAAGCGTATCAACAACAATTTTAATAGCGTATCGTCGACCCGAAACGATCTTGCGTTTCGCGACCTCTGTCGAGTCTTTGTCTTTGCGTCCACCTCCACAAAACAGTAGCAGACGCCGAAAAAACAAGAGAATAGAGGGCCCTGTTCTTCTTCCATCATCCGACGGGCCTCTCATCGAGGTCCTCGTATCTTCTGCGAGTTTTCTTTTCGCGGCAGCGTTGATATCGCCGGCATTGTCGTCGGTCGCCACAAGATTGGGCCGGCCCCCATTGTTGGTCCCAGCCGACGCAGCTGGCCCCGATTTCGCGTTGAGTGAATGACTTGACTGCCGTCGAATGAGAGCAGAAAATCAAAGCCAGAACATTCCGTCTCGTAGCAAGAAGTCGGCCCGCCCCGCGTACAACCCAAACAAAGCATATATATGTATATATATATATACATATATGTATATACATGTAGCTCAGCGGACACTACGCCCTGGTGTTCGTACCAATTGAAACGCCGCGCTGAAGAGCTACGTCATCTCTATACGAGAAGCGAAACAAGAAGAAAAACTTCAAGCCAAGCAGAAAGAAATCGAGGAAGGAAGAGGAAGACGGAGCCATACAGAAAAAAAAGAGAAGAGAGATAGAGATAGATAACGAGAAGAGCCTGAATTAAAACAGCAACGCATACTTGTTAGACATGGCCGAGTACCTACAACGTACTTAGGGAGTGGCGAGAGTAAACCTGCTCGCTATGGCATATATCTTCCATAACCCGATAGACATGCATGCCGACGCACAGACCCACGCACAGACATGAATGTGATGACGATGATGATGATGATGACGATGACGACGACGACAACGACAACGACGACGACAACGACAACGCCTGCAGATACAGTGAGACGGAAAAGTGGACGAGATAAAACAAGACGCTAAACAAAAGGGAGAGAAAGAGGAAAAGCAAGAGAGGGAGCGGCGAAGAGAGAGAAAGAGAAAATAGAAGGAAGAGCTAGGCACAAAGACCCGGACGTCAGGTTGGCGTTGTGAAACACTCTCTCGGTGGACGTCGCCAGGTTTTCACCCCCCCCGGGGCTCTCGTCTCCGGCGGCCTTACCCCGCGAGTCTCTCCCCCTACCGCTCGCGCGCTGTTCTTCTTCTTCTTTGTCGTCGACGTCGTTCTGCGCTCTTCGTTGCAAAAGTTAATGACTTCCTTATCAATTTCCGGCCCCCTCTCTCTCTCTCGCTGCGTCTCTCTACTTCTCGATTTCTCTCGTTCTCTCTTCTATTTGCTTTTACGTATCGCTCCCGCTGTTGCTCTTGCCGTGATGTGCAATTGTTCTTGCCGATCTGGCCATCTGTCTGCTGCCCTGGTGGTCGATTAATCTGTCCTCCACCACCCGCGACGATGGCCCCGGACGATGAACGAGGAACATACAAAGGCGCACAACCCCTCCGCCCCCCCCCAGACCGCCCTCCTGGCCGTACGCGTCACACACGCTTCCGTCCGCACGTCCGGGGGCGGCGGCGGTGCACAATTGCCATGCCTACATACATCGACGACGACTGGACCGTCCGTACAAGCTTTGGTTCGTTATTTACAAGAAATAAACGAATAAGCGCCAGACGCACTGATACGATACTCGTATGTTATGATCCCTTTGCTGATTGGCCGCTGAGTGCTCTGCCCATATATATATATATATATATATACATATATATACAGGCAGCAACATGTTTGTAACATACCTTGCTGTCACTGGTAAACATTCTTCGTTCTATACCATTTTACTACGGATATATTCTAGAGAGAGTGTTGCTCATTGAACAATACTGCATATGAATGATAACAATACATAACCCCCCAGAGCGCTGACACTTCTAAACTTTTTATTGCGGGATACTTTGAAGAACAAGATGTTCGTTAGTAAGTCTACTAGCATAGACAAGCTGACAGTAAATATTTGGCGGAAGATTCCGCCCAAGTGATGCCAAAAAGTGATTAAAAGTGATGTATCTCGTATAGACATTGCGGTTAAGTCACGCGGCGGCCCTCTTCCTGACGTTATACTTCAGATAATAACATAACGGTATGCAAGGTACAATCTATCAAAACTCGAATTTGCTCAGTCACCCTATCTCTTATGTCAGCATATTTAAAATACGGAAATTACGTTTACTGCACCTGGATTCATATAGATATATATATATATATATATTAAAAAGTTCGTGCCATCGCCTATCTGTATAAAGGGCATGCTAAATACTGCACCGGAGAGAGCCGTTCCTCAGATAAAACAATAAACATGTGTTTAAACCGAAGTCGGAAGCTTAACTGCGATAGAAATTGATGCCAAATGCGAAACTAATGCACCGGCGTACGGTAACAGTACCAAATGGATTGTCATATTTATGAGGCTAGTATGGCCACCGAGGATGCACCACCGTGAACGGACAAGAACAGCTTCGGATTAGAAAACTGTGCTAGAAATCTACATCTGCTTGGGAGCATACAAAGCACGGAAAGTGGCTCATACGAGACTTCAGGGCCTGTTACGGCTGTATCCATGGAAAAAGAACGGCTAGGCCCTCGGCGCGGTCTCGACGCACCGCCTCGTGCCGGAGAAGCACAGCCGAGGCGCATAGAGCACTAGAGCAGTAAGGCCTCTTCCTTCCAGTATCAAAAAATGTTGCCTTTCCATATCTAACCAGTCAAGCTTATAATCATACATGTTATGTAGAATTAGTACAGTTAAAATATACGCAAATTCACACAACTATACATACCTCTGGTTATCTAGAGTGGGACCTTTCCATATATACCTGCTGAGCTCGATCTGAAACGCATCCCCAATTTCCAAATTTTTCGTAAATGACTGTTTACGCTTGATTTTGTCATTTTTCAGATCTCTCGTTCATCCCCATAACTGACTCTCTCCCTAGCTCACTTCGTTTTGACTCTTAGTGCCGTCTTTACCAGCTACATCTGTTCGAAGCAAAGAGGAATATCGCACTTGTGCTCCATTTGACTGGTGTTGAAGTGTCTAATGGTTGTCAAGAAGTTGACACCCGTTAGGATCAAGAAGCAATTTGTGTTATGTACCCAAGAAAAGGTAGAAAGATGCATACACGCTCGCTACACACAATAAGTGTGTCGCAAAAAAGACTGCAACTTTAACGGCAAACGTGAAGAAAGTAAGATATCTGTTGCAATACCACCCCGATAGGGTGCAATCGATCTGGCAGTGCATCTTCTCAATCCACACCAAATTTCACACCAAGATCTGATAAAACAAGTTACAAATTTGAACAATTTCATACATCTACTGCAAATAATAAGACGTGCGCTACCTTAGAGCAGAAGTGCCTCTTGCCGTGCTGAATGGTGGTGAACTACCCAGCATAAGTTTAAGTGAGACTCTATTTACTATCGAATAGAATTAAACCTACAAAACAACCGCGATTGGCTCAAAAACTATTGGGCTAACAATATTGACCAATTCTAGGTTACCCGGACGCAGGCGACAGAGTCTGTTATGAGCTAGACTGGGCTAACTGCCTCGGGTTAAACTTCCCTCATAATTATCCCACACGGAACATAACTGAATGTCTCCCTTTACTGCTAATTAGTGTTGGAGTGTTGTATGAAGCGCAACCTGGGCGTGATTTCGACAACAGTCTATATATACACTTTCTAACAAGACGCTCCTCAAACATTTAAATACACGTAGACTTCGATGGTCATAGAAAAAGCCGTTTGGATTGGTGGCCTGCGTGTGAGGGTGCCATGAAAGCGTCAGCTCTTAAACATAATCCGCCAAGAAGAACACTCTAGGTAGTGTCATAAGTAAGACATCTGGGACTTAGCGCATATGTTGACAACAATGTGCCTAGTGCGGGCACAGATATAAGCTGTGCGCTGGATAGCTGTGTGTCAATGTTTTTATTAAAATTATTTCACGACTCCCAAAGACAACTGTCTAAACCAACTCTACAATAACTTATGAGACAAACTGTGCCTGTACCGGATGCATTTAGGTGAGTAATTATAAAGTTAACTATGTGTAATCTAGTTAACTAACATGGCATATCTGACTGCCGAGGAGGCCTTTTTGCGTCTGGCTGTGGCTCAGCAGGACCTGTCAGATACTATACTATACATGACTACGGACCTGTCAATAATAACGGTCATTAATGACGTACGCGTATTGTGTTACTCGTTGCCGTGACACTTATATAGTCGCAGGACACTCTAGATTTTCGGCGGAGAACATCATCGCGCGGCTACTCTCAAACCGCAATTACATACGGTAGTGGCGTTCTTCCAAATCTAACAGATACCTAAAATTACATGTTACAACAGGTACATTCGAAGATACTAAAAAAATAGGTGAAATGCATTGATTGATGAAATTATCGGTAAGGTTATTTTGTTTTGTAAGGTATTCCATCTGTCTTTCAGTAGCACCTTCTCAAGAAAATCATCACATCGTAACCCGCTATTTGGTGCACGGGCTTAACTATAAACTATGTCCCAAGTGTGTGCGTTTACTGTATACTGATGCGCTCTACATACCACCACCGTCTATGAAGCAATGTGAAAAGTAATTCCGTGGACGTTAAATCTTGACTGGGGGTCAGCCCGAAAAGTATTTAGACACCACTAGCAGTCATGGAACTCAACGCCGCCGCCGCCCTTCGTGCTAGCCAGATACCTTAGCATTCTGTGGTAGCGCTCCACTCCAAGAACATTACCTTAAAATGTATTCTACTATAGTTTTTCACGTCAAATTGTGATATCTCAGTATAACGGCACTAAGTATAGTTTAACAAAAGTATAATATCACTAAATTGTTCCATGTCACGGGTATGGCGAAACATTTTTTTGCCACCAGCGGCTTTGACAAGCGGAGGCTAAGCGATGTTTTCCAGGAGTACAGCTGGTTGGCTTACGCGCTTACAAATGTAATAGTGCACTTTAGCTAGGAGGGTATGTTTGTAGCGAATAAAATTGTAACGACCAGGGTCAATGATAGCCTTGTGATTCGCGGCGTCCTTGGCAAAATGCGCTGTATTGTGTGATGTCGCTCAACCGACTTAGGTCATATCCGGAAAATAGCTATGATACAATAGCATTAGTCGATTTAGCGGTAGACAAATGGAAGGAGCGCTAAGGTTAAAAAACTTTAATCATTCCACGCGACTCTAAAAGCCGAACAATATTAGTTGCTGCAAAATTTCCTTTGAACCGCCCAGGGACTCTTGTCCGGTCGTAATGTTAAAGCATGACTGGTAGTTAAGTGCTTATACCTCTGCAACAGTTCGACTGTCCATGGTAATCGTAATTTTGTTTGGTAAAACACTAAGTAACTACGGGTTGATAAATAGTTTTTTAGTGTTTTGTATAAACCTAAGTAACTAAGAGTTAATAAAAATAGGTTTACTGTTTGATATACAACTAAGTAAATACTAAACTTCTGGTTTCTAATCTGAGAGTCCATCATAATGTTTCGTAGTACTAGTTGTTCATTCAGACGGACGGCAGGCGAGTACCCGTAATGACACTCGAAACACTCGAAATGTTACTCCGGAGCGATTACTGAAAAGATAATGGATTTACAGAATGACGTTCAATGGCTCACCGCCATGAGTCCACGGTGACCTGATGAAGGCGACGATGTGGCGACGACGGTGATGACAATAGTGGTGACAACCAGCTGATGTTTTGAAGCAAGGAAACGTCTTAGTGTGCAAGCGTTGCGGTATTTAGCCCCCACAATGTGCTGGCAAAGCGAGCCACATTTGTCCAGTACTCGTATACATTACTCTTTACAGGTGGTAAAAAAAACTGCTAGTCGCCTGCCGACTGGCTCATTGTGGCTGGTCGTGAGCGAGGCTGGCGCCAAAAGGCGTTGCTTCAAGTCTTACCACACCGTGATAAGTCACCGTGCAAAAATACACATTTGCACTTGCCAGCATTTATGTACATCGACATAGACGTACATACAGGCGCTTGCGGCGAGATAATGCTGAGGGGATACGCCCTGGACAAGTCAGACTTCTCCACCCCCCCGTACTCTAGCAACTGACTTCTTCTTCAGCGCCTGTAGCCCTATGTAGAATACCCCCAACCCCCCCAGATAGCAGGCGCGCCGCAGTCGCACACATAACGCACATATTAATATGCTGAGATCTTGATTAGCGTCGTTACGCACGTTGTTATCTATGCTTCCGCTTGAGCTCCGCTATCTTTTATATGAAGCGCCTTTTGCCTTCATCTTTCTCTCTCTCTCTCCCTGTATACATATGTATATATATATATAACACTGAGCGTCAGATATGGTAGAACACACAGGCAAAGTTAGCCGCCGGGTTGTCGATGTACTATTTCTGCTCTAAATAGGCTACAAGCGAACAAGCGAGCACAAATATGTACATCTGTTTATAGATGTATATATTCTATGTGTTTCTAGCCTGAGCTCGAAGTTCCGCTTGCGTTGTCAGGATGTGCTTTCCTGTATACCTAAGCAGATGTGCACAAAAATACAACACGACAACGGCAGAGCCTAGATTTGACTTGCAGGTATTTTCCGAGCAAGGTTGTGCATGTTTTCTCTACTCACTTTGGCTCGTTTGGCCCGCGGTCGTTTTGTAAGTGGTTTTAAGTTAGAAAAAAAAAAGTAATACGCGTGTGTTGAAAAGTCAAGCCTCGCTGGGCAAATGATTCGTCTCGTTGGGTTCCCCCTCTGTATATTACCTGTACCTATGGTTCTAAATATCTAGGATACAGCATTAAAACATGCAATGGCATCCGCTTGTCATAGTGAATTTAGTAGAACTTGTCCATCATCGTTCAGTGCGTTTTTGAAAATGTCTTTGTGTTTTATGCGAGGGCCCCAATTGGGCTCTTTGAAGCGATTTTACTTTCTAGAGACTACACGATTTGTGGCCAAGAACTTTATGATGGCGCAATTGTTATCCAAATCTCTTCTTAATTGCGAGTGAGGCCGTACATACCTGTATAATGCAAGTGGGAGCCAAAATAGTAAGTGTGTCCCTCAAGATTTCATACGCTCCCGGACTACTCAAGACTTTATACCTATCCGGAGCTTTATATGCTACATACCTATCCTGAAACGATTTGTACTTAAGATTTATATTTGTTCAGTTTAGCCACTGTGTCTATATTTTTGAAAAGATTGCTCTTTTTGTGTGTTTTATATCATGTTCACTCTGATTATTCTACAATTTATAAATATGTTTTATTTATTTGATAACTCAGTTGCATTTCCCAAAGTATTTTGTATATATACATATTCGAAAATACTGGGCAAAAGCCGCTTTATGCGACGCTAGTAGCCGTCTCCCGTTGACAAGTAGTGCAATTTGCGAAAACAGTTCAATACGTCGTATTTTTAGCGCAAAAGTGCGATCAGAACTGTCATTGGCACCGGTCACATGGCTGGTGAATACCTGAAGTGGAGCCCACTGGCGATGGTGATAGCCGTGCGCTATATATATATATATATATATATCTTGTATACGTGACAGCTAAAGCATAACCAAAGGTACCAAGAAATTTAGATGTCAATATGTCCAATCTCGGCCTAAGCGTCAATAACCTTTCTTTGCCAGTGCTGTAAAAAAGTGCTAGAATGGTTGAGTAAATGGTGGCTTCTGCCCGACTCTAACTGTTTCCACTGCCGACCTATGGCGGTGAGCCGGACGTGATGTGAAGCGATTTCGCGCCGTCCGAAGAAAACAGAGCGCCCGCTTGATGTACGAGTATGTGGTAAAACATCCTTCCAGCTCAATAATATCTGTGCCCGAGAGATGTGTTTACGCCCTGCCGAAGCCTTATTACTCACAACAACATTGCAGTCCGCGTACATAACCACAACAGGATTTCTGAGTTTAGCCAGCACATGCTGAGTTATAACAGCGATTAGTAGAGCGAATGATATACCGTTGAGTGAGTTTCCTGCCGCGCATGCGCAGTTTGTCTCTGTTTTAGGGTGTCACCACTCCACATGTTCACTGCCAGGCAGTCCTCAGCAAACAAAGTAAAAAGCACTTGCAGAAGAATACCGGCAAATTACACAGTCACATTATCCTTTTGCGCCGAGTCACATTTGATAGACTATTCAACGACGGTACCGCGGCACACGATGCCGCGAGGTACCTGGGGCATCTTTCACCACATCTTATACAGATACATCTTTGCAGAAAAATAACAACCGCTCCAGCATTACTAATAAGTAGCTGGAGGCCTTGTAATCGATAAAGACAACTGCATACAGAGAAACCCCGGGTCTTGCCAACGTTCGTTCAACCTCCGACTACAGTACGTGTAATGCATTATGTGCACCTCGGTCCAGCCCGAACCCGAATTGCTCCGGAGGTAGGACTTTCTTAGCACTTAGAAGCACTTCTGGGATGAACGACTTTGCAAAGATTTTCGTCCTTCGCCCCTTATTGACGGTCGGCGTAGCCAACTTACCTGCACGGAAATTTGACGGTTCTACCCAGTGCTCTTAGTAGATCTCATCGGGACCACTGCTCTTTCAATTTGTAGAAAGAAGAAATGGCGCGACCTCCTCTTCCTAGAATTGGGAATTCATAAGGGGCTGATCCAGGGTGAGTGACTGCTCAACTGCTGTTTCATACGTGGGAGAAACTGGGTCGAACAGAAGCGAAGTCAAGTGCCGGCTTATTAGATTCTGGAACATGTTGTGTATGTTTCTCTCCCGCCGATCAGGGTCAGGTTAAGTCACCTATTACAGAACCACTTCAGCGATTTTTGTTAGAGTAGCAGGGAAAAGTGACGGAGGCCTCGGCAGAGGTTGCGCAGTTAGATGTGCACCTCGCCAGGGAGCTTTGGAATGGAATGGCACGCACTAGCCGGCACGTCTACACAAGATACATTCTGCATGGCTATCATCACTTGGTATGTTCGACCCAAAGATTTCACCAAGTTGGCGATCAATGTCGATGCCGTTTCTGCTCGCAGATATGCGCTAAATGCCACGCAGCAAGCTGCTAGACGGATCGGCGGTATTTGCACTTTCTCGCCCGGTGGGACGGTCGCTGAAGTGTTCAAATTGTATATAATGACGATTCTATTGTAATTATGTACCATCTTGAAATGCAAAGTTGTTGTCAAATAAACATTATGATGAATAATCGCATGGAAAACATGTTCTTCGTCAAGAGCCTTAACATCACGAGCATTCAAATGTAAAATGGAGGAATAGGAGAAGGCAGCCGTGATGTCGTCAACATTAATTGGTTGATTTCCAGTCGGAGAGAGTCATCAACGATGCTGGTATTGGTAACACCTGTGACTCCATGGAGACTGCCATTTATGTTGTAGTTGCCGTTGTCGCCGTTGTTGTTGTTGTTGGCCGGCGGTGATGATGATTTTAGCGTGTTATTGCAGTCAGCAGCGATAGAGCTATTACCGCGTTGTGTGCTTCTCTCACCCATTGCAGAATCATAGTCGAAAGGTGTGTTGATAAGACCAGCAATTAGCGCGGTAGAAACCACACCAACAACAGACGTTTTGGTTTGGAAGAGTGGTGCGCAGGCATAGCAATGACCAAGTAGGATTCGACGTAACGAAGCAGCAACAGCAAAGTTCCACACCAAACGGTAGTAAGGTTGACAAGTAGAATAACCGATGAAGATCTAGGCAAAGAACACGACGAAACACACCAGACAGTTATGCATAGGGCAGTCACTGATACCTGAGGATGCCACCAAAACAGGCACTTTATTATTATGTTGATTAAGCGTGATTTTATGCCGTACGACTACGGACCAACACAGTCTACATATCCGCGCTCATGAGCAAACGCGGCGACCGAGCAGACAGGACAGGACATTATATGTACATCGCGTGCCTGTAATAATGATAATGACAAGCTTTATTAAAGATATCATGAGGCAGTTACTAGCCGCACAGCCTAATAGAGCTTGCTTGGCTGGTGCTAACCAGCATCAGGTAGATGACTCGGCTAAGTGCGTGCACAATTGGGCAGATTCTGTCTGACGCTTTGGCTACCTAGTAAATAATGTAGACCTTCTTGGTATACGCGATGCATTCAATAATATTAATAATTACGTATGGGCTTTATTTTTGTTTTCGCGTTATATTCTCTGTATCTTTCACCACCAAGAGGTTACGAGGTGCAGCCTTCACGTTGGAATATTATTAGACAGTCTACTGAAATAAAGTGGTAGAGTCTCTACCCAAGGATACTTATCGCTTATAGACGCTGCAGTAAGCTTTAGTCGACTATCACGTACACGTAACAAGCGATTTATATCGAGACTAATTTTGGTTGGGAAATGTAACGCAGTGGGCCTGTTTACATGGTAAACTCTACTTTTTCTAGATTTGTGGTCTGACTCGTAGAAGAAATTCAAGCAGACTCACCATTTTAGCTGCGGTCATTGTAGCCGCGACCACATGTTTGGTTGAGTCTTATCTTTAGGTCTTTGACTGTTTTTAATGTGACTCATTTCCTAAATCCTTAGACAACGAACTCCCCTAGTTATACTCACGAATGCGTCACATTAACTAAAGTCTTTTTTTATGGTATCACATTCTGGTGAGGTTAGACTCACGTGTGTCGCTTCTGATCTGCTCTAGAGCACGCCTCCTTAACACTCGCCTTGCAAGCAAGGTCAAAGCCGCGTTTCTTTCAGGTGGAGCTCTGGTAGATACGTCGACTTTGGAATTAGGTAGCCTTGAGATTTTGAAGCCATAATACTGGAAACACCAATTAATCTGGAAAAAAAGCTTGTTTTAAAGCTCAGTGCGGCCAACATTTTGCTGCTCCCCCTATGCAATTCAAAGGTATACTTTAATTTAAACTGTTGAGTTTGATTACGGACAGTTGTAATCGGCAAAACTGACTCACTTTCCTTTTCTATCCCTCGTGTTAGTTGTATGTATGTGTATATCTATATATATTTCAAATGATCTTTTATTGTTTTCAAAGAGTAGATATATATATATATATATATATATATATATATATATATATATATATCTGTCAGAAAGTTCTGTCCGCAGCGCTGTGTTTTTTTTGACAAGCAAAACGGATAGGACACCGAAAGGCAGAATGAGACTTCCATAGTGGTGCATATTTGTGTCTATGGGGCTAAAGCCATGTGCGATCGTCTTGCAACGATCGCCAGATCAGGTGGGAACGAGTCCAGGTGGAAACCATTACACCAGCATGAAATTGTAGTGCAATGGCTTTCGTAGTGAAGATTTTGATATGGAAGGTCGATGAGCCATCATGGGAGATCGACAGCCGACTGGTCGGCCTCCCACGATGATATATGAAAATGGGTTGTCTACAACAACATAACTCGCACAAGGTTAGGCATGCCTAACATCGTTGCAAAAAGCATGACTTCAAGCTACCCTTTGTAGAAAAAAAGAACAGAAAATAGTAAGCCTCAGCCATCGCCGAGTAGCCTTCAAACTGTGTAATAGTAGATGCTTCGCATTCCATCATGACAAACCCGCCCGCATACATCTGGTACGGTATGTGGGCTGACGTTGTCAAACGATAGACCGGTGAAATGTTGTGTCTAAACTGACGTGTGCAGAGCAAATACAATATGCCCAATGCGAATATTAAAACATATATATATATATATATATATATATATATGTTCATAAGGGGACAATTGTTGTTTCTTACATATAAGCAAATAAAGCTGTAACTAATAATATATATATATATAGTGTGTGTCACCAAACTCGACGAGCGTACTTTAGAAAGCCGTAAAACAAGTTAGAGTGAGTATTTTTTTAATGACATGGAATACATCTTGTTTATAAATCCCAGTAAATGTACAAACTAAATTTTTTTAGGTAATGTTGTTTTTACTATTGACCCAGTCTTCACGCCACATATCTGCTCTACGTCTAAGCAAATGTGAATTGCTTGGCCACTTTTTTGATGTGCGCTCCAATAGCCTAAGGAGCCAGCGGTCAATTGCTCCAAAAGCCGTGGCCTGTTGTAATTTCATAAACAGATTGTCTGCATCGCTGATGGCCAAATGGACGAATGCAAATTCAAATAGTACTCGCCTATTTGGCGACTAGTTAGGTTCTTTAGGAGTACGTATACTTAAAAAACAATACATATATGACCATGATATTATAATTAATGCACACACATCTTGCGTGGCAATAAAGGTGATTTTTATGAAAGGTGAGGTTTATATCAATGTGGCTGACCGAACATCGCCTGATAAAATGTCCGATTGCGAGAGAATGATATATAAGTATGATGTTTGATAGATGTAGATTAAGCATTTTAAAGTTTATCTCTTACACTGGGCCGAAACCTCCTAGTATCAACTTCTACATATGGCTCCCTTTAGTCAAGGCTTGTCGGATAGGGGGCAAGGGGGTTGAGACATAATGAAACGCACCTGTTTGTAGAGTCAACTGGTAGGAGGCATGTCATTATTTGGTTCCTCATTTTCTGCCAAGTTATAACCTGCATGCACGGCTTTCCTGCAGAGGAATGTAACAGCAAAACGGTGCTTATTTCGATTCAATAATAAAAAACAAAATAACGGAACTCTACTCAAGCAGAATTCGATCCTGCGCATGACAGTGTCTATGTTTTTTTTAGCATCTATACCACAACTGCTAAGAACTGAACATTGCGTTTTGTCTTAAAGTAATTCAACTACGCTAGAAAAAAATACTTGTATTTAGACATGTGCACTTTATAGTAATCATTTTGTTACGAAATCGATACCTAATGCTAAAATTTAGTATTTTCTCAGACGTGTACCTATCATGTAACTTTTGGAATAGCATTCATATATTTTATTACGTTACTGGAAGTGCTCAAATAAATCACCAGCTATTGTTTTTCTTCTTATCAGAATCTTCATCCTATAGAATCCCTCGGAGCAGGATTTCCGTGCCGCTTCATGCAAATCCGCACTGTTGCAGCAGCGAAGTGAACTGGAGTAAGTCTTTCGAAGTTGGTCAGTAGACCCAACTGAGAACAACTGAGAGACTGCACCGACTTCTTATAAAGAAGCACTGCGTAGACTTTCAAGACCGAGGTTACTTCGGATGAGAAGTGTTCTTCCTTGAAAGTCATAATAACCCGTGCACTTAATTAGCCCGAATAGTGAAAGTGGAACATTGAGAACATTTTTTTTCAAATTTTGTCACTAAACCTCACAAGCGTAAATAAGCTTAGAAATGACAATACTTTTTTTTAAATAATTTAAATAAAAAACATATTTCTTTGCAATACGACAACGAATATTTATGTTACCGTCAAGGGTTTACGGACAAACAAGAGTTAGAGTGCACCTTTTCAGGTGGTGACATGCATTCGCTGCTTTTTGTTTGCATTTGTTGTCTGCATACCTATAATCCACTTTCTCTGAATGAGCAAACGGTGAACGTGAGAGACGTAGCGGAGATGAGGAAAAAACGCACGTTGACTAGAAAGCTAACGACGAGACATGACATGTAGAATAGAAAAAAGAAGCTAGCCGGTGATGTTTTTAGAGGCTTTAATGATATCTCAAAGGTATCCAAGTCAGGTGACGACCTTGATGCCGTTTGTATTAAATCCACACTTTGATGGCAGTGGCGCAGATGTTTCAAAGCCGTGAAAACCCGGACAATGTATGCAGTGGCACCAATGGAAGCGACTGCCCAGCTAAAAAAAAACCACAAGCATGAGCTACACCCACACGAACAGCGCAGATCTGCGCACGTGTTAACAGAGTAGACACACGTCAGTACCCCGGCATCTTCACAGACAGGCCCTACAAGGCAAGCACAAATCCCTCATTCCACACGCGCAGCTGAAAGCATAGCAACGAAGATAACATCGACAAGCACACTGTCTATAGCGTCTTTTTGCCAAGAACGCCGCCTCAGCCTCAAGTGCAGCAAACCCGTGTTAGATTGAACAAAAAGGCAAATGTAATGGTATTAACTGTTCTAAAAAATAAAAAATAAAAACAATTATGATAAGTAACTGCAATTGCTTGGTTACGGCGCCCACTGAGAACCTGAGTTTTGTAAGTAAACTTGTAAAGCCGCGTATACGATTATTTCCTTACTTGACCTGGGAAGCCAGAATTATATCGCCGCGAAAATTATACTATAGTAGACACACTCAGCTCCATTGCCAAAACACACTTAACGCATGATCACATACACAGTAGAAGGCAGCGTATCTAAATGAATCGTCCACGGGCGGTATCGGCACGGTATAACGTTACAAAACGTTTACAAACCAGGAAAGTTCATTGAGCCCGTGTGTTTTAATCTGACGGAGATTACAGGATGGGCTCGCTGTCGTTTGCTTCTGACGTAACAGCCGTAAACCCAAGAGTGGACGAGCGCATTGACGGTGAAAGAGAGACTATAGCAATCCTGATGGATGCAGACAACCTGCCGAAAGACCGTGGCAGCGAGGAAATACATTGTGTGGCGAAGTAGCAGCGAAAACGTGTTTCGGGTGGCACCTCTTCCATAGAAGAAGCATTTCTTCAACTTACTCTTAACGCAAATCAAAGCATTTTTTGAGATTCGTGCGGTCAATAGGCATGTCAAAGTGCGAAGACGTATTTTTATATGCCTAGTCTAGTATCAATAAAAAATATTTAAAACAATAGTTCTGGGGGCAGTGCGGCAATCCACTTATTTGTTTTCATTGATCCTGCACTGTTAGGACATTCGGCACAATGTGGATTATGAATTTGGCAGACTGTCGGAAGGACGAACAATTTTAACTGCAATAAAAAATATGACCTACATCGACGACGTAGTCGCAGGTTGCGTTTCCACAGACAGAACGGCATACTAAAGGCAGGCAAACTGCGAGGCGTCTTCGAGTCGTGTTAATTTCCGCTGGGAAAGTAGACAATGAACTCATAGGAAATTGGGGAAAACTAGCAGCGCGACAACAACAACAACAACAATAACAATAACAATAACAACACGGCAACAATTGTGAACACTGGTTTATAGGCATCAGGTGTGCGGTGAGACCAAGCAGCAGAAAATATAGACGCTGTTGTGGCGTCCCAAGACGGATTGGGGCACTCCATTAGGCCGCAAGCAGACTGCCGAATACGGCGAAATTATCAGACAAGTATCGGCCGCAGGAAACAGCGTGGTTGATAGAGTATTCTTTGTTAAAGGCCGTACGGGCAGCAAACGTGGCTGACGCTGCGTTTGTGCCGCCAGCATACGATTGCGTAATCAATTTAAGAGAGGTCCAGAATGACGGAATAACGAAACTACAATTTGTTTTTGCAAAAGCAAAAGTTAGTCTATTAGAAGTAAACTTATCTTATTAAGGATGATGGAGAGCTACTTTGGCAGCCAGAGCGGCAAACAGAGTTATGTTAACGATGATGAACCCGCCGCCAGGAACCATCAGATTCTGGTATAACAACGCGGCAATTCTAAGCTGGATCAGAAAACGCCCCAGACAAATAGAAGATTTGAGCTGACTATATGTCACGAGGCAAGAACGCATCAGATCTGCCGACCAAATATATTTGGGCCTACGGGCCGAGCTGGTTAAAAGGATCAGACACGGAATTAAACGGTGCGACAGTGACAAGCCTATGGGCCGTCACGAGCGCACAACAACCCCACAAAGTATTCTTCGTGGACTAAGGTCACTAGAGTTGTAGCAAAAACGTTCCTAATAATAACTGAAGAGGGAACAAAATAAACGGCAACGCGAGCGAAAAAGTTCGTGACAGCAACCGAACTGAGATGGACACTTGTCCGGCGAGGACGCGGTTGTCGATAGATTGATACACTGAACACACGAAATGCGAACACCTGGGCTTACACGAAAGGGAGAATAACGTGGACACTACTTACTAACTCATATGTTTTTCGTGAGCACTGCCTGATTCGAGGAAGTAGGAGAGCGTCAAAGGCAAACATTGAAGCATGTAAAAGGCGCCTTAGTATTTGACTTAACGACACTTGAATTCCAATTAGCACTGTGACGGTTTTACAATCAGTTCAGACCAACCGGTTGAGGTAACCAACCGGTTCAGGTAACCAACACATACTAGGCAACCCATCTAAATGATCAGGTATACTAACACAAATAACTCAGCATACTATAAAACGTAAAGACACACGCAGACTACACTAGGTAAGTTCGAAATCAACACGTGAAGGTAACGATTAGTTCAGATATTAAAACAACACTTGCAAAATATTGAGCACAAACATAGCCAGATTTAGGTAATAGATTTAGGGAATTAATTTCTAAAAACACCGAGGTACTAGTCAACAGCAGACCACTTACATGCTTCGATACAAACGGGGAAAACACAACCAACTTTGAACTGGTAAAGCTCCTTTTTAGATACTAACTTAAACAAGCCCCTATTCTCAATGCGTTCGCAGGCACTCAAATCCACCAGCAATAGTATTTTCAAAAAAATGAAAGCACTTACAATCAACCCTTAACACACTCTGGAAGCGATTCAGAACAGGATTCTTATATTTTCTAAGGCCCGTAAACTAGGCAAACTCAGGAGGGAAATAGATCGGTTAAAGCGGGAGAAATATGCTTTCAACAGGATTCAGCAACGGAAAATGCTGTTTGCGTGAGATACTCCGTACGTCCAGCGTTTGGGGCCGCCCCAAAACTGCGCCACTGTCAACGTGGTGTTGATACACAACATAATACATGAATACGAATGTATGGCCAACAATGCATTATGATAAATGAAGAGCGACCGGCTGGGGGAGCGCGGAGAGACACATATACCTGTAAGCATACAGCGAAGCAGATTCAGAGTCGTCTGCTTCGCTGGTTCGAAAACATCATTGGTTCGATAGCATCGTTCCGTTTGAGCTCAGGCTATTTCGGTGACGGTATCGGCTTCGGGCAGCGTGTGGAGGTAATTATGTGTTTTTGTTTTTGTCGTGAGAGACCCTCATGACCTTGTGTTTTTTTGTGTGTTTAGACCCACATAATGCTCACATGATCGTGTGTTCTTGCTGGCTTGTTGTGATGTCTAACGGATGTAGTATTCCGGGACACTTGAATCGCCATCTGCGCTAATTCGATACTAACTACAATATTGAGTTGGATTTGAGGCGTTCTTCCGTTGTGTGCAGATTTGTCTTCATTCCTGCCTGTCACTGACAGGGATCGCTAGAGTGTCGGCTGCAGGCGCCGAAATAGTGTCTGTTATTACGTGCTGGTTTCGCTAGCCAAAGTCGTGCCTGCATGCCTATCGTCGCGTGCACGTGCAAACATGCAATAACCCGTTCTGTTTACTCTCCACTGTGAGTAGTGATATGGGTATAAATAGGGCAGATGCCTAGAGCAGAGGAGAAAGGTTGCAGACTTTCCAGCAGACTCAAAGTGGTGGTTAACCAGTTGGAGAAAAGAAAGGACAAGTTTTCCACAGCTGTCAGCGGGGCGGCTGATAACTCGGCTCACTCGATGAGACGACTCGACGATCAAGAGAGGTGACGTTTTGTCTGTGGCAGCCGTTGAAACTATGAATTCTACGCTGTTGTTTGCACGTCGAGTACTGCACAGTCAACGCTCGCAGACTCTGCTGTCTTGGCTAGCGTTACTTCAAACTAAGTAGACGTAAAGCGGAGACATCAGGCGATTGGAAAGTGATGACTAATACAGACACTGTCAAGTGTATTGGCAAGGTCAGAGGATCAGGCTATTCCCGACAGGATGGCTAAACGCACGCAAAGGCTTTTTTTGATTCACGATTTGTCCCTGATTGGAGAACACCGTGACTGATACTAAATCGGTTGCTTACGAGCCCTTCACTGACACCCTTTACAGCCTGAAAAGCTCACTCTATGTAGTGAGGTTTCCAAACAGTTTCCCCAGTCTCAACTAGAATTAAGAAGCGGTATCATTCAACTGTGGTTCAACATATCCGAGGAAGCTGCTGAGGCGTTGAAGACCAATAATACCGTGTTGGGTTTCCCGGTTTTGGCCAAATGTCAAGATCTGGCTAGATAGTGTAAAATGAGTCGAGTCGACTGTAGATTTACCGATGAGGACATTTGCCGGGCTCTAAGTGGCCTAAGCGTGTTCTCAGCCAAAAAAAAAGAGAGATTTAGGCGGCATGTGTTTGGTGATCTGACCTACCTTTATACTGACACTGTGATTCTTCAGTTCAGCAAGGTTCTTCTAGCTGAGGTTTTGCTTGCATGCCGTACGTTTTAAGGTTTTTTTAGCTTAGTTGGCACCCTAATTCCATACAATAAGTGTCTACGTCTGGGACTTATGGCGGGCAACTGCCGTAAAGAGGTGTCGTACCAGCACTGCGGGCAACTAGGTCATCTAGCCGCAAGCTGCAATAACTCGGCTAGATGCGTGAACAGCTGCCTAAATTGTGAAGGTGGTTAAAACCTCGCCGACCGCTTATTACGACATGCTCTCCCTAAAGCGGCGCAGTGTTGTCAGAAGTTGACGGACTTTCTGACACCACTGCTGTCGGCATTTAAGAAGGCATTCTAGTATTTTGTTTTGCCTACCTGCGGTGCTCTATATATGGGACAAATTCAGTATGAACTGCATTATATGAGACACATTTAATCATATATAATATACAATTGTTGATACAGGTGGCCCTGTCAAGGCGGGGTATCTTGAACCCATTGCGGATGAAGCGTCGAGTTGTGACGTCCTTGCGGTGAGCACAATGTGGCTCTCAGCTGCTGATAATGTACTGCACACACTACAGAAGTACAAACGTTTTGCTATCTGTACAGAGGTCCTTCTGAGACTAGGACAGAAATGTATGTCTAAACAAAGATACAAAACAATTTTATTGCATACATCGTGTAGCTCTAATGGATTTGTCCAGACACTTCGCTTGTATCGTAAAAATGTTGGGGTTTAAAGACTACCTGATAGCCTTCTACGCCTGTCGAGTGACACATAGCGATGCTCTGCTTAATATTTTAAGTGAGTTTCACCCGATGAGTGTCAGCTTACCGTGCATCTTAATGGGTGACCTAAGTGCACATAATATAGCCGCCCCCTCCGCCCCTGAAGCATGTATTCTTTTCTAATGCAAAAGGATGTCCACATGCTTTCAATTTTATTTTTCGCCCCTCTTCGAGTACAAGTATCGGTCATATTGCTATGACAAATTACTCAAGTTTTTGCGGCATTTAACTGGTCGTGTTCGATACATTGATGTTTTCCGACCATTTTCCGGTAATTTCATCTCCAAGTGGAGGCCAACCTTCATCACAGTTACCGTTTCCTGCAACTACTGGTAGGAAGCATGACAGGGCTAGCATCGCTAAGTTTTTCGATTGGGTCAATAAGGCCTCATGGCTGAGTATCGTCGACGCCCCGTCATGTCAACTCTGCTTTCGATGCGCTCTGGGATACGCACAAATCCGTATACGACAAAGCCTGTTCTATGTCGCAACTCAACAATGTATAAGGGACGGAGACTTGTTTGCTCTTCTGCAGGTTTTCGTAGGTTAAGGCACAATGCCAAAAAGCTGTCCCGTAGACGCCGTTGACTAAAAATACTAGAGACTAAAATGGCGTGCTTGTCCTCCAGAAGAAAAAAAATATACAACCGCTGTCTCTGTGGCAAAAGAGACCCTTTATAGAACTCGTTTCGACGTTTAAAAATATTCCAGGCAACTCTGGAAGTTCATAGATAAGACGTGCGGTAGGTATTGCGACAAGACAGAGTTTCCTACAGTCTTGTCCACCAGCGTCGGTGATTTGTTAACTCATGCCAAGCTTAATCAGATAAAGTGAATCTTTACTTTTCAACGGTTGGTCGTTGCGCGGAGTCGCTTAATTCAGTGATCGATATTCTGCCGGCTTTAAGCGGTCTATGGGAAAAAGAGTGGGTGGGTTTGCTATCGCTCCCGTTACCCGTACCAAAGTATTGAGAACCGTGGACTCTTTTCCAGCCGGTTGGCACATTGCAGTGTTGGCATCCTACGAAACTGGTCAAGCTGGCTTCTCCAATTATAGACTGGCCCTTGGTAATGTTATTAGCATCTGGTTGCCTCACCTGATGAGTTTGGCTTTTGCCATGCTCGGTCAAGGACGGGACGCTTGTGGGATCGTGGCAGTGTGTTGTTGACTCGGTAGAGGCTAACGAGATTTGTGTGGGTGTTTTCTTTGATGTGGCGGTTGCTTTTACCTGCATTGATCACAATGTTTTTACTCACATGTGGGCACATCTAGGTGGTGTGCTCTCCACAGCCGACTGCCTTAACTTCTACCTTGCGGGTAGGACACAAGCCGTCAGGATTGGTACGATGGAAACGTGCTGGCATAGTGTTGACATAGGAATACCGCAAAGATCTGTTCTTCGTCCTTTTGCGTTTATAATCCTGTTGAAGTTGTTACTTTTAAAACTAAGACGTAATATATGCTCGCGTGGCAAAGCGAAAACGTATTCCGATATGACACAGCATTCCTTTTTCGAATTGATTCACATTAGCTTAGTGGGACAAGTAAGTAACTTTATTGCCCTAATGGATCACGTCATAAAACCGTTCACTGAGTTTGTCTTAGCCGTTAACACTAGCAGAACGAATGTTGACGCATGACACAGTTTGGGATCCCCGTGAAGGTCTGTTGATTGCTTACAATTCACTGTTTATTTCCATCCTTTGCTACGGAGTTATCCTATGGGGAGATGGTGATTATGGCATTCTTCGTAGAGCGAAAGTCTTACAAGATGATGCAATACGGATAATTTTCTCTAGACGTCGGAGTAATCCTGTAGAGACCTATCTGTCACCCACGGTTTTCTGCTAGTTAGGCGGGTCCATATGCTGCCTACACTCACGTACAAAACAGCTCGTGGGCTTATTGCAAACATTTGACGTGGAAGCACATTCCAAAACATTTGACCAAAAAACAAGAGTTAAATCGCTAAGAAGGGTACGATATTAGAAGATATCGGTATCTTATAAAAAAAAAAAAATCAGCTCTCAAACTCTAAAGTGCCGGCTACCTGAGATTTGGGGTTTGCTACCCGGCAACCTAAGATTTTGTACTTCCCTGAGATTATTTAAGTAAGAATGAAAAAATACCTAGTGTTTAGCTGATGAGTCTTTTTTACTATTGCTAGGCTAGTGGCGCACTAGGTACATCCGCAGGACAAAGCTTATCGTATTGCGAACCATAGGAACCCTGACGTTTGCTTGTTGTAGGAATACGTCCGGTGGTGAAAATACATACGTGCGTTACTAATGGTAATGTTATATACCGCTAGGTTATATCATTTACACCATTCATTTAGTGAGAAGTGCGTTATAAGATGTAGTACCAATTATAAACCACGTTGTCAGTGTTGTTATACAGCAAGCAAGCAGATGAAGAAGTAGTCGTAACTAAGGTCCTCGCCGGGATAGGAATAAACATTCAAGATATAGCAAAGCTGCTTACTTAAGTAGCCATACTTACTACCTTAGTGCTCAAGGAAGCCAATATGATTGCGGATGAACCAAATCAAAACTTTGTCTCGGTCGGGGCTGCCAAGCTTGCTCTCTTACTCTGGGCAAATATACCAAGCCTTTGTTTAATGAGGTATGGATGAAAACTAACGATTTTCGATGCATCCAGTTTCCACTGCAGAGGTTCTTAAGGTCTTGCCTAATTTAAACGCTAGGCGCCATGAAGCCCTGGCTTATCCCTACGAAACTGCTAAAGTTAACTTGTTCAGTTATATTTCGAGCTTTGGACAAACATTATTGATATAATAAATAATAAAGTTCTGGTGCATCCCCACGAAACTGCTAAAGTTAGCTTGTTCAGTTATATTCCGAGCTTTGGGCAAACATTATTGATATAAAAAGTAACATACAATCAGCTTTGTTATCACACAAAATACGTATGTGCTATAATTTATTTACCATAGGCATATAGGTATTGTTTCCAGTATGCGTACTCCTGCAAGGAGAATGTAACTAATGTCCACTATTTGAATTTGCGTGCGCCTATTTGGTCTTCCGCAAATCAAACAACTTGTTTACGAGTTCAAAAGGAGCCACGATTTTTGGACTGATAGGTCGCTGGGTTACTGAAGGCTCCTTGGGTTATTGAAGCGCTCATCACAAAAGTGTCCTAATAGTTTTCATGCTGTTAGTTGACGAAAAGCAGATTTGTCTTGAAAAGCGAGTCTATACTAGGAACAACATCAACAGGCACGCGTTAAGGACACTTGAACCGCAGGCGCCTTAGGAATGTGTATTGGACGCTTTTTACTAACTTTCTATGCTTAGTCGGATGGGGCTCCCAGACAGAAGCAATATATGAGTTTTGGAATAACAAGGGATTTATAAAGACGAATGTACACATTGTCGTTAGAATGAGGCAGCGGCAAATTGTATTAACAAGGCGCAATGATGGCTCCACAACCTTGGTTATGTTTCAATAGTACGCAGCTGGATGGTAAGTGAATCATGTCATTTTCAGGAAACCGTTTAGCAATGCCGTCGACAACCGATTGCAGAATAGCATAGAAGCGAGGAAGAACAGAACAATTAAGTTTTAAGTAATTTGCATTCAAGTAATGTGACGTTAAATAACAGGAATTTCCTCCAAAATTATAACCGTCAACAGACGGGGGAAAAGCATTAACCGTGAGGCACACTAGATAATGCATTAGCACATGGCCAACTTAATTTATCACCAACCTTTACTGGAAAATGACGGTCGCTCAAAAATACCCTCACCCGCTGGACTGTACGGATGTGGAGACTTTGACGTTCCAATTTGCGGAGCAGAAGAGAGTGATCTCTTAAGTCGAATGCGCTATTTTGGTCAAACTAAACGTAGTAAAACGTTCCACGAGCATTTATGAACTTAGCCCAGCATTGGGTCATTCCCAAAAACCGCGTGCATGTAGATCGATGGGTGGTGAAGTCGTTCTGGGCAGGGTCAGTATAAACTCTCATATAAAGTGCAACATCTAAGCACCTGTGCCTAATATTGTAACGTTGTTCTGTTACGCTAAGTTAACTGGGGAATGTAGACTCAGCCGGGCGGTTACTACAACACGAGGGACTTAGATGCGAGGAATGACAACACACAGTGTGAGGTCTAGCGCGTAGCGCGGCCGAGTAACGGATGGCCATTAAGCCATGCTTCTCGGACTATTTATTCACTCAAGGGGACGCCGTAGCGTTCGTGTACTCTTCGCTTTAACTAAGCATTAATACAGCATGCGTTGTCTCCAATGGTGCCGCCGCTGCGGGTCAGGTACGGAGGTCGGACGACGACGATGTTAGAGTTGTGATGCCACTTGGGCTATCGCTATACTGGCCAACAGGCAGCTTCGTTACAATATAAAAATAACTAACTCCATAAATAAGACGTCAGGAGTTCTCCCATCTCGCTTTCCGAACACAGTCGTGGTCCCTTTATGCAAGAAAAGGAAATCGAACTCTGTCTCAAAGGTCTTTAACTACATTTTAAAAGTCTGAACATTTTGTACTTTTGTGGTTGAAGCACCGTTGGTTGCAAATCCGTTCGGTTTTTGTAAAGGTCAGTCTACAGTGTGCTTGCACTAGCTTACGTGTGGCAAGTTGTGACTGATTGAGTTGAGGAAAATAAAATGTCTTAGGTCTGGGTATTCTCCTGGGCATAGCTGCTGCATTTACTTGTCTTAATAACTCCTTCCTCTATCAGATTCGTGATAATTTGATCGTTTATTTAGCACGGTCAATTGGTTTCGGTCGTATACCTCTTATCGGAAACAGGCGGTATTTTTGTTGTCGCTAATGTGTGTTCCCATCCTAGCTTTTAACATCTCTAACGGAAAACTCGGAACATTCAGGGATACGTTTCCCACTTGTTTCAGCCTATAACATAAAGTCACCTTTATTGACACATAAAAGGGTGAGTGGTACAATCATCATGGCAATATATGTATTATTTCCAATATACGTACTTCTGAAAGAAAAACCTAACTATTTACCAAATAGGCGAGTGCTATTTGAATTTGCATGCGCCTATTTGGCCATCCGCAAGTAAACAATCCGTTTATGAACTCACCGCCGGCCACGGTTTTTCGAGTGATTGATCGCTGACTCCTTAGGTTATTGGAGTGTACATTAAACAAGTATCCTAGCAATTTGCATTTGCGTAATTGACGTGGAGCAGATATGTAGCTTTTCATTAAAAGTGAGTCAATACTAGGAACAACATCACCTAACATGCTTTGAGGATCTGATCCGCAGGCGTCTCAGGACCGTGTCTTCAACGCCTTCCACTAACTTGCTGTATTTAGCCAGATAAGGCTCCCAGACAGGAGAGCAATATATACGTTTGGGAAGAACAAAATATTTATAAAGGTGATCATATAGAAGATCAACAAGGTATGTGTTTTTTATTACCTATCGGGTAATAGGAAGCGTTGGGCATTGCGCCTCAAAGCATTGGTGTGCTGTGCAATGTTGTGTTATCTATTGTATATAATGAGAAACCGAAAGTAAAAGAGCCATCTCGATTTTTTATCGTCATTTTGGGCTAGTTTTATGAAGTATCATCAATACTGCCTTCGTTACGTCTTGAGTGCTAAGTTGTGCGTGGGTGTTTCCTTCTGTTCTACGTAACGTATTTCATTTCCGAGATTTATAGCTTCGTAGAATGCTTAAGTTCTCAGAACCTACACAATATGTATTTCATATTAAAAAAACTATCCATTCTATTTTTAGGATTCGCGCGCACGATTCTGTTCTGTCGAAACAATCTAGTGAATCAATTTCTCCATGTCTTCTAAACAGTCCATGCACACTTAATACTCCGTGTCCCTAGAGGGCATCCGACGTCCGAGTACATTCTTTCTGACTCTCTTTTAAATTACGTACCTATGGGCAATGGAGTTTAACTACATAGCTATTGCTTTGTGCGTTTGGCGGTTTCCAAGACACATATCTAGAAATGGGTGGCATTGTATCTGATTTTAGTCTCAACAGAGGCGTCCGTCGAGAATGCCACAATCGTTAGCAAGCGGAAAGACCTTAGAGTAAGGGTGATGGCACAGATATCACGCTAACGATAAGACGCAAGGTCACGCCTTAAATTAGCGGCAGCGTATATTGTTAAGTCATACGAGCCCACGTCTGAACCTAACAAAATATTCCAGCGCAGAAGCTTAGTGTTTGCCATACGCTTTTTGGAAGCGAGAAAAAGCCGCGTGCCTGCGCATAAGGAGGACGAGATATGACGCTGCGTGTCCCTCCTTCTGACGATCGTTATTCGTAATTCCAGTACCAGGCGCTGCACATTGTTATGCTACCAAACGAGATTGGAGGTCTGCGTTTACATTTAAAATTGCTATTCCTGCCCTGTCCTTCATTTGATTTATCGAAAGAAGAGAATAGAGTATTCGTCCAACTTCATCCAAGAACTGTTCTAAATCCCATGTGTCGTTCTGTCAATGCCCTACTCCAGTTACCACACGGGCACGGGTTGAACGTCGGGAAGTTAATTTCTAATACGTGAGCCACCTCCTCGACCGGCTTATACTAATAGTTAAAGTCACTGGTAGAGTTATGGAAATATGATAATTTTGGAATTTATAAAAATTCGTAAATCTGTGTAGATGCGTGAATTAGTGTAAATATTTATTGGAAAAATAGCTGCAACGCAAGCGATGACCTGAATGTTTGCCCGCTGTTCTTACGCGTTCTACATTCTATTATTTCTACGAAAACGTAAGCCATGTCAAATCGCATTTCTGTCAATAAATCAAACACTGTGTTGTATGACGTAAAACGGAGAAAGTTTTACACTACGTTTGTTGTTTGGGTCGCCTCAAGCATAGGCAAATATGAGCCCATTGGTTATAGCTTATGGCACAGTCTATATATATATATATATATATATTCATATCTGCTTTGTCTTGCGAAACAGAAGTAGGAAGTTAAAGATAGCCGATTTTTTTCAATCGTGTTAGCACTAAACCACTTTTGTTGCTAGATATATATATGTATATATGTATATATGTATATATGTATATATGTATATATGTATATATGTATATGTATATATGTATATATGTATATATATATATATATATATATATATATATATATATATATATATATATATACATATACATGGTACGCAGTGGCTTTAACAAAGAGTATGCCAAGCGGTAGTTCATTTTTCATCTTTAGGAGGAACGCAGGTCGCAAGGTTACAACGGTGTTCGCTCGGTCGACCAACAAGGGGTAATTCAGCTCTCCAACACGACCGTTGTTGTTGTCGTCTGGCTGGCCGGGTGGCCGGTTTTCACGTATGGCGGGTTGTAGACCGCCATTTTTCTAAAAGTTACGAGTACCACGACCACTATGACTACATGAACAACATGGCTCATTGTTTCAGACCAGCCGGAAAGTCCGGCGGAAGCTGGCGGCGGCGGCGGTAGTGGCGGCAAAGAAGAACAAGGTTGAAGATTCAGTAAGAAGATGAAGTAAAAGAGACGGAAACACCCCCGCACCTCCGGGGGGGTAGCGGACCGCGCGCGCTGCGTGGTGCAGATGGTACGACTGACGTCTGCAACATGTTCTGAAGTTGAGCCGGGCAAGCAGACAGCCGATTGCTGCTGTTACTGGCTATGCGCCTATCCAAACAACATATTGCCAACGTTTGCTAGATAGATGCGAGGGCGCAACCAGTTACAAAAGCAAAGCTTTGCATGTTGTTGTTGTTGCTGTTGTTGTTGTTGCTGTTGTCGTTGTTGTTGTTGTTGTTGCTGCTGCTGTTGTTGTTGTTGTTGTTGTTGTTGTTGTTGTTGTTGTTGTTGTTGTTGTTGCTGTTGTTGTTGTTGTTGCTGTTGTTGTTGTTGTTGTTGTTGTTGTTGTTGTTGTTGTTGTTGTTGTTGTTGTTGCTATTGTTGTTGTTGCTGCTGTTGGCGTTATTGCTGTTGTTGTTCGCATTGTGGCATTATCCTCTCTATTTGCATTCTGGTTTTCGTATTGCCCTGTCTCGTGGCCTAATCTTTGTATTTGTCGACGTCGAGAGTAGCCTGGCTGGCTCTTAAGCTCTCCCTGTTGTTAAGTCACGGCGCCGGCAACCCCACAGCGACGGGTGGAGCGGACCATCGCCGTGCAAGCCAGTGTGCTCTCTAAACAAAATAATCTCGGTCTACACGCAGTTACGGACTAGACCGACGTCACGGTGCTGGCGTGCTGTGTCGACGTGCCTACGTGCAGTAATCAATACATTCGAAAGTCTCGAAAGTCAACACACAGATCCAGCCAGGATCCAAACACGGACACGGTAAGTCCACGGACGCATGTATTTACTCGATCCAGTGCATACACTATTGAGCGTGGCAAGCGTGGTGAGAGGTATCGAGGTGCGTGCCGTGGGCTACGTTCTTGGAAAATAAAACGTTGCAGGTCGTTGCAGTTGCATGAGTGCTTGGTGTAGTAGATACGTCTACAATAATTACTAACTAGTAGTAGTAGTTTTCGTAGACGTTATAGTAGAGCCTTTGGCAAGATATTCCATTAGACTGAGCAGCAGAAGCCCAAAGACCGACGACGCCTTTTTCGGGTCTTAACAGGCCGCGTTGTTACGACCATTTTAAGTTTATGACAGCATTTACTGTGCAATGGCATATCGAACGTTGGCGTTCACGCGCTACCTAGTTTTAGATGCTTGCTGTGCTGCGTAAACTGGGTATGCTACGAAAGTGTAGTCGACATACACTCGCAAAACAGATAGTGCGTGAACAGTTGTGAAATGCCCGACGTGCCATTGGCACGTCATTGGCATTTAGGACCGTGAACTGTATCAATCAGATCCTACTGATTTATTGAGCTTCTTGAGTTTCGACATTGTCAAGCCCTGCCTCCTCCCTTTGTGCTCAGACTCGGGGCTCAGTTTGCACAGAGCCGCCTTAACACATTGCTCCGCGTGAATATGTGATACGCAAGTAGTTCCTTCCGAGAGTCCCCTAGAAACGTGGGCAAAATACATCCGTAACGTTCTTTAACTTGAAGACACACCTTGAGCACAATGACGGCACTTTACTAACCAGAACCACCGAATAGCCACTTTTTGTTAGCTAATTTCATTAGTTTAGTCATTAGTTAATTCCTGATGTCAGTGATGTATGCTCGGCAAACTGAAGAATGAATGTCTGCAATTATATTTGGTGTCTGACGAGGGTAAACGCGGGCCAAAGGTCTAGAACTTAGTGAACGTCGACGTAATTATTTTCCTGATCACTATCTGCGCCTATCAAAATGATTGACGCGTGATGGATCTACTTTGGAGACATGCGTCTTCTATATGTTTATTTATGTATTATCCTGAATAATTCGTTAATAAAAGAAGCTATCTAAAACGTTGGTAAACATTTCAATCAAAATCATTAAATTACGATACTTTAAGCGCCGAGATTTACGCGACATTACGTTTAAAGTAAAAATGTGGGTTGTTGAAACTTCTAAACGTCTAGTTGTAATAGACGATTTTGCGCACCGTTCGTTTTCATATTATTGCTTAGAAAAGAATGGTAGTCCTAATGAGATAAGTGCCAAATTCTCCTCGAGCCAAGGCCAAACTACTATTATCCTGGGCAATAGAGAGCAGACTATCTTGGGAAGGCTAAAAAAGCACTGCGTAATCGAAAAGGAGAAACAAAGATAAGGTATAAACCAAACGATCGTTTTAAAAACCCTCAAATATGGGTAGACTTTCCGGTAAAGCCAAGTGGTGCTGTTCACTAATTATGTGTTTTTATCTGCTACTTTGTACGAAATTTTAATGTGCGCTAAGCCAGTTCTATTTCCAAGGTAGGAGGAAAAGAGAGGAAAAGACACTTTTAAGAAAACAACAAAACTTGCTGAAACTTAAGGACGATTTATTGACGGGATCGGTGGAAGTGTTTAAAGTAGTCATTAAGAGAAATGAGACATCGGAATGCACTGAAACAGATTTGCCTGAGAGTTCATTGCTAACTATATACAAGCGCATATTGCAAGAATGATGCATGACCCCAACCATATAGATAATGGCGGGTCAGGGTTGTCGTCACACGAATAACCTGTTCACTATGCAACGGGCAAAACACAAAAAGACGGCTTACGAGGCATATAGCAGCCAAACATTCATCGGCCTCTCCTAAATTATTTATAACTTCACTCACACCGATAGACAACATACAGCAGCCTGCCCGCATCATCGGAGGTATCTAGGGTGCAGCGAGAAGATTAAGACTCATAAGGATCGTTTGAAAGCGGTAAGGAAGCAGGTGGCGGAGGCCCTGGCAAATGTCCTCTTGGGGGGTCACAGTCAAGAACAACGACAATACATGCTGTGCGCTCTCCTCTTTTGTGCAATTTCTCTGTCTTCCTCTCAATGCCCAATCACTCTTTGTTTTCATCCATATATCCATCGGCATAATCTACGCAAACTCCCCAATAGGTTACGGCCAGCCGAGATCGTACCCCTGGTCGCCATGAAAAACCGTATATTTACGAATGACTATGTCCGCTCTCAAGTTAACTGAGTGTGACGTGTCAGGCGCCGCCAGGCTGATCAGATCGTCGAACTTCCTGGCTCTCAGCACGAATCACCTGACAGTCTTTGGCGACAAACCCCCTGGCTCAACCAGACCTGGACTGGCCAGCATTCCGCTTTCCTGCACTACGTCAAGGGAGAAGTTATGGCCGCAGTCAAGAGTATTTCATGGAGTTCCGCCGGGGGCCGTGACCTCTTCCGACCCTGACTGTTAATGGACTTTCTCTAATAATTATCTCATTTAATCTCTAATTTTAAGGGACACACCCGGTCGGCTGGCGGGCGCACTGGCCAAAGTCGTCGACTTACTTCTGTGAGGCGCCCCTTCATGTCAACTGCTGTCTATAATCTTTGGGGCGAGGCTTTTTGCCGATCTGTGAGGCTGATTGCTTGCTCCTCCACCTTGCGCAGGCTGGCCGCAAAGATAGCCTGTAATTGAACCAGGGATAGGATTTGCGAGGCGACGGGCCCCCACCAGCTTGCCGCACCAGCCGGGGCTGAAGCCGCTTTGCACGCCATCCCTGTTTCATCGATTCTCGCACGCTGTCTGGAGTTCTGGTAAAGCTTGATTTCAAGAACGCCTTTAACTCGTATGACGGAATCACCCTTAAAGGCGGTTGCGACACACTGCCTCAAGTTAACGCACCACGTTAACCAAGCGTACCGTAACGCTTCTCACCTGGTCCTCCCAGATGGTCCTATAGTTTCGATCACGGGGCTGCAACAGGGTGATCATTTACGCCCTCTCCACCTTGTTTTGTCTGAGCATCAGATAACTAGTGGACTCTCTCAGCAGCCCACTAAACATTACCTGGTGTCTGGCTGATAGCGTGCTGATAAACCGTACAAACATAGCTGCCGACGACGTTCGGTGCGTGCTCGATTTAGTGAGACCTCGAGTACGGAGCTGAATCCCGAGAAATGTGAGATCTATGTTACAGGCGATTGTGCACAGGCACCCGACCTTCGCACCCTCGATGTCCGATTGCCGGGTTGTAAGGTTACCCTCGACAATGACCGAGAGCTTCTGGGAGTCCCCTCCGGCCGCAAGGCGTTTACACGCACTCAAAAAGTGGCAGAACAAGCTAAAATAGTCGCTGGCAACCTCGCCCCGCTCGGTGCTCACCGCGCTTTATTTTTGCTTCGATCTTCGTTTTAAGCTGCCAGGGTCGCCCACCATCTCCGCGAAGCTGATCTAACAGAACGGTTGGACGACTGCGTCCGGTAAACGAGTTGACTCTAAACACTCTTAAGTCGCTTCTTGATCTATCGCTGGCGCCTTCCGCTCGAAAGCAGGCGTAACTACAAATCTCAAAGGGGGGCCTGGGAATCCCATTCTGCTCGTCCCCGCTTGTCCAGCGATAGCATATTCCCTTTTCCGACAACGCCATCGCAGTCTTAGGCCGGCATTGCTCAGTGTAGTGAACTCAAGAGACCTTCAAGCTAACATGACTGGAGCGCAATCTTATGCGACGAAGTCTATCGCGGCTTACTTGCGGGCGCTATCGACGACTCCGCAAAGGTTCGCCTTCGAGCGGTCGCTGCTAAGGAATCCAGACCCTGGTTGCATGTGCTTCCAAGCGTTCTCTTGGGCAATGGAAACTGGGCACTCTCTTGAGCAATGAAACAACCCGAATTGGGGCAGGTTTTCGTCTCGGCTGTGACCTTACCTCCTATCAATGTAAAGGTGGCCAACCCGTTGACAAATTAGTCTATTACGAGTCGTCTTGCATCATGAGCTGGACGGCGTGCCAGGCATGACGGTATTAACGTCACCTTCTACCAAGCGCTTTAGTAATGCAGATTCCCTCCCATTCTAGAGCACCAGGGACTCTTCGCCGACGATGGCAAGCGCCCGGATGGGATGACTTTTACCCGCTTTAGGAGGGGCAGGGTGCTTGCCTGGGACGCCACAGTTACCAACTTATTGGCACTCTCAACGGTCGGAGATGTGGTCTCGACATGCCAGTAATCTAGCCGAATGAGCATGTTTGCGAGATACGGCGAGCAGTGCCGAGTGTGCAAACGTATTCTAAATGATTAATAAATCATCACAATATTATATATATATATACTATGGCTCCAACCGTACACAATAAAAGGATGCTTGCAGCGCTCACCAGTAAATGGAAATAATGATGACACACCGGGTAGCCCAATCGACTTCAAATATATGATTGCGATGTATGAGTATTTTGAGCCGTTAAGGCACGCCCAAATTTATAAGCAGATGTAGATTCCTAGCAGTTCGGACTGTCTGTGTGCTCCAATTCAACACTGATTGTATTTATTGTAACTTAAATTAATACCTGCAAATCGAAACAATTTGGCTGACCGGGTTACGGTGCAGATCGGGAACATTTGCAACTTATCAGAGACAAATGGCAAAAGGTGTCGGTAATACCTGTAAAAATAGCGACTACGGCGTTCTTCGTTTTGGCTGAAAATCTTAGGATATTACCAAGTTTTTTGATGTATGAGTAGGCGTGAATACGTGTCGTGTGTACGCATTTCTTTACTTGAAACTCGCACGGGGTAATGGAGACTTCTTCGGCTCACATCTATATATCTACTGTCTTCCTGATCCTACTGGCGGCGCTAGGAGGACCCGCGTGAGCCGCTATAGATTATAACAAAAACAACGACAACAACAACAACAACAACAACAACAACAATGGGCTTGTAGTTGAGTCGTCTTTTCAAAATCATGTCCACTATAACCTTTTGATCAAAAGCGACTGAATTGGGTCACCTATGTACGGCCATAGCATGATAACATGGTACATAGTTGCATGTGGAAAGAAGTGCCTATTATCTTCTATAGCATTGTAAACCGGCTGACCGATAAGCAGAGACAAAAGAGACAAAGATAAAATAGAGACCTTATTTTGTATGTTCTTCTTGTTTTTCTGCTATGGTTGCTGTTGTTTTTGGTAGATTTATGGTGGCGGTGCCGCCGATGAAGCCTTGATGAGGTTCCAATCCGCGAACTGACGCTCCTATAATCTAATAACAATATGGAAAATAGATGCGTTCTCTTGAGATGATGATGGTGATGATTATTTGGATAGCCCGCCTGTGTAGATATTCATACGAGAGCTTGTGTGTTTATATAAACGACGTCCACACGAACAAACGTGGCTGCTTCTTCAACCCTCCGCCCGGCTCTGTCGCACCGTTGCTCTAATAATCACACGCACATATGGCAACAGGCGTTACGACCAAACTCAAAGGAACCCCAAAATCCAATTCTAGTTCAGCAGCTGCATTTGAGCGATAACGCTTCCCGGCGGCTGAAAATGCAAGGGCCTGATGAGAAATATGCCAGATACATGTACGTGTAACAAATGGCCTTCCGGATAGTGGTATCGGTTGCATTTTGAAGATGAGACGCTATGTTCACATCATGTGACATTCAATGACGAAAACGTTATGCATATACTAGTCAACACTATATATATATATATATATATATATATATATATATATATATGTTGTATTAAACTTAATGTATGATACAGAAAATAAGCATGATATATATATATATATATATATATACATATATATATATATATATTCCTATTTCAATGGCTAGCTTCGCTTTGCGTATCCTTCCAACGGATTTAATATAAGAATAAATGTTAATGATTTAATTATTTTTAACATTATTCAAGCGCAACAAAAACACTTTTCTTTCTTTTGTTGCCTCGAGCAGAAACATCGCTTCATGGTGCGTTACTTTAAGATTCTAACCTGCAAGATGTAACTAAATTAAATTATCGTGAACAAGCACCTAGTGACCTCCATAGTGTAAACACGCACACGATTCAATATTGTGGCATATGTACTTTATTTACTTAATAAATACAAAGCGTCTGGGCGGACTATTTATACAGAACACAACGATACGATATAGATGGCGCAGTTCTCTTGCGAGCAGCCTCGCACGTTGTTGGCGTTGTCTTGTAGTGAGTGGCCTGCCTAAAGAACTGGTTAAAGCGGCCCGGGGAGATGATAAGACACCACACCAGAATAGGGACAAGCGGAAATCGATAAAATACATTTTCGGCCGATGACAAAGGGTCAATCGACTCGTAGCCGCCGCTTTATGCAGTGAATGCGACATACCAACACACAAACACACAACCCTTGGCTAGGAGACGGGTCGTTCAGATGACTAGTTTATCGCAGAAGAGGCGCATCAAAAAAAGCAGGAAGACAGAAGCATGTACAAGCGCCTTCAACGGCATGTACATGCATTCATTTATGTCGGCGCATTCAGAAAAAGGCGATCGCAGCAGCAGGTTCTTCAACAACAACAGCAACATCAACAACAACAACGAGATTCCAACGGCATTTACGAACGCTTGCAGACTTGTAGAGCGTCCGTCACTCTCGTACAAACTTGAATGTGCTTTGTTCCTCGCGCTCGTTGTTGTTCCCTGTGCCCAATGCAAGCAAATTCTAGCGCCTTAACCTCGACTTATCTGACAGCTGTTTTGTATTGAGAAGTGGGGCGAACGGGCGGGAGACACAGTTTACCTTACAGCGCATCTCATGCAGGATACGCTGAGTCTCTCACTCTGTGCCTACTCGAGGTACTCTTGAGGAATAACGCCGGGTATGGCGGAGGCGCTCTTGAACACGGGCTGAGCACCGTCCTTGTGCGAGCGAGCTGTACGCTTGAGATAGGGCACGTCGTCTGTCGGTGGGAAGAACAGTGTCTTGCTGCGTCGGCCCCCATGAACGGTGACTGGCTCCTGAACAAACTCAACCGAGTCGGCGCCGACCGACGCTGGACGAACGCCGCGTCGACGACCGTGGTCGTGACCTGTCGGCGCGTGTGGGTCATACTGCTGCAGCGTGACAGTTGCGGGTCGACGCGCCTTGTCGATGACCAACTCCTCGATGAACTCCACTTGCCGATCGGTAGAGGAGGCGGGACGTTTTTCCGCCGTCACAGGCACAGCCGGAACGGCCGCCACCGCTCTGTAGCGGGGCTGGGCCGTTGGCCGCGGAACCCCAACCACCGGCGTACCAAAGTTACCGCCAGCACGCTGCTCATACGAGTAGTTGTGTACGATGTTGCCTTGACGAGTTGCGCGATTATTCTGAGCGTCGTGGTGGTGTTGGTGGTTATGAGCGTGCGGATCAGCGTGCTGGATGCTGAGAGAGCTTCGGTAGCCGCCGGTGGTAGTCTGCCTAAAGCCGGGGAACTCGGAAGCAGGTATCAACGGCCGTTGGGCAGGGACGACCACGGCGGGAAGCGAACTGCGCTCGTACGAGCTTCTCGAGCGTTCGCTGGCATAGCGGGGCGGCTGAATGTACTGCCTACTTTGACCGTCGAATTGCGGCAGCGCTTCCGGCGCAAGCACGGGAGCGTTTGGGATTGCTGAGACAATTGGGATTGCAGGGACATTTGGGATCGCTGGGACAGCTGAAACGCGCTGGTGGCGTACGAACGCCTGGCGATCCGACGTGCGTTGGTCGTACGGAAACGCTGATGCTGGAACGGTCATGTAGTGTTGGTCTGGTATGAAGCCAAGGAAGCTCATATGGGGCGCATAGTTGGAGAATTTCACCTGGCCGGGCGAAACTGGGCTGAATTTCGGTGCTTCTGGCGAGTGCGTGGCGGTGTATCTATGGGCTTCGACTGAGCGTGGCGGCTCAGCCACGATCCGCTCGCCAACGTAGGCGGGACGTCTGACCGTCTTGACGCGGGGTGCGGCAAAGTCTCTCTCAACATGCGCCTGAGACCGGCCGCTATCGTATCTCGCGGCCGCGAGCGAGTTGTAGTGAACGGGATGATCATCGCCTCGACGTCCATCGTAGGATATTGCCGGTCGAGATATATACCTGGTTCTTTCGTACGTTGCTGGCACAGCCGGAACAGCTTGCGGAGCGACTTGGCCGACAGAGTAAGAGCGATCCACGAACGATCTGGTAGTTGTTTGAGTCCTCCTAGCAGGAACGGCTGGTGCATAGCTTGTATAGCGTTCCGGTTCGTACGCTCTATAAGGCAAACGGAAGTGCACACACACATACATATATGTAAATATTTATATATATATATATAGCAAGTCTATATATTTATATATACATGTGTATATATATATATATATATATGTACATATGTATATATATATATATATATATGATATATATATATATATAAATATCTATCTATATATATATATATATATATATATCTATAGAATATATATAAAATATATTTAATATATATATATCTCTCTCTCTCTCTATTCTCTAATCTCTCACCCTCTCTCTAATACATCATCTCTCTCTCTCTCTATCTCTCTCCTCTCTCTGCTTCTCTCTATCTAATATTTTTCATCCTGCTATCTCTAGCCTTGCTGCTAAACACCTTGGGAATCTGCGTATATACGTTTAATTCTGCAGATAAGTGTGGCCTGTGATAGAAATTATATGCAAAGCTAGCTAGGTCCGATAGCGACCAACTAAGGTGGCCTTCTAAAACATCGGTCGTACAGCATTCCTGATGGTATTGGTCTACGCCTCTTGATAGATATCATATCGCACACCCGTTGAGTCCTGTACCAGGCTGGAGCGTAGCCTCTGTGTACTCATCCAAGCTCCACTAGATACGGAGTCTGCAGTGTGGGCCCTCGATTGCTACTACTACAATAATACCCCTTGCTTGATCTTTAATGCACTATAGATTTACAACTAAGTCACTGCGTTGTGCGGCTTTTTGGTTAATATATGACTTTTTATAATAATTATAATAATTATATATGTATATATATATATATATATATATATATATATATATATATATATATATATATATATATATATCTATATATATATATATATCCGTCCATATAGAAAGGACGAAGATAGGCCTTAAGAATATTCAACGTTTTGCTTCTTGTTTTACTTCAGCCTTTCTTATGACAGTCAGCCTATGTTATATACATGAGATCGGCCAGTGAACTAAGTAACGAAAACCTACCGCGATCAATTATTTTGCATTTTGCATCCGTATTGCCGATGAATCAATTTGTGTCGCACCGGGCACACGAGCGTGAGAGCGCGAGGCGGGTCAAGCATAATGACCAAAAAGGAGGGCCCAAAGGAAGCTAGGCAGAGTTTCGTTTCTCGTTGATTGACCCCCTGATGCTGGCGGAACTAAGCTACAACGCGCGGGCAAAGAGCACAAGGCAAGTGATCTTACGACAATAAGATTATCTTAAGGCCAGGTCGGGCCTCCTTCTTTGAGCGCATGCCGCTGCCACTGGCAGCAGCGCGACATGATTGTGGTAGTGAGCAAGTGGTATTCGTATCGCCGCGAATATAGAGGGCATAGAGGTATGGCTTTGATTGCTGCTGTTGCGGTGCCGGAGCGGCACTTTAATTAGCACTAACTACCACCTCAACCCGTACCTGTGTGGCGAAGAAGTGTAGAAAGAGCGGCCCCGTTGCACGTCAGCGTCGGAAATGAAGTGCACGTTAGGCTGGTAGAGATTCGAGTTCACATAGAAGAACTGGTTTGCCGATCCGCACGGAATGGCCGCCCACTCAAAGTTACAGGTCAACGTCAGCTGGTCAAAGATCGTACCTGGAGTCGTCACAAATAGATACTGTTAGGCGGCTGTCACGCTATAAGCGACTGCACTGTAACAGGCGAAATACGTTAAACATCCTAGGAACAAACTGGGGCGGCAATAAAAAAAACCGTCGGCAATACCAAGAAGAGGTAGGTCAAAACAAGCTGCATTGACGGTAGCAGTAAACGACATTTCATAGCAAACTCAGGAAGTTTGCTACGAAATACCAATTTGAGATCATCATGCAACCTTTCAAAAGTGTAAGCGACATTTAAAAGGTGATGTTGTCGTACAGAAGAAAAACTCAATCTTTATGCGCGTACATTCTTCCATTTAGACGATGCCGATTTCACCCAATTGACTTACGACAGTAGTCAATTCTCATAAAATTACTAGAGCTTGGGCTCCATTGGACGAATGGCGATCATCGATGCAAATATTCGAGATTTACACGTACATTACTTGGACAGACAAATTGATGCATCGAATATTTGTATGAGGCGTCTAATATATTGATTAGTTTAATCAGTGACTAGGTATTAATTATTCCCATGACAGGTGATTTCTTGCCTTCTGCTCCCTTGGGCACAAAACCATACTTAATTAGGTTTTTGAGTGTGCTCAGTGTTACGCTTAACTTAAAACTCATACTAACGCTGACCCTACCTTACTCTTGTCGTTGCTTATATGTACATATGCAACCGCAAACACATAAATAGGAAGAACCACAACGAAACTGCAAGATATAGCGATTATACCATGATTTACGTATATATATATATATATATATATATATACATATATGTGTGTGTGTGCAGGGAATCGTGGGGCGTGAGGGAAGGGAGAAAAGCGAGAGCATAACTCTTCCGGTATTTTGGCATTGTAAGTACAACAACACGTCGACGGTGGCCGCCTATGATGGTGGTGTTCGCCTCCCGCTTGCTATCCAGGTACCGGATAACGTTAAAGACATCAAAGGTTGTCGTTGGCAATGATTTCGACTAATTAGTATTTGAGGAAGGGAAGACCGCTACCTTTCCCTAAGAATTCACTTACTCGCTGTAATGAAGCTACCGGAAATACAGGGATACCGCCTTGCGAGTCTTTTTCGTGTTCCATATATTTATATATATATACATCTGTTAACGTGGAACGTTAGGAAATTATGGGCCGCTCGCGAAACAACTCATTAGCATCTACTCACTTTGCACCGCAGTGGAATCAAAATCGCGGCTTATTTTTATCAGAGTCAAAGACCATATCCAAAGCACCGCTCTGCCGGGAACGACCGTAATGAGGTCTTCTTATATAACGTCACTCAGACGTCTGCTACTTGCGTGATAACTAAACATTATAGCTACTGAAATATGAAGCAATATCTGCCGCTCGCTCCCTCTCTGTAGATAAGGGATGAGCAGGACAAAGCATGTCCATAAAGAAAACGGCAAACGTACATTTTTAGGTCAGGAAACAAATCAACCATTGAGAATAATTAACTATAAATATTAGCTGAATTAGATAAGCATAAGGTTATTAGTCCGCTCCGTATATGTGTTTACATGAGAAATGTTTGTTTGCCGTTTTTACAAACTCAATCCTATAGTTTGGTAGCACCTATATATATATATATACAGGTGCTTGTCGCCGGTGCGTTGTCGTGGAGGATTCAAGAGTTGTTTGCCCAGATTTGAGGCATTTTGCGCAATCTTCTGAAAATTTCGCGGTAGTATCCCAAATTGATTAATAGAACGAGGTGGCAAAGTTCATGAATGACGGTTTCCTTGTAATCGAGGAAAACATTCAAAAGAGTCTTTGTGTTGGATCTGTTCTGTCTGAATTTCTTTGGAATTCGAGTCTCTATTTGGAAGGAGCATTGGGCTCTGCTCTCGAACTCGTAGTCATATACCCATCATCATACTCTGAAGTAATCCAGGGTCTTCTGCTATCGCCTGACGGTTTAATTTAGGCATTTTCGACAAGCGTTTATTTACTGGAAATTCAACATTTTTGAAACGAATTTTGTTGCCAGTTTTCTGACGCTTATAGTATTAAAAAAAAACATTCAAGACTGGTTCAACTGATCCAGCTATGTCTCTGGTAGTATTTCGGCTTTTGAGTACGATATCACGAAACTTCAACATTTTCTTCTGCTATTGGTGTTGAAAGCTTTCCGAAGCGTAGAACAACTTCAGTCTTACGTCTATCCCGAAACCAATGGCACCACGTATATACAGTATTTCAGGACACTGCTTAATCAACATGCGCAGTTCGTAACATTTGCACCATTTTATAACATATGAGTTAATTTTTACCACAGACCTTGATGCAGATCCCTTGCTTCTTTGTTCCTGAATGTTAAAAAAATTGCCGAACCTCGTTTTCTGTACTTCTTGAAACCAAACGCAAATAATAAACGCCACCATATGACCCGTGCGTAGCTGATGAATAGCGTTTCAAGGCAAAACAAACCGGAAGATTTTGGTGGCTGGCGACAAAAATCAAAGTACTAGAACTTGCCAATCCGACTTCATATATGAAGTAGATGCGTATATATATGCGTATATAACCGAGTAAGATGGCTTAGTGGCAAAGCCTTTTCCTTGCATTCGGAAGGCCTGGGTTTGAGACCCAGACCGGCCTTTGCATGGTTTTCAATTTAGACAAGGTAAATGCCGGAGTGGATGGAAAATTAGCCATGACATAAGAGAAATCGTACACGGTCATTAGTCTTACGAAAAAAAAAAATATATATTATATAAGTTTCTCACCTCAGTGAGCTGGCTGTTAAGACATTGAAGCTGAATTAATCAGAATTGGTCACCAAGTGTGTCCAATAATGTCCATATATATGTATATATATGTACACTATAAATTCAACTGATGTTGAAGACAGTATTGTATTCTTCTCTCTCTCTCTATATATATATATATATATATATATATATATAATATATTTATTTATATATATGTATATATATATATATACATATATATAAATAAATATATATATATATATATATATATATATATATATCTATATATATATCTATATATATATATATCTCATATATTTATTATATATATGTATATATATATATTCGTAGTACATGTAGGCAGGTATGGCGCTATGTTACCAACTCTCGGACTGAGTTCGTAAATAAATAAAAAATATATGGATACTAATTGCCTCGTTATACTGAGCTGGCTGTTAGGAAGCCGAGTTAAGCCGAATGAAACACCAGACCGAGCTAAAGCAGCGATGGCCCAGCGGTCTTCTACGTATGTCGACCTGCTACGACGAACCGGTGCAACGCCACATGACACAGCGCAGCCCCAGTAAACGAATTAAATCGCGCGACTGTTTGTAGCTCTGAAAGAAGTCTACCGAGCAGAGGCATTCACGTACGTACCTGGTGGACAGAACTGCGAGTACCTGACCGAGTGCGGTTCGCCGTTGGGCATCGAGTACTCGTGACAGATGTGGAACACGCGACACCCGTTCTGCACGTCGGCGTAATAGCCCGGCCGGCCGCGTGGACACTGGAACGTCGTCTGTATGGTTGCCGTGAAGGCATCTTCGGGGTTGCGGATCATTGTTCGCTGAACCACAACATTTGGGCCGGCGTGGCGGCGGCCGATGCTGTTGCTGTCGTCAGCAGCGCGCTGACGCTCGAACTGCGACGCACCCCCTCGTGCTCGGACGCCGGTGGTTCCGTCCGAGCCGTGCGGTACAAAGGCCTGATGATCGTGATGAACGAACACAGACGAGCCTAGGCGCTTGTCGAGCTGCTTCCAGAAAATGCGCGGCAGCAGGACACATTAGGGCAAATACTGTGTTACGTTTGACGACATACTATATATGCACTTGTCGGTTATCTCAATAATTGTTAGCGTATATATATATATATATATATATATAACGAAAGGTGGTTTAGTGGCAAAGCCATTGCCTCGGGAGGCCGGAGCTCAAGACCTGGAGCGATCACTTTTAAATTAATTTTTACGGTTTCCAATTTGGACAAGGTGAGTGCCTAAGTTGGATATAGTCGACTATGATCGGACAAAAAACGGGGAGATGTTTCAATGTTTATGTTGTTTTATGAAATATGCTCCATAGTGACACAGTGTTTATAAACACAGTATATATATTTTTTTGTGTAAGGCCAATTAATTATTGAGGCAATTACCGCGTTACAAGCTATCAGACAAACCTAAACGGAGTATATTTTTTAGAAGTTTATATGAGCGCTAGTCATAACGAGTGAACAATGAGACTGCGATATATTGTAACGGATACTGCACCCTCCTTAACTCAGTTAGTTTGATATTATGGCCATGGTCGAATTATTAATGAAGTAAGCTGGCGCTCTTCTCAAGCGCTTCATCTAGTCGAGGCCATAACATAAGGCGTCGCGCTCTTTGACTTCGCTAGACGCATTGGCAGAAGCTAGGCCTAAGCAGGCCGAGATTCTTCACATACCCGCGCGCGCAATCAAGCGTTACATGGTACGCTACAGTCCCTTCTCTGCTCCGCCATTTTAATGACGCCGTCATAATATATATATATATATATATATATATATATATATATATATATATATATATATATATATATTAAAATAAGTAAAAATAAGTAGACACGAAGGGAGGATCTATGGCAGTTTATGAGAGTAGCGTGCGCCTATTAGGACACGCTTCTCTATGTCCTCTTGCTGCTCGTTGTTCATGACATCTTCTACTCTCGCACCACCACTGCTCCCCTCGTTTTTAGACTGATCGCCAGTGTGGCCGGTTACACGTGGTATTACGTAGTACGTAGTAGCAACAGCATCGGTAGCAGGGGCACCACCAAGACCAGCAGTAAGCAATTAAATTCCTCCGCTACCGCAGTTATCATTGGCCACGCCCCGTTTGCCTCCTTCATTGGCCCCATTTCCCCTTCATTCACCACCTTCTCCTACCCTCTCCTCCCCGTGTAAGGGTGCCGGGGGCCAGGGGTGGCTGCAACAGGCGCCAGAAGCTCGAGCTGCAGCACCACGATCGTGCCCGGTCATAAGCGGACACCTGGTGGCGGCGGCGGCGGCGGACATCGGCCATTAACTTGCACCACAAAATAGCCGAATGAAGCGATCGCATAGAAAATAGCAGAACGGAGCTTGCTCGCTACCTTTTTTCCACAAACCCCTTGCCTATGCCTGCTAGTGCCCCACCCCTCGAGAAAAACAACCACCTGCCCAGTGGTGGAACTGAAATTCGTCGACATCGTCGCCGACCGTCGTCGTAACCGCCGACGGTAGCAAAGGAAAATGATTATCGATTCATAGATATCTCCTTTTGTCTCGCGCTGTCTGTTCTTCAGCTCGTTACCCATGTTCTTCTCTCCATGTTGTATTTCCTCACCGTTCTCGCTGCCTCCATTGATTCGCTGATTTTTCTTATTCTTGTCCCTGCTGTTCCTCTCTCTCGTCTTTTATCCTCTCTATCTCACTACGTTGTTGTAAAAGGCAGAACATGAGGAAAAATAAATAGTAATAACGATAATGGTCGTCGTTGATTGGTCGACTGCCGTAAGGGACACAAAGAGAGACAGAGAGAGAGAGGGGGGCGGAGAGGTGAACAAGCGAGAATGCTATAAAGATTGCGCGTATAATAAAGACGCTGTATTAAAATGTCGACGTCAACATGCTGAGCTCACTCAATTTTTAGCTTTCGTTGCGCGCTCATATGTGTCGGGCAGTCGGCGTGTGTGTCTGTAAGGGTTAAATCGACCTGCCCATAAGATCACGCAGATCGACGACACCATATAATAAACTTACCTGTCTAAGTCGAAAAATAATGTTTCCCTGGATATTACAATGTTTTCTCTATCACGGCCCGTGGCGGGCGCCTGAAGGTCATAATGGGCTCAGTTTCATTTACGGGCGGCAATAAGGTTTATTATTACATCATCTACAATGTAATATGTTTTTATGTCTCTGTAAAAGGTCATGATATACACATTTATAGCCACAGTGTTTATTTTGATTGTTTACGACAAAATAGAGGATTCACCTGTTTACTTGCGCAATTCGTAATCAAGTTACGAATGCACAAAGGCATATATATTTTTTTCATGGGATACGATGACATATCATGGGCGCTTATAGTGGCAGTCTATAAATTACCCTAGCATCCTCCTCTTGTTAATATCGATCTCGTCCTTTCTAACATTTGGTTATAAAGGCAGGATCTCCTATACGTCTATATCGCTGATTTCCCCAAAACTCCATACATTTAACTCTCTGTTCCCTTGTCTCTAACATGATTGTCCCGACATCTGCTAATAGCCAACTTCGTTTTCCCATACTCATTCTACTTCACCCATTTCCCGCTTTTATTTCCTTTGCATAAATTTTGGCATTCCCCATAAGAAACTCTCGGGTGCAATTAAAACGCCACTTAAATCTTATCACTTCTCTTTGTACTCTTTCTAACTGTTTCCTCAACTTCGTGCTGTGGAGCACGTATATACATTGTGTCGGGACACTGCTTGATCATCATAAGTAGGCTCGTAACATTTTTACCACGTCAAAGCATACTATACAAAAACTACTATGGTTTTGAACGCAGAGGTGAATGCAATTGAATGCAATGAAAATTTTTGTTGCTTCTTCGTTTTGGGTTCCTTACAAATTGCCGAACCTTGTTTTCTTCACTTCTTTGCACCAGACTCAAACAATAAACGCTGCAACCGATTGGCGTTTGGCCGAAGTTGCGCTAATATGAATACCTTTAATATTCAAAAACTAAGACGTACACATACAACAATGCAAAGAGATGGATAGGCAATCTCCTTATAAAAAGAGATATTTCTGAGCGAGAAACAGCAAGAGCGAGAGAGAGAAGGGAGGAAAGAGAAACAATCTTCGAGATTCGAGAAGGGCGGCCCTTTGACCTACGGCCGGCAAGACGAAGATGCAACTGAATGCGCTGCTCTTTTGGTCACACTTCAAGCTGAACAAGCTCTTCTGGTCACACTTCAAGTTGAACAGGCTCTTCTGATCATACTCATATCTATGTACACACGCACGTGCCACTGTAATATCGTCGAGTGAGCGCGCAATATGTGACCTGGCGGGACCGAAGGAGCCATGCATGCGCGGCACACGGAACGAATGGGCAAGTTTCGCGGCCCACCGCCGCTGATTTGTCCTGCTTCAACGGAAAGAACAGCGAAGGGCCTTTGTACGAAAGAGGATTTCTGACAACAACAACAACAACAACAAAGTCCAAACGGAACGACAGACAAGTCGGGCTTTGTTAATCGTAACTGCTGCTGCTGCCGCCGCTGTTACGTACCTGCACTACGACGTCTCGATGAATGCTACAGCCATCTGTGTTGGAAGTACTTTCGTTTTACTTCGGTAAACTTGGCTAGTCGATTCTGTCTTCTGTTACTTCAACTAGCATTGGAGTACTCTCACTTACGTATTCACGATTACTATGACTTACAAGAATGCTGGCTATGCCAATTGAATCGGCGACATATCCGACGGGATTGCAGTCGACAAAGCCCACGTGTCTTATCTGTCTGAAGAGCGGACTTTTTCTCTCTCTTTTAATCAGTATTTACTATACATGATCTGAATTGGTCAGGGCCACTCGCGATTTGCCTGCAGATCCTGCATTCATCGGTGCGCCTCGGTCTATTTTTCTTCTTCTCCTTTTGCCCGTTAGAGTAATCCCAGCGATTAGAGGTAGCAAAAAAACGTAGCAAAATTGTAATCGTAGTAGTAGTAGAAGTAGTAGTAGTCGTACGAAAACTTTGTAAACTAGCGAGGCAGCCATTGCTGTTGTTCTTGTCATGATTGTAATAATGACTCAGCTAGAAGAAAACCGCTGCCTATGCTATCGGCGTTGTCAAGCTTGGGAGGATGTAGGGGGAGGGGTCGTTGTTATTTTGGTTGTTCTTGCTGTTGTTGCAATGTTCGTTGCTGCTGTTATTGTGGTCTTTATTGTTGTTATTATTATCGTTGTTGTTGTTGTTATTGTTGTTGTGATGCCTTCTTGTAGAGCAGCTTAGCTGTACTACTTTTTGTCTTCAGACGTCAGCTGCAGGCAGAGTAGACGCAGCAACAGCAGCAGCATACGATGCTGCCGCGCTGAAGAAACAGAGGCAGCAGCTGGGAACAGTCATGCCAAAAAACCGTTCTACGACCAGCTGCAGCCGTAGCCGCAACGCAACAATATGGCGACTTTGTCAACATTTCTTTCTCTCACGTTTTGATTAAGAAAAGTAGCAGCGCGTCGGGATTGTGGGGTGGGGGGGGGGGGGCGGAGAGGCAAAAGAGCCGCGGCTTAATAACGCGAGTCTTAGTCGTATTCGTAGATTTCGCTCTAGTTGTAGTAGTACTAGTAGTGGCAGTAGTAACACTGGCACGTGTGTATGATCAATAAAAACAAGTACAAAAAGCTACGCCAACTACAAGCGGGGAATTCTCCTTCTCTTCCTGCTCCTCCTCCTCCCCGTCCTCCTCCTTCTGCTTTGTCTGGATCCTCAAGGGACAATAACTCACCTTTGTGGTCGTCGACGTCCTTGTCTTGCCGTCATTTCCTTGTTCGGCCGTTGCCGTCGTTGTCGTCGTCGCCGCCGCCCCCGCCGCTATGTATGAAGGCGGCTCGGAAACCGCCCGTGGTGTTGATGCTACGCTACTGGTCGTCCCGCCGTTGCCCGCGAAGTAGTCTGCGCCTGCTCGAGTAGCGGCCGCTGTTATCGTTGTCGTCGCCGTCGTCGTTGTCCTCGGCGTCGCAGTAGAGGCACCATCAGCAAGCAGCAGCAGCCGAAGCCGTAGCGGAATACGTCGCGGCCGTAGGCAACGATGTGGCGGCCGGGCCGTTTGTCTCATTGTGGCGGCGGGCCGCAGTGTCGACCTGTTGCGACGACGACAACACCTCGTGTCGGCCTGCTTCGGCAAGGCTTACGGAGGCGAGACCGGCGCACACTGTGGTACAGAGGAAGAAAAAGATGAAGAAGGGAAATAGGCGCAAAAACACGCACACACAGCACAAACGAATTACACACGCACAAACACGCGGACCCCCAGACACAAACACGCGGACCCCCAGACACAACCACGCGGACCCCCAGACACAGCCACGCGGACCCCCAGACACAGCCACGCGGACCCCCAGACACAGCCACGCGGACCCCCAGAAACAAACATGCGGACCCCCAGACGCGCACACACGCGCAAGATAGTCGACATACGGTGGGTTATACCCATACGGAGAAGATGCATACATGCGTCGACATTCGGTTGATTGTACCCCATACGAAGAAGCGCCGAACAAGATCGCGCACCACAAAGAGGAACAGAGAAAAACGGTACACATTTTTTAGTAGGTTCCAGTTTGTTATGTATGTTTTTTTCGATCTATTTATCTATCTACGTATGTATTTTGTGCAATATAATCGCTCTTGTTATCTATTCTCTCTGCAACTATGTTTTGCAATCCAAAATAGCATTGTTGTGCGAATGAGCCCACTTTTCGTCGTTGTTGTTGTTGTTGTTGTTGTTGTGCCTATTCAGATCGAGCCAACAGAGCGGCATATGGTTTATCCATTGATGGTAGCACCAGGTAACTTCAGTGTATTCTGTCAACAACCTTGAACCAAACAGTATCGCCAAACAGGGATACTGTTTGGTTACTCGCAGGCTGCAGTTCGTCAGCTCCCAGTCTCGTGGCAGTAGTTTGCCCTAGCGACGAAAGCGGCCCTAGTAGCATGAGCCAATACGAATAGCACTACACAAGCTTACTGAGGCTCATGCATACGCGCTATCCTGGCGTTTGTCTCGAAACTCTGTCAAAGTTTGCCCCCCAAACACACCACACTTGGCCTTCTTCGAGGCTGTTCTTCGCCCGTCTCTGCCTGCCTTTCTGCTTTTGTTCGTATCAAGTAGAAGTATCGGCTGTCAGCAGGACAACGTCAGGGAGAGAAGGACGACAGAGGAAAACAAGGAAGTAAAGTAGAGGAGGAGAAGGAGGACGAGAAGCAGAGGAAAAGAAAAAGAAGTAGGAGTAGACTAGAAAAATACGTAGATCACCTACTTACTCAGTTACTCTCTGTGTAGGCGCTACTCAGCGCCTCCTCGGAGCGCAGCCGCCGGCCCAGGCCGCATCGTACCTAGCAGGGCCGGGCGGCCGGCGTCCAACCGGTAACCGACAATTTGCAAGTCAAGCGGAGGCGGCGGAAGGGGGAATCATGCCCCCACCTCTCTCTCTTTCTCTGGTTGTGATGGGGGTGGTCGTAATAATAACAGAAGAAGCTCAAGTAGTAGTAGAATAGTTGCAGCAGAAGTTTCAGCGAAATGCCTAACGACAAAGCGTCGATGAGCGACAAGTGGACAGGTGAGCTGGCCGGTTATAAGCATTACACCTTGGTGCTCGTTGTCTTGTCTTATTTTCTTCGTTTCCCTTTCCTTCGTTTCCGATTCGCTTACTCTCCCTCTCTCGTTAGGATAAAACGGTAGCGGGACCACTACCGCGTACAACGGGGATCAAGGCGATCCGTGATTAGACAAGGTAGAACGTGAACGGTAGCGATCCAGAAGCAGTTTGGCAAAAATATCTTTCTCTAATTCATTCTCTTTCTTTCTCTCTCTCTGTGTCATAGATATATAGATAGCCGCTAAAACACAGTGGCAGTATAGGGCAGTATAGAAACGCTCAGAGGTGATGGTGACGTTGACGTGAGCTATTCAATCAAAACGTTCAATGGTGGGCACACGCACACATACACACACGCTAAGTGTGGGTGGGGGGTTTAATAAAAATAATCTGAATAATTTGTCTTGACAAACAAACGCAAGCCCTCCTCCCGCAAACCCGTCCTAGAAAGTAATAGATTATCCTAGCGACACATATGTGGGGAGCATAGTGGTGCATATATAGTAGATAAATGGAAATAGGGAGAAAGGGAGAGAAGGTCTCTCTCTCTCGTCGGGGAGAAGGAGCGAGAGAGATGCCTACGTTCGCTAGCTTTAGACAAACTCGTGCTGCGTCGCCTGCCAATGTTGGCATACGCGGAGCGAAATGAGTCCGTGCGCGTTGCATCATTTTCTCAGCCGTGCTTCGCCGTCTCGTCGACGCCTGAACCCCCACCTCTACCACAAACAATGACGCAGTTGGGGAAGTTCATCCAGGCCAGCCAGCCAGCCCCCCAGGCAGGCGATTATTAGGATCACCTTCTCGACGACGACGACGTGGACAGTAAACAACTTCCCCACCGTCCCACGCATGCCTCGATGTACTCCAATCCTTTTTATCTAGCAGCACTTCGCAGCAGCAGCAGCGGCAGGGTACGGCAAACCCAGGCCCGCCAAGCTTCAGGCTGGAGATGGGCTCACTGTTTCCCGACCTCCGCTCGATGGCCCTTTCGTCAGCAGTGAGTTATGGTTAGCCAGCTCTCGCCAGTTCGTCGTTGCTCCTGCTGCAGGCGGACATTCATAGCACGCACGCTCGCATCATAACGATCGCATCTCGTCGGCATATTTCTCACAGTTAGCGCGTGACATCCGCCTGAGAGGTGGGGGTTATTTATACGCCACTTCCCCAGGTCCTATCTGTCTCGCGATGTCTCTCTTGCCCGCCTTGGCTTGTTTGCTTCTTTGCAACGTCCTGCAACCCGTTGTCTAACTTGGGACCTTGTAAGTCATCGCTAGTATTCATCATACGATAATTTGGCTATACGCACTATTAGTGATGTTGACCTTGATGACGAATGTTATAGTAATAATGCATATTATAGATGTTAATACTAGTATCTTTGTAGCGACTATTATCATGGCTATCGTATTAACTATCACTACGATCGCGTGATAGCCGTGTTAGCGCATAACCATAGTTTACCGGTAAATTGTTATTTGTAGCTGTTTAGTTAGCCCGGTGGCCAGTTGTAGGTAGTTTTTCATTAGCCATAGAGCTTCGCAATCCGACACGGCGATTGTTTAGAAGTACTAGCGAACCAACAAGGCTGCAAGGTCAAATGCTTTTCTCTTTGAATTCTGATCCTCCTCTCTCTACTCGAATGTAGCCCGACTATAGAAGTCATACTATCTCCCTGTTGTTCACTTGGGTTGTTTACGTCGATCCTTCGATTAATAGTTAGTTACACTACAGCTATTTGTAGAGTAAATAGACTTCATAAAAGAACCAGCCAGTTGTCTTCTAGCTGTTCTGAGTTACTGACTTGATGTCAAATAAAACGACAGGGAAAGGAGAGGTTGCAAGGAGCCACAGTTACTCTCTGATATAAGGTAGTAAATAGTTATTAGCCAATCTGATATTTCTATGCTACAAACGCGTAACGTTGGATAGTAGAAATAATGACATTAGACTTACCGAAAGTGCACTGCCCTTTTAGGAGACGAATAATATAAGCTCACGGCGAAAACAACAACATTTACGGCGCCACTTTGTCGAAAATGAGCAAATGGTCACGAGCAAGAGATAGAAGTAAAGTGCGACAGAAAGAACAAAACAGCAAGGAGAAGGCAGACAGACCTCGAGACAGTGTGTGTGGGGGGGGGGGGGGGTGAGCAGAGCCTGGGACACGCGATGTGCGCATGCGGGTTGCTGCTACAATTAGAAAGATGTATTGGCCAGGAGTAATTGATAACCTCTTGCGCCTGTGGCTATGGCGGCTGCGTCGGTGGTCGTTGGCCAGAACAAGTGACAACGACGACGACGAGGTCGACCCGACCTTGAACGTACGTCCTCGGTGTCGTAGCGCGTCGAAACGCAAAACGAGGTCACGATACGTAGGGCATAAGGGATGCCCAAGACGCTCCAAGACAGATCTAAGGGGAATCTAGAGGAGGAGGGGGGTCGTAGGGTTTACAGCGGGGTCTACGGGGTAGTTATCGGATGGCCGGGGCCGGAGGTGAACTGTAGGAAGGTGGGGGCGCCGTCAGGGTGCAGACGAGGTGAGGGCTGGTGGGGGGGGGGGGGGTTGGTTAGCTAACTGGCCTAGCTTCACTACCTGCTTGACTGCTCCTCATGTCCTGTGAGTAGAAACTATATATATATATATATATAAGAAACAGAAGTCTGACGCAGAAGAGACACAAACGTCCACCTAACCTAGAGCAGAGGGCTGAGGCAGCAAGACCGCGCGGACTGCTTTCTCGTTTTCCGTCTCTTTAGGGCATCAAGGAGCATTCGCAGCATTCCGACGAACAGCAAGCCAACGAACGCCGACGCCATTTCCTCTCGTTGCCATTGCAATGAATTATTAACTGCAAGTGGACGAGGACGTCGACGACGACCTCACGACGGAAGAGCAGACGAAGAAGAAGAGGAAAAAGAGGAAGAGGAAAAAGAGGAAGAAGAAGAGAGACTCTAGTTCAGCCTATCTACCGATGATGCTGATGCTGTCGTTGTGACTGGCCGCCGCGTCGCTGCAGTCTCGCCACCCGTCCAACCTCGAGCACAGAGAGAGAGAGAGAGAGAGCTATAGCTGCCTGCGGTCGGTCGGGCTTCTGTAACTGGCCTACTCGATAGCGGCCCAGGGGGGCTGAATAACTGACTAACTCAAGCTAGCTCTAGATGCGCGTCTGGATCATCTCGATACTCTTAGTTGGCATTGTCGCGTTAGTGCGGCACGCCTGCCGTAATCGAGGGGGGGGGGATGGGGCAAAGGCACGGCAATCATGCTGCGGCAGACGGAGATAGATAAACAGAAAAACGGGGCTACGCAGCAAGCCCACCGATATTCGGCCACAAATGCATAGATAGAAAGCTAAATCCGCTCTGTCGGTTTGTCTGTCGGGACTCACCCCGTTGATTCATATCATTCGTCCTAATCACCCACGGCCGGCGGCCGTGCACCTTCTTCTTGGACCAAGCGAGCAACGTGCATCCATCTACGTGCACCCCCACCCGCCCCCGGCCCCCCGCAGTACTATCGTAGACACTCGGATCTACAATTCACTTCCCCGAGTTGCCCGCGCAAAGCAACGGAAAACAAATGCAATGCCGCAGAATGCAACAGCGGCAGCAGCCGTGGCCACCGTCCGCTTTTACGACAGCCCCTTACATAAAGCACGACCCTAGGAGAAACGTCAATGACTCGGTTAATTCTACCGGGAGCAGCGGTGACATTGTGGACTCTCGGCCCAGTTGGACTACTACTACTACTAGCGGCAGTGGTGACAGTTGTAGTATTAACAGTCGAAGTAGCTGTATTTGTTGTAGTACTCGTTGTCTTCCTTGTTGTCGTAGAATTAGATGTTGATGGACGACTCGGAGACAGACGCCGAAGCCACACAGCCATATGTCTTACAGGCTTCAACACGTAAATATGGTCCACGCAGAGAGAGATAGATGGAGACAGAGAGATAGAGAGACCCAGAGAGCGAGAGAGACACACACAAACCTATAAGATCTAGCCTTCGAAAGCAGCAAAACTCGTAGCAAGTATATCGATACAATTTTCCGAGCCAACGCAACTCCGCTTCCACCGGTGCCTACAGACAGTCGAAAATTATCGGGCTAAGCAGGCCCCCGGCAAGAACCCGTCGTCCACCTTCATTTTCCTCGTGGCTGGTGCCATTTTTGTCGGACTGAGTCAATCGCCTCTGCAAGGCTAACGGTGGCACACATCTGTATCGACTTCTAATCATAAGAGGCTTTTTGAAACAAACACTGGAAGTGAACAAGTCGGCTTACTAAGAAGAAACAGCCTATTTTGCCGAATTGCGAAAAGCCGTGACAAAAATAGCCATGGCTGCAAATGGAAAGACGATCTTGATAGTGACCTCACCAAGTTGGCATAGCCGTAAAGTGTTGTGCAAAAGTAATCGCACGCTCTGGTGACAGAAGACCCCCAACAAGTCGAGTAGTTAAAGTATACTTTTGAAACGCCTTGGGCATCATGCGAAACTACGTAATATCAAAATACGTACGCAATCCCTACGGCTCCAGAGGTTGGAAACGCTATATAATTGTTTTTTCTTCCTGGGAACACAAATGCCACACTAAGCTTTAATAGTAGGGAACACGGCAATCTCGCGAACCCAGCCCTGTTTACTTCGGTATTTTAAATTTATTTTCAAGTTTAAAGGGCATATTAAACGTCTGTGACCCTGGGGCCTTTAACTTAGCTAACCCGCTTGAATTGTGCCGGCGGATATTGGGTCAAGCCTGCGCTTCCTAAAAAGAAGGCAGGTTGGCCGTCAACGTTCCCAATGTAAGGTGGTCTCTATGGAGCGTACGTTTCAAAATAAAAATAAAAGGCGATGCATGCACTAACATATTTTCTTTGCTGAGACAATCCATACGTACATGAATTAATTCGCAATCTTTGGTATCCCTTTACGTGGTTTTGGTCGGTCTCTTTAAAAATGTATCCTCTTTAGCTTGCGGGCTTGCATTCTGCACACTGAGAGCGCTACCCACTTGCTAATGTTTGGAAGTATTTAATGGGTTCAGTAAAGGTATTAGGAAAAGTCTTAAACGCCGAACTGAGAGGAAACTGCTAGAAAAGAGAAAGCTCACCACAGCGCAGTGAAACGGCTCTAAAAAGAAAAGTAACTGGAACATGCAGTGCGCACGCCGGGGGTGCTGTTGTTGGCTCAGTAGTGTGGGGCTGTTGCACGCTAAAAACTACGTCTCATCTTTTCCCTTAGATGATCGGGGACTGCGTACACATTGTATTACTTTGCTAATCAGCTAGGGAGTAGGCTCCTTTGGTGGTCAAGGTATTTTCCTTATCTAGTTCTGTATCTATCTGGACGGCTAGAAGATGCCTTCGCCTCAACTTGATTCATCGTATTCTAACTTGTTTGGCATGATCGCACTAAAAAGAAGCATTCTCGTGTGCGAGCCCTTTAACTGCAGATCCTCTGGAGTGACCATAAATTTAGACAACTACACCCACTCAGTTGCGGTAATCTAGAATGTGACAATGATATACGACAGCGATATCATACTTTGTTTGACACAATGACAAAGATAGCTTAATGTTCAAGAGTGAGCTAAGATTCGATCAGTGTTTGTCTGAAGATGCAGGAAAACCCAATCGGTAGTATTCTATTTAGAGGAACTGAACGTTTCTCATACGATAAGTTTTTGATCATCAAACAATTTTTGAACCATTATAAAGCTCCCTAAGTGGCTTCATTTAGTGTTGGAGCACATGCATTTTACGGTGTATCATATTTTGTACGCAATCAAATGAAAGCTATATATATATATATATATATATATATATATATATATATATATATATATATATATATATATATATATATATATATATATATATATATATATATATATATATATATATATATATATACATACAGAGTGTATGTCGAATATGTGAAAAGCGATATATGGAAGTGTAGAGCTCATTAAAGCAATTTTTTCAATAAAACATGGTTTCTGAGAAGTCTTGTTTCGGAGTGAGAGTGAAATTACTACAATTTGTGACACTGGTGTTTTTGCCCAGCACAAAATGTGCTTAGTTTCAGTCAACCAAAGAGGACTGGTTGTCTCGCAATTGTACAATTTGTGCTCCTATGACGGGCTAAATGACCAGTGTCACAAATTGTAGTAATTTCACTCTCGCTCCGAAACAACTTCTCAGAGACCATGCTTCATTGGAAAAAAATTGCTTTAACGAACTCTACAATTACATATATTGCTCTTCACGTCTTTGTCATACTATATATATATATATATATATATCAACACGTAAAACAAATACGTTCATACATGCGTGCGGACACATTTGTAAGATGTATGCGCGTTAAAAATCGGCACGCGTTTGCAGCTGGCTTATGTACCCACTGTGTTATTGCATTTAAAGGCAGTTTCATCCTTACCGAATATGAGGACAAGCGGTGCTCGCCAGATACTCGAAAATGGCCTGGAAAGCCTGGTGGTTGCTTTTGGCTGACGAACGTTGATCATTCCGTTGTCCTCTAAAGCGCCGACAATCGGCACCGGTAGCGCGTAGGAGTCTGGCTGAAAACGCTGCGTAGCTGCTGCTGCTAATGCACCTGCAGCGGGGTCCCCCGGTCGGTTCCGGTATGACATCTGTGTTTCAAGATACAAACAAAACGATTCAACAATACAAACGAAAGGGAACATTGTATTTCGGGCAAAACGCACATCGGGACCTGCGACCTTTACGAGTGGAAAGCATTTTCTACTTGTATATCTTTCTTTGCCTTGGAAGTGATCTGATCCCTTTGCACAAGCTATAAACGCAGGGAGATATCAGTCGCAGTCGCAATTGTACTGGGGCTGTACTAAACACGCAAAGCAAACAATGAGACAGCGAGAACTGTACTAGGAGTGTCACAGGTTTGGGTTAGTGGTACGATGGAATAATCACGGCAGAGCAGGTTCAGAAGTATATATAGAGGGCGGGTGTTGATTCAAACTTGAGAGCTTGTCGGAATTATGGCCGAACTACGCTGAGCGACAGTAAGAGCGGAGAAGAGCATCCAGAAGAGAAAGGTGACGAAGGATAGCATCACGTTCAGTACCTAATCGCGATATCGCCCACAATCGTCGTCGCCCAAGCCGTCCATTGGTCTCTCTGTATCTCCTCTCGCATTTCGTGCGTCTTTCGTTCGCATTCAAGGGCGTTTCGTCGTTCGACGACACTGCAGAACAAAGACGCACCCATTGATATCGCCACCGCTGCCGCTTCCGCATCTGCTAACATGGCGGACAGCATAAACTCGGTTTGCTGCAAGCTGCCGCCCGGCGGATCGTGGAGCGCAGAAATGGCATCGTTGTGCGGCCCACAGCCCACATTCACGCCTAGACATCTGCCCCTCTACCGCCTCGACATCTCCCCCTTTACCGCCTCGACACAGTTCTTTCTTGTCGACCGCTGTGTTATCTCTAGCGCCGTAACGCTTTGTGGCGCGCCGAGCCGCGCGTGGACACACTTCAATTGACGACAACGGCGACGGGACAATAGTGACAACGACAACGATGATTTGGCCACGCTAAAAAAAGCGGGAAGGGTTGGGGGAACAAGGGAACGTAGAGGAACGCTTAAGACGCTTAAGCAGAAGCAGACGACGGACGACGCTATCCACTCGAACCTCTGCTGGCTGGCATGTACTCTGTACTCTGCGCTACGTGAAAGCTTAAGAGTTTGAGCTAGACGCAGCAGCCCACGACGTGCCTGGACTCGCTATTGTTCGCCGCGCTGCCGCCTGCGTTGCGCCCTTGAACGAAGCGTGCCCAGCCGAGGTTATCGCGAGTCGTCGTCGTCGCTGCTGCTGCTGCTGCTGTAGTCATGCAAGCTGCTCGAGTGTCGGGTGGGTCTCCCATCACATCGTAACTCAGCCAGATTAGCGGTACTCTACGCTTTTGCCGTAGCGGCTGGCTGCAGCTGGCTATCGTGCTATCATCATCAGCAGCGGCTAGTTGCAATTTGCATTGCAATGGCATTTTGGCATAGATTGTAGCACACAAGGTTGGTCCGGTAGTATGAACAGACGGTGAGAGAAAGAGAGAGGGGGACGGAGAGACAGAGCGAGAGAGAGCGAGACAGGGGGGAGAGATAGCGCGCGCTAGCGAGCGGGAGAGAAATGGTAAACAAAGACCGTGTATTTGTTGTCTGCTGTTTTTTTGTGCATCCGCAGCCTTACGCGCGTCTTACGTTCATCGTCTACAGACACACCTACCTAGTTTCTTTTTGTGGTTAGATACAAACTGAAGAGTAACTCGTTCGACGGTGAGTGGGAATGTCGCTGATATTGGAAACCAACATCATACCTTTTAAAACTTGCACTTTTTACACTTCATATACTGAATGATACACTGTGGTCAATCGGAAAAAAGATATATACTTTGTTATGCGTATTTAGTTACTAGGAATAGAGATGATAATTCTAACAATAATAATTCTTATTATTAATTATTATTATTATTAATTTTCTTCTGCATAAATAAGGAAAAATGGCCTTTCAATCACCGATTTTTGCTTGCCGTCTGAGTAGAAAACGTCAGAGCGATGCTAGGTGGAGTGTTTAAGGGAAAGTGGTAATGTTGTTTTTTTTTACGTGCATTTGGAAACCTATGCATTTAACATGAATGGAAACACAAGCGCGATATATATATATATATATATATATATATATAAATATATAATTACGTGTTCCTTAATATATTATTGCTATGATATTGCCTCATCCTTTTTATCTGAACAGTCTACGCCGAGAAGGAAAGCCAACAACGGTAACACGGTAACAACTAGTCTTTGTGCTTGCAATAAAGCCGCTAAATAAAGATTTACAACGATCGTTATTGAGACGGATGTCGGTGTCCTCTCTTATTTAGTAAAGCATGCAATGACGCCTTGACTCGAGCGTTCACTTGTCGCCGGCCCGAGCATTTGCAGGGGCGTCTCTTTTCACGCGCGTTGTTTAACACCCGTAGAGAAACGGACGCCACAGATCTGGGATACTCGAAGCTTACTACCGACGCATCGATGTAGGAGAGCGCTTGAAATAAAAAAACAAAAAAACACACAACGGGTGAAAAGATAGATTCAGAATATCTTAACCCTAGACCCCTCGCGGGGGCAACCGGCGACGTCTATATGTCGCCTGTCATTACTTACGCGCGCGTGTGGGACTGACGTCAAGTTTGCTCGAAAATGGATCGCTGTCCAGCGAGATAGACGCTATTGCATCCTATCTCAGTCTATGTGCTGGCAACGACAGTCTGCCACCGTCTACGGCGCAGGAAGCTGGACAGATCAGATCCCCTCCATCAACCATCAGGTGCTGCAACCTAGATAACAACTGTGAGAGAGAAGAACATGCGCTGCACCGGTCGTGATCCTTTATATGAGGAAATCGGCGCGCCGGCAGGATACCAAGAACCTTTTCGATTTATTGCGAGGGTGGACTGGTATACCAAGACAAACGACAAAGGGTGGTTGAAGAGTTGAAAGCGACATCGTAGTGGGTGGGCAACGAGGCGCCAAGCAAGCACTCTTGCCCTACTCCTTTGCAAGAGTCGTTGGCAAGTATGCTAGCGGCTTCTGAAGTAATGTAGGCTGAGTGCTTTTCCTGACGAAACTAACGCTTATAAAGTTACAAGTGCAGAAAAAGATTTTAGATATATATATATATATATATATATATATACGCGATAGATGCGTCCTCCTCTCAAAGCAAGAGGAGTAGGTGTAGACCTAGGTGAGCCAACATTGTATGAAAACCGTGTGTTGCTTGTGAACGCCCCCCATACAATGTCGGCGGATTAGCTGCAGTATAGTTGACTGACCGAGGGGTAAATTAAAGTGCGTGCTCTCTGAAACTCGAAGTTTCTCGATCGGACACCATCTTGTACGTAGCCTTTTGTAATAATCATTATGGTATTGTATCAAATAGCGCCTTCTGGCCGAAAGGCATGAGCTTCGGCGAATTATTGCGATTGTGAGTCAGTGGGGGTCTATCGGGCCTAAATCTTTAGCTTGCCATTTAGGTTGGCGGTGACTTGAACTGTCGCATTTATAGTGGCGCCACCAACAGAAGGAGTGATGGGTTTATTGAGCTCCTGGAGAACAAGGGTCTGCATTTTGCAAATGAGAGTGATAGATTTACGTACGTTTGCCAAGCGGAAGAAGCACTGTCGATCTTTTGTTCCACAACCTTAACATCCCACGGAATTTTAGGAATGTGAGGTGGTTGATATTCAAGCACAGGAGCATCTGCCGGTGCGGGCGGCCCTGTGTGCGTCTGGCCAGGGGCGCGCCCCGCGTCGTCAGCCGACAGCTTGTTTGCCTAGACAAGCTAGATTTGCGTGTACTAGCGCTTGATCACGGCTGCTGAGACTAACTCCTTGTTCTAAACAGAACGATCACGCTTTGGAGGTCACCGTCAAGGCGGCTGTAGTTAAGAAGAAGTACAAGCAAAGGCGGGCGCAATCCTAATTTACAGAGAGACCTGCTAGCTAAAACGGCGGCAGGTTTTGGGGCTCCTGCGTCAAACACGGATGGTTGCTGATTATAGACCGACAAGAAACTATGAAGGCCAAGCACTAGTATGATGAGGAATATTGTAGATCTGAGACTACAATATATGGGTTAAACCTTTACCCAATCCATCGGCGACAGGTGACGGACGTCTACCGCCACTATTCACACAGAGTTGAGAGACAAGACTGTCTCTAAGTACGCTAGTGCGTCTTTTTGCGCTAAATTGTACACATGTTAAGTTAATATTGAGTTATATTATACCAATACTAAGGTATTATTAAGCAATCACAAAGCCTTATCAGTGTGTTTGTCAGAGTCAGATTTAAGTTACCTGACGGTGCAGTCGCTAAAGTGATTAAATGTTATGTAATGACAGTATTATATATATAGAATTATATGCCATCCTGGAACGCAGACGCATTGCAAAATAAAGATTTATCGAATCTTTTTGCAATTATCTTGTGTCCTCTAATGAAATTGTCGAGGAAGAGTCGGCACGATAGGTCAGATTTGCCTGAATTCAGTGTGAATTAGATCCATCACAAAACGTGTAACAACAGAGAAATACTACCAGCAATATGTGGGGCCTTTAATCTTTGGCGTTTGGACGCCATTACTTACGAGCAATCACAAAGCTTTTACTCATGTACCGCTGACATTCCAATTACCAGTAGTCTAGCCTAACATGTTGTCTTATTACCACGACGCATGGCCTGCTGCTGTATAATCCACGATACGTACCGCAACGCAAGGAAAAATGATTTTTTTAAATTGTAAGATAAAAACAAAATCACACTCGGGCATCAGTTCGATTTGCTTGCACGACTAAAACAAATATTATTTTCTTTTAGTCGTACTCCTGTCCCCAACTCCTGTGCTTCTACAGGCCTGACGAGTGACTTGATTGACAAATAAAGCAAGTATGTTAGGTGCATGTACAATTATGCACGCACATCCGATAAGGCCATTGGGAGATTTTAGTTATTTCGCAATCAGGGACGACAGCTTTACCAATTTAGTACCAAAATGGTTCACTTTAGATGCACATTCCTCGGAATGTATTGGTAGTGCACGCGTAATGGAAAAATTTTAAGCACTTGGGCGTAGGAGTTTGTACATGCATAAGTACACTAATATATGTTTGCAAATGTTTGGCTTTTTAATCCAGTAATGCGTTCTGTCACAATCGTGCATTCTATAAGCCTATCAAGTCAGAAAAATTGCATCTCACTTCTACACGGAACATTCCCCCCCTTTCTATCGACAAAAATGATCCGAGTTTAACCATACCCCTGAATTTAGCCCTATCTTTCGCCGACACCTCATAGATATATATATATATATATATATATATATCCGACCAAGTAAAATCCATGTATTTCATGTCAAATTGTGTCTCCCAGATGTTCTTCAACCCCTGACAGGAGAAGAAGATGTGGAAAAAGGCAGGATTGATTAGGACGGCCATAGGTGTACTTCAAAGGGTATTCAAATATCTGCATCGGTAAGGAAGTTTGTTAACTAAATACGAGAAATTTGTGCAGGCTAATTGTCCCACTACGACGCTGCACTGCACGAAGCTTATAAAGAATAGAACAACGGCTATCTCTATGTCAAAAGACAGGGCTTCAGAGTGTAGTGGTAGTAGCAGCCAAAGCAGTAACACCATGTGTGCTAACACGATGTGTGATTACGTATAATATGGCCGCCCAGGGCATACATTTGTAGCCACGTAGGATGTTCCTACACTCTGTCCCCTTTCTCTTTCTCTCTCTCTCTCTCTCTCTCTCTCTATATATATATATATATATATATATATATATATATACAAAGTTTTCTAAGCCTTGACTATTGAATTAGATCCTGTTCTTAGGTCTACCGCTTTGTCGACCTCTCCCCCGCGATCGAAGCGGATCTGCTAGTGAATTAAGGTGTAGCCATCGCTCTGTTGTTGCTGCTGTTGTTGTTGTTGTTGTTGTTGTTGTTGTTGTTGTTGTTGTTGTTGTTGTTGTTACAGCTGCTGCTGCTGTTTTTTCACTTCTGTTCGCTTTCGCTTTTTTGGCTTGTTTTTTTCTGATCTTGTGTCTTTCGTTTTGTTGTTCTTTCTTCTGTTCGTTTTCCCGTGCCCATGCTTGCCCCCACCCCCCCCCTCCCCCCGCACTTCCCACTCGCGGCGCAGAAATACTGGTGATGTGCTGCTACTACGTTAGCGGGGGCGATACAAGAATCGCCACGAATTGACTCTTTAACCTGCTTCCCCCCGGACTCCTTTGAAGGTGCGGCGCTACCTCAGCCTCTCGAAAAAAAGACACAGACGCATTGCGTCAGCTTCACGGCGGTGACACCGGTAGCGGTGCTGCTGGGGGTGGCGACGATAACAACAACAGCAACAACGACAACAACATCAACCTCGGCGGCGGCTGACGAACGGGATAGACAACTACCCCGCTCCCCCCTGTCTGGCTGGTAGACAGGCCCGGGAAAGCCCAACGACAAGATTGAAAAAGCAACGACGACGACGACGACGACGACGACAACAACAACAACAACGACGTCGACAAGAGGAGGCCGACAAGGAGCAAGACCTCGCCGCCGCCAGCCATGTTGTCATGTGGCCAGTCGCAAGCGCCGGGCAAGACAAGCAATTTGTTCCAATTAGCTGTTCCGCTGTGCTGTTCAGATGCTCCGCACCAGAGTTCGGGTCGACTTCGGGGGGTGTTCGTTGCTCCTGTTACCGCTGCAGGTGCTGCTGCTGCTACTGTGGCTGCTGCTACTGCTGCTGCTTCCACTAGACAGACCGACCGGCCAACTCCTTTTCCGTTTCGTTCCATAGTCACAACCAAGCGTTTGCTTTACGACGTCCGTCTAATCGGCACGGCGGCGGCGGCAGTGGTTTCGGTGACGGCGGTTTCGGTGAGGTTCGAAGTCGCCTCTAGTCGGATGTCCTCGGCCGAGTTCGCACAAACCCTACCGTGTTGAGATGGCACCGTGAGTCGGGGGTGGCCGCACTCACGTGTACGTAGGGTAGCAGCAATTGGCCATCACCTGCGCTGGGGGGTGAGCTCATATATTGTTCGTCTTCCTTCTTGTCACATGCACTGCTTTACCCTCCGCCCCCCCCCCCACTTCCCTTCTTAACCCCAAACTGCTTAACGTCCCCCCACCTTCTACTGTGTTTGCTTGTAGCCCTGCAGGCAGCAATCTCGATTCGAGTGCCGAACCCTTCTAACCTGTCCTTAGGGGAGTAGTAGCTTAGAGCGCCCGAGGAATGCACTTGGTGTGTTGCCTCCGTCTATTCGCTTTCAGGCGCTTACGCACGTACAAATATAACGATTGGCAATTTTTGCACCAGTCAGTAATTATTAGTAATATTTTTTTACGTGAATATTACGTTCCTCAACCGCATAGCGGAACAGTAAGGCCCTCCCCGTTTGGCACAGCGTAGAGATTTTCGAGGTCTGTTATGAAACATCGCAGGCTGAGAGGCAATCGATTCCGCGTTTCGAAACGGTAGCTAGCAGCCTTCTCTAATAGGACTGCAGCTTCTAATAACTAAGCGCACGCTGTTCGCCTCTATCTACGACGGAGGGTGTTGTGGTTTGCACGAAGCCGATAAAGAGGTCGTTCGTTCTACGTGCCCCCGTGTCGAAGCAAATTGTGGACAAAAGAACGAAAGCACTAAAAATGCATGCAATACCAAGACGATGGAAATAGCAATTAATATTGTAATATTAGGCGGGCGTGGACAAGAAAAACGTAAAGAAAACGCGAAACAAAAATATATAGAATAAAAGGAAGAACAAGACAGTTGGATGACACAGAATATGAATTATCTGTAGATGAAGCTGGGAAAAAGGGGCCAACATGAACAAAAACAAACAAACAGATATAGAGAGAGAAAATAAATGATTTGGGAGAAACGCAGAAGATTGCGACTAAACGAACGCAACATGCTTTGCAAGTAGATGCACCTTTTGTTTAAATGTAATAAAAACAGCACGCTTAATATATAGCAGACATATTTATAACCTGCATTTGCCATAATTTATTGTTTTGTCGTCTTTTTGTTTATTGACAATACCGTTAATTCGTTGTTGTTACTGTATGTGTACTTTTCGTATTGTTGCTTAATTTCACCATACCTTTAAGTTACCGATGCTCCGCTTCCGTGATTTGAGGCGTATTCCGTGGATCTCGTCGATAATTAATCGACGAAACCTCGAACACAACGGCGAATGCACACGACTTAGATTAGCGCACACTTCAGTGTCTGTAAGCACAAACGAACAGATTATGCGAATAGTTCATGCATTAAATACGATGGTGCTGCGTCTCAGGCTAAATTGAGATATCTCCAAGTGAGGCCCACAGAGCACTCAAAAGCGTTTACATATATATATATATATACTTATTCTGCGTATATATATATATATATATATATATATATATATATTTACGCAGAATGTGCAACGACATCATACATCTTAAACTTATACAAAATGGGTGTGAATCTAAGTATATATACGAGGGGGGATCGGCAAGCTCTAGTACTTTTGCCGCCAGACCGAAACAACCAAGGTCTTCGGTACACTTCGCTTAGAAGCGCCATTCATCGGCTACACACAGGCCAATTTTGTTTATTGGTTGACCTTGGTTCAAACAAGTGAAGAATCTGCATTAAGTTCTGTGTTAAAAACCAAATCTAATGTTCTAAATTGGTGCAAATTCGGCATACCATTCAGCGGTATGCCGAAACACTGTGTATACGTGGTAGCGTCCATTTCACGACAGACGCAAAGAGATCGAATATGACCACCGTTCGAGAAGGGCTTCGATGTCAATAACTCGTCCTCTGCGCTCGTATGTACATAAATATAGGCGACAACATTTTATTTTGATGGTGCGCGGTCCAACAAATCGCAGCCAGTTTTGCTATCTTGTGATAGCAAGTGTATCTTTTATATTTGACCGCTCGCTGATGTGTGTGCTCAATGTTTTAAATGTTATAGCTTAGACGTAGAGACGGCGGCAACAGGGGCCTCTACTGTAGTTTGGACGACAAACAAAACGTTGTTGTGTGCTTTAAATTGAAATTAAAGAGAAATCACATTCCAAAAAAGACGAGTAACCAAGGCAGCACTTTAGTAAGGGGTGGTAGGAGTTACGCTTTTATGAAATAAATACTATATAATAAATAGTTAGTAGTTTTTACACTGCCAGATGCAAAAGTGCGCAAAATGATGGATAAATAAAAGAGCAATATAGTTGATTTTCGAGACATTTGGGATATGGAGGGTATACATACAATAGTACAGTGCACAATTCGTACGTTGCTGCTGCGGCTACTACTATTAATATAATAGTAGAAACGTAATCACTAATTACTGTTTGGTTTCTACTGCCTTTACCGCAAAATCTGCCATACAACTATTACTCACAACTAGTAAAAATTAAATCTTCTATGGTAGCCAGTTGCAATTGACATACGGATGCGGCGCACGTCTACACATTTGTAGGACGCATAACCACGTGAATTAAGCATTTTCGTTCATTTCAAGTACAGCCTGGACGAGTTGTCTATCAGGTATTTGTTTCGTGAATGCATGGCGTATGTGCTTCACGAAAACTCGTGTAAAGATTGCAATTGCGCGACAAAAAAAATTCGAATACGGACTCATAAAATGCATATAAGAGCACACGTCAGACAGCCCATTAAACTTATACTTAATATAATAAATGGCACATAAATACCCGTAATAGATGTAACTGCAAGAGAGCATACTTCTTCAGACGTAGTAAATTCCACGTGACTATGTGTAAACACTTGTTTACGTAAGGGCTCAGCTTTATCGCGTTATGCACACCAATTCTGCATACCGTGCATACTCTGACCGTGCATCTGATCTTATATTGTTAGAGCATTTCACTCTTAGCACCGAGTGCAGTTGGCCACTGGTTAATGGAGAATATTCATCGTATGCATTATTTGCCACATTATTAACTGCACGTGGCGCCTATTTCTTCTGATAAGTTTTTAGTTCAGTTTTAATAATTTATTAACTTGGTATTGAATATTGTAGCTTGCGCTAATACTTGATACAGCTGGCGCAGATGCTGTAGCTCCTCTTTATGTATATAATACTATAGGGCATTTGTAAATGCTTTGAGATCTTTACAATTTCATTTAAAAAACAATATATTTTATTTTTTATTATTTACAGAAAGAATGTATTTTTTAGTGAAAATACAATATCGGCGAGATGGTGACCTTTTTTAACTTTTAAAGCTGTGGACTGACACAAAAAAATTTGTACTTTTTCACAAACCAGGCTCAATTCTGTTTATGCAGAATTCTATGTTGGTCTTTAGTTCGTTAATGATCGTAGAATTAATAGCGTTTACTTTACTCTTCAAAAAACCCACACGAAAAAGTGTAATGGCGGTTAGTTGCAAGGTCTTGTCAGTGAATGTCCCCGCTACGCGAGATTAACTGTCCGAGACACTTTATCCTCAAAAGTGCAATTCAAAAGCTCAAAGTCTCGCGTGTGTGGCTTATGACATCAGTTCGTTGAAACCAGAGCTCAGTCGCAATTGATTCCATCCAAATCTCTCGGCCAACGACAATTTAAGCTAATGCTGCCATAACACTCGCCATTCACCGTAGAGTGGAAAATAAGGTCCATTGATTCATTTGAACCAGAGGCCGCAGATCAGACTCTCAAATAAAGCACATGTAACGGCTCTTCGCGAGTCACGCGATTGTTCTAGGTTCCCAGGTGCGACAGTTGTTTTGTTTATTCATGCTCGCGCTCAGATACAACGGGATAACGGGCGTCGTCGGAGAGATCATTTTATTCGGCATCACTCTGCATCGTCTCGGAAGCCCAATTGGCGATGTTCGGCCGCTCCTGATGGTGCGTGCGTATGTTTGAGCTCTTGCGCCAGCTAAATCCTACATGTATACTTCGTTTGATTCTACCTCAAAATGCAACAGGTGAGGCGCGTCAAAGATCCCTTGTTTGTTAGGCACGTCGCCGGCTCGATGTTTCAGGACAATGTTCTGCCGCACTGCCGGCTACAGCGGCCATATTTTCAGCCGAGCAAACGGTTCTTTGATCTTTTACGGCTTAGCATATCACGTACTGAACCTGTCCTGCAAAACTATTGCACGAGTTCACAGACATTGTTGTCGGCCGGAGAATTCCACGAAGAACTCACCAGCATGCCCGTGCAGGATTTCCCTTCTCATGATACATGTTTACAATATTTACGCGTTGTTCCGTCGAGTAAAGCTTCATTTAGAATTTAACCGCCCTACTCTGTTTTTTTTTTACGACGAGGCAGATCGCAGGAGCTTTTGAAAGACTCCAGCTGATTATTCGGACACCCTGTATATGACTGTCAACAGGTTGTCTTGATTAAATCTTACTAAATGCCCAAGTGAAATGAGCTGTGTGCTTGGTTTTTGTTTCAATCAAGTTTGCCGAAGGACAGTTTACTTCTGCTAAACAACAAGTTACTTAATACGCATCGTAGCTATAACAGTACATACGACTTATTATGCAAGGCCCTCTTAGTAACGCTGGTGCGCTACGGACACTTAGACTGATTCTCTGATAGGAACGTTTCACAAATTCGGTCGCTAACGTTTACTTGCCATGTTTGATACTTTCTAAATATGTAAAACGCTTTGCTAGGATTTAACTAGAAAACTCTATTTCGATACCATCGGACCCTAGGGATGGCCCAATATGCATTTTATCGGATAAACGGATGATGTAGGTTATTCCGCACGACCTGGTGTTGTAGTTGGAACTGCAGTAATGACCATATCACTCGACTTGCAGAATCGTTCAGTTGCATCTTTCACTATCACTTGGTTGAATGCAATATGAACGTACATTAACTTACCCCTGAGATGCTGTAGATAAATGTGTTTTCACAGACGCACACACATATATATATATATATATATATATATATATATAACTATATATATATATATATATATATATATATATATATATATATATATATATATATATAACTATATATATATATATATATAACTAGCATTCACAAGGCACCGTTTCTCGGTCGTATCCACTCAGACGATGCGGCCTATCATGCCATACTAATGAACAGCACGTCATAATGCTGCTGTTGACACGTCGTTGGACACGAGAGAGATACCACAACGATGCCAGCAACCGGCCGGGCCTAAGAACCCCGAAACTATGGAAAACACGCACTCACATTCACCATCACCATCATCGTCATGATGGTATCTCGTCGACATTTACTTACTCGACAAAGCCGCTCAAAGATAGGCAGGCGGACAGCATCAACGCTGTCTTGATGGTGTCAATGCTGGTGTGGCTTGCGTTGACATGGGAGGACCCCGCTGTTACTGGTGTTGCCTCTGCGCGTCAGGACAGCAGAGGCTTGGACCTTACGAGATGTGGTTGGTGTTTGGCCGCGTCGACTCGGGGCGTCTGCGTATTAAACCAGTGGCTATTGCCGGCTAGCGTGGCGCGCGGCAAACACAGCTACAGCTGCGACACCGCGCGGCGAAGAAGCGCGCGCATCGGCTCGCGTCATCCCACACCATTAGGGCTGGCGTTGTCACAAGGGCCGCTGGTGCGCCGGCAGTGCTTGCTGCACCCCCACATGCTGGATGAGCCCCTGACAACAACAACAACAACAACAACAGTAACAACAACGGCAGCACCACCACCACCCCCATCCCCACCCCCAACACTATACAAGACATTAAGACAGATCGGTCAATAGAGAAACATGGACGCCACATCATCCTCCCGTAATCGGTGAGGGAAGTAAGTGTATCTGGTGTTCTCTCTCCTGCTGCCCCATTATTCTGTCACATAGCCACTGTACTTGGCGTCAAAGTTGTTGTTGTTGTTGCTGTTGTTGTTGTTGTTGCTGTTGCTGCTGTTGTTGCTATTGTTGTTGTTGCTGTCGTTGTTGTCGTTGTGTGTGTGTTGTTGTCGTCGCCCATGTTGATTGCCGTTTGCATTGTGTTGTTGGTTGACGGGGGTGGCGGACAGATTGACGTTCTGGGGCTTCTATGCGAGCATTTGGCATAGTGGCGTCGCTTGCTATATTACCACTGTCCGCCGATACAGAGAAAAGTCACGATTGACGGTGATCACCACCCCCTGCTGACCGCTTGCTTATTCGCAATCACTGCCATTACTCCAGCTATGCGTAGTAGTACTACGACACCTGTGAATGCTACTCTACTATGACTGCAATTGTTTCGTATATATTTCGCAATTTAATATAAATTGTATTTAACTACTATTGCTAGGTGCGTGTTTAGCGCCTTCACACATGCAAAGTAGGCCGTTTTTTGAAACTGTATGGGTTGTCGTGTCGGGACCGAACCCACGATCCCTGCACAGTGCCAGACTCGCTACGGAGACTGTTGCAAGCAATCATCTCCCTCACGTTGACTTGTCTCATCTCGTCGACCGTTAGACTCTACTATTGCAGCCGTTCGGTTCGTTCTAATTGTTGGTCACATTATTGCTGCGCTGTTGTTTCTGCTAAAGCTAACATTACTGCTTGTTGCTCTGCTGGTACAGCTAACAGCTACTCGTACTGCACGTATATATATATATATATATATATATATATATATATACTGCCTTTCAGCCAAAACCTTCCAATTCGGCTAGGTCTCTTCTGGGGCTAAGCCAGGGATTGGTACTAATACCACCTTAGCCTCGTCTTGTCCACCGAGATCTGGAGTCGGAGCCTAGATCTCTGCATAGCAATACACAGGCCGTTTCAACACGTGCCGCATAAGGCAGCAGCAGCCACTACTCCAGCCAATCGGGACAACTTCGAATCGAGTTTGGGCTCAGTTGACTTGAGGCCGAGTTGTTGTATGCGAGTGAAGAGTAATTAACTGTGCATTACGCGCCACGCCATTTCTTTAAGCTGAGCGTCGTCTGTTGTCTGGTATTCTCTGACAACAACAACTCTGATCAAATCAGTTATGATAATGAAATATGCGCACGTTCGTTCACACAAAAACATAGCTGTAAAAAAGACAAAAACAGGTGGTAATATTGCCATTGTTAGTTTTGTGAATGTGGTGGGTCGTGTACATCTGTCGACGTGTCCCTATCGCTTCGAGCATAGCAAGCCCCAATAATTGCAAGCACATATTACCCGGAATGGTGTGTGAAACGCTTCAGTCATATCTACAACGCAGTGAAATCCATACACAGCGCACTAGTATAATTTGAGGCTTCCTCAGAAGCGTCCAAACCTTTTGACAGCAGGTGATATGAAATGCATACCATTAAGAACACGTAAAAACAAAATGATCGATATTGAACAACCGACCAGGCATTGAAAGGTTCGATTGGTCGGCTTAACTCTTAATCTTACAGTCAATTCTTCAGTTTATAAGGAATTGTTTTTGTAGTTTCTGGCAGTTTATCGAGAAATGGGCCTTTAGAACCGGCTGTTCGTTCCTCCTATTGGAAAGTTCTCGTAAGGTTAGCGGGTACCCCTCGCGCTATAGCCATTATAGTTACTACGTTTATATATATATATATATATATATATATATATATATATATATATATATATATATATATATATATATATATATATATATATATATATATATATATATATATATATATATATATAAGGACGCACATTTTAGTACCGTTGGTGTAATAGTGCAATGCCGTTGATCTTGTTCATTTGCATGTTTTTCTCTGTTCACAGGAATAATCACGTCTAGAAGGACAAGGACAACCACAACGGTCACTGGTACTTTCACTGTTTTCCCCACTACTGGCAATATTGCCGTAACCTTTTTTTAACAATTTTACTGTAGTACTTGCTACGGGCCGGGCCACTATTACCACCGTTTTGATTCTTACGTTTGGAATCATTTCTACACCCCTTCTCTCTTTTCGTCTGCCCTTTAACTTGTCATTTAGCTATTTTTCTTCAATGTTATTTAATTTAAATTCTCCTTTATTGTGTCAAAGGGAGTATCATACAAATGCAGCACAATGCTTGCTTACAACAACAATTGGTAGACCTATTTGTTCCGCTACAGGTAAGTTACGTCGACAGCATCTTTAGAGCATTTACTATGTTTCGATTTGATTCGACGGCACGTTCTATACCATAGGCAGGTATATCATGTATATCTACCTACATATATTCACATAAACAACCACAGATAAAAAATTAACGAATAAAGACGAGAGAAACTAGCGTCTCGTAAGTAATCTCTTCTCCTGAAGAGTTGTGCGCCAGGATTGACCTACATTTTCTTATAGAACGCTTTGAATTGAATTAAAAAAGCTCTTACTCTAGAACGTCAAATTGTACGCTAGTGTATGAAATGCGGTAACACTAGTACGCCGTACAGCTAGATGCGTCGTAAACAACCTATACGGATTCGACGTGGTATACAGAAACAACAACAGCAGTAACGACTACCATAGCAGTAGACGGGCATCGACAGAAAAAGCCCCAGAAATAGCGAACCGCAGCACGGGCAATAATAATAATAATAATAATAATAATTAAAATCGGCGATAGCGTCTGCGAGCCGTTTCAGTGCAAACTGTGCGGGGAGATGGTGGATTCCAGTGGCCTACACCCACTGAGTTGCCCGAAGAGCGCCGGTAGATCGTCCAGACATGCTGAACTAAACGGTGTGATCATAAGGAAAGCCGGTATACCATCTACACTTGAACCGAGAGGTTTAGTGTCCGCTGGCTAAGAAAGACCTGATGGGGTGACCATTGCATTATGGTCACATGGAAAGTTCCTAGCTTGGGATGCAACGGTTTCGTGCACAACCGCGGCTTCCTATTTACACCACAGCTCTGTTGAGCCGGGGTGGGTAGCAAAGCACGCAGACGCCAGAAAACGGTTTAAATATGCTGGACTGAAAACAAGATATATTTTTGTGCCTATCGCCATGGAGACACTAGGACTAATCAGCAAGGGAACCGAAGCATTTCTCAAAGTTTTGAGTAAACGAATTCAGGAGGTCACGAACGACCGAAGAGAGGGTCAATTCTTGAGGCAAGCGTTGTCCTTGGCCGTTTGCAGAGGAAACGCGGCATCTATTTTAGGCGCCATGGAGTGAACTAATTATTTTAAAAAACTTTGCAATATTACGTTCAGACCTCTCAACTGTAACATCGTTTAATATGTAATAAATAATATAATAATAATAATAATAATAATAATAATAATAATAATAATAATGTAGTCAACAGCAGGAGCAGCGACTACAGTCGAAAACTGTTTACCACCGCCTCCTCCACAATACTGGAGTCCGCGCTGAGTTTTTCCCCCTCTTCCGTCATCCGTCATCAGATCTTCTGTCAGCAGAAGCTGATGCGTCGCGTGTGCGCTGGATGGCAGGGGGCATTGATTGAGTCGCGCCACCTATTACGGCGTTTATGATTCGTCACGATAAATCGACCAGCGGTTAGCAGCATCAGCAGCAGCACAAGACGAAGATGAAAAACAACGAGAAGCAGCAGAAGAAGCAGAAGCAGAAAAAGAAAAAGAAGAAGCCGTAACGCGATAACGAACAACGTAGAGACGTGCACGTACGTCGCTTTTCATTCAAATCTCCGTGTGTCCGTATCGTCGAAGCGTGGGATCTCCAATACGAAGTGCACTGTGGTGGGTCCTAGCAGTCATACAGCGACTTGGCGTCTTGCCGTACAGACAGCTTTGCACTGCCGCTTCGGCGTCAACGATGCTGTCGATGTTGTCAACGTTGCCCCCAACGTTCTGGGGCGCCTCGTCGTCCATCGCTGCTCGGGAACAGCGATAGCAGCGATGCTCCCGCGCAGCTCGTAGCGAAAGCGAAAGATTGAGAGAAGGCGAAAGGCGTTGACTGTGAAGCGCGAACCCCGCGTCGTGGGAGGCTACTGCACTACCGTTACGATCGTCTTCCCCACGCGAGCGCGCCACCCCCCCTGACGCTTTGCGGGCTACCTCCGCGACCAATCTGACGTGAACACGAGATAGTATGATGCGTCCGTCCGTCGATTGACCTTAACCACGTCTGCTCATTCATCGTCGGTGGTGGTTGATGTCCATATTTACTCGAGCGAGAGAGTATGGAGATGGCTCAGCGCTAAACAACGTATCAGCCCGTGCAAGCAGTAAATGCGTGTGTAGTACAGTGCGATTGCCTCCCAACTTGACCGGTCGCACAAGGATAAAGCGTAGTTCCAGAAATATTCATTCACAGTCAGAAACATGTTGGTGTAGTACGACAAACAACAAATAGAACAGCAACAATAAAAACAGCAACAACAACAGCAAACGTAACAGCAATAACAGCTAACAATAGCAACAAGCACAGACGACGCTTCAACGGCAGCATCAAAACAAAAATAGCGCCATATGGCTGGCATCAAAACAAAAATAGCAATAACACTGGCAGCAAAAAAAAGTTCAAAATGTCAGCTGCATACATACATGTAGTAATTGTTGACGGATGTGTGCATCGCAAGACACAGCAGCAGCCGCTTTTGCATTCAGCAAAGTCAAGCGACAATAGTGAGACACAAGCATAACGGAAGAGTGGAATTACGCGTTGGCAGGTCGCAACAATGATTCGCACAGATAGACCCCCCCCCCCCCCAAAAACGGAGTATTATTTTTTAAACGTATAATACTTCTGGATATAAATGATGACACCAGTACGCTTAATATCGCGATTTTCTTCGTGTAACTAAAATAACTCGACGAGCCCAAGTCCACAGGCAACAGAAAAGACAATTTTAAGACGATACTACATCGAAAAACAATCAACGCATTTGCAAATAAATAAACATAAATCTTGAGCAAACCAGAAATAAATTCTGTCGTTGTCAAATAGCGCACCGCGGATAGCTTTGGTGTAGCAAAAAAAGAAACATCTGACGTAAAATCTAGAAAATGTTTTTGCTTTTCTCTTCAATATTAATGGACAAACGCCTTGGAGTAGTCCCGGTGTGCAGTTATTCACTACAGCTGTTGTTTACTTTTTCACAATAAGAGCGGTAACTAAGATCTATATAAACTCAATACTGGCGGTAATAAAAAAAACAAAGTATTAATTAAAAGCTTTAGTGTTATTGTACTTTGTTGCCTGGATGTATGTAATTTTGCTGAGTTTTGTAATTGTAGACTTAATTTCTTAAAACCGTGCTTTCTTCGTCTAACTGGTGCGCCGATGGTACACACCTAACTATATGGTTAACAACAATTTTCTTCAGTCTTATACAGGCAATTGAAATTTGAGCTACCTGCCTATAACTCTGCCAGCTAATTTATACGGGATTCTAGACAGCATGTATCATACTTACACATACAAATATATAAATATAAATATAACTATAACTATAAATATATATATATATATATATATATATATATATATATATATATATATATATATATATATATATATACGAGTATATATATATATATATATGGCTAAAAGACGTTCTTCTCATTGACAATTCACGTCCAAACACTGGCGTGGACGGTTCCAGTGTAAACCTGTTCGAGGTTATTTGGTTATTTTCCTGTTATAAGTATACTATAATCTATTCCCCTATAAATGTACTAAAACTAGTAAGTTATTTCCCATATTTGGGAGTGACTCTAACTCCAAGACTCGTTTGGCGGGCACATAAGATTCAATTTCAATTCAATTCAGACGTGGTTTATTTACGGAACTGCATACATTCACATGCTTAAGTTCTCGTTATGAAAAGTGGTACAAGGGTTTGGGAATAAAAGAAGAAAAAGAAGAAGATAAAGCAGCAGATAATACCTATACCATATTATTGGCGATACTGACATACAAGGCAAAGGAGCACACTGAGTTATAACTTCATAAACATTATAACTCAAAATGACAGGTGAAAACTAAGAAATTAGATCATCGCTCTCAGTAGATTCCCTTTCTCCGTCATGTATTCCTATTTAAAAGCCATATTTTGACGTCTCGGGTAAAGCAGGTCAGGGACTTCGAGTGACGGATTTCATGCGGGATACTCTCCCATACGACGGGCAGTCTATATACAAGAGATTGGGTACTAGATCTTTTCTGTACCCGAGGTATCACAAAAGTGGTGGCCCGTCGCGAGGTTTTCCGCCGCTGAGGGACTAGAGGGAAGGCAACCTCAACAGGTACTAAACTACGACTGATCTTGAAGCCGAAAGTACCTACTTGAAGACGATACAGCGAATCGATGGATAGGATCTTATAATCACAATATATATATATATATATCTAACAGATTGGCTACGTCTCATCCCAAATATAGCCCTCAGTGCATCGTTCTGCATGACCTGAGCCCGATGCAGAACGTGATTATAACCACTTCCCCACAAGAGAATGCCGTAAGTGAGTACCGGCACAAACAGCGTTTTGTAGATTAATATCAGTCCATCCAACGGAACTCCCACCCGACGCAAACGTCGCAAGGCCGATATAACTGCATAACATTTGGGTGTTATATGATCAATATGAGCGCGCCAACTTAAACCATCGTGTAATATGAGGCCTAAACATTTAGTAGTTGACGAGAACTTCAGACCGAATTCTGAAGAAAGCCGATCAAGATCCGCCCGCAACTTTAGTTGAGGAGAGCGAAACAGAGTGAGACTAGTCTTGCTAGCATTAACAACGAGGCCGAAATAATTAAAGATTTTAATTACCTCCTTCACTTGAGATAGTGAGCGCGGTATATCGAGGGCTGGAGAGTCAACCCTAAATAAAAGTGAAGTATCATCGGCAAAAGCTAGCGGTTTACCAATGCTCTCTTTTTCAATATTAAGCAGAATGAAATTAATTAGAATCAAAAAAAGAAACGGTCCTAGCACCGATCCTTGTGGAGTTCCAATATTAACAGATCTCCACGAGGAAACCACTTGCCCTATACGAACGGACTGCAATCTAGAGGATAGAAATGAATTAAACCACTCTACTGTACCTGCAGAACACCCAAGGTTTTGCAAGATTTGAAGAATGAAAGAATGGCGAACGCAATTGAATGCCGCAGTGACATCGAGAAAAACGCCTAGACAGGCTTTTGTCGATTCAACGGAGTCGGTTACAAACTGCCAGAGATGCGCGAGTGCCAGGCCCGTGGACCGACCGTGACGAAATCCAAATTGATTAGGCGAAAGAAAGCTGCAGGATTCGAGGAAGTGTTCCAGCTGCAAGAGAGCAAGCTTCTCGAATAGCTTTGAAATGCAGTCAACCAAGCTGATAGGTCGGTAGCTTTTAAGCTCCGCAACGTCGCCTTTCTTTTTGTAAATAGGTGTAACAAAAGAAGCCTTAAGGGCGGTTGGAAACACTCCAGATGCGAGTGAAAGGTTCGCTATGTGCGTAAGAGGACCAGCAATGTATGGAGTACCAAGTTTTAGAAGTTGAGCAGGAAGTCCCGTTGCACCGCAGCTCCAGCTCCGTTTCTGCTTAAGTAATATCGAGGTCACCTCCATTACTGTTACAGCGCGAAAACTGAAGGTAACGTCATTACAGGACCAAAGGTTCCTTAATCGCGGTCTAATATCGTCCTCAAGACGCAATGAAGAGACCGTCTCCAAACCCACCGACGCGAAGTAGCGGTTAAATTCGTCGGCTATTAAAACAGGATCTGTGGAAGTTTCTCCTGAAGAGGTGACAAGAGCAGTAGGCAACTCGGCCGAGCCTTTATGTTTACCACAGGACCTGTTAATGAACTGCCAGAGACGGCGGGAATCACCACGTAAGGTATCAAACCGCTCCTTATAGAACGCTGAACGAGCAATACGAACAGCGGTTTTGTACCTTTTCTGGCTCACCAGATAAGCATGTTTACTTTCTGGGGAATTAATCTTTTTGTGCCTAATGTACATTTTGTTGGCATGCTTTCTTAGGTGACGCAGTCCTGGCGAGAACACAAACGTGTCACCTTTTGACGCCTTCGTACGCTCTATGAGACGTAAACTGAATGATGTGTTATAAATACCCCGAAGGGTTTGTTGAAAATTCTCGAACGCTAAATTAACATCATTTGAGTCATAGACATTGCTCCAGGAAATATCACTTAGGCGATTTAAGAAGGTACCCACACCAGCAGCGTCATGAACCCGGGTGAAGATGGAAGTAGCGGCCTGATGCGTCGTTGAAGTTTCTCCGCATTTGAGCAGGGAGACGGCAACAGGGAAATGGTCCGAGAATGACAACGTATTTAAAACCACTGGTTGAACTTTAGAGAATGTAGAACAGCCCCTAATTGCAATGTGATCAATGCAAGTTCCAGAAAGAGGTCTCGTGACACGATCGATGAGATGCATTAGGTCGTTGCTAGTGAAGAAGGATATATAGTTCAACGGCGGGGGACTAGCGAGCAAGTTAACGTTCGAATCACCAAGGAGCAAACACGGAAGTAAAGAGTTAGATGGTAGAATATCATCTAATAGGTCAAGGAGAGTATCCCTATGTAGAGTACTACTCGAGTAAAACCCAATGATAAAACCTTCGAATTCGGACCCTTTCCGAAGATGTATACGAAGAGCTTGAACACACCCATCAAGGCTACTAAGCACTAGCGTGGATACAATCACACAGGTGGTACGGACATAGATTCCGACACCGCCTCCAAGCTTAGGCGTTTTACGATTGGATGTCACTAAGCTGAAGCCGTCAATGGCGAACAGAGAAGCATCGATGTCTTTTAGCCAAGTCTCGCTTATCACTGCTACATCTACGGATGACCACTCATCACAGAGTACGCTGCTCAGGTGTTCGTGCTGCCCCGATTTTTTTAATCCTTCTGTGCCAGCATTAAGATGAATTGCTGTAAACGAGCTAGTCACGGGGGGAATGTCGTGCCAGTCCTCGCAACTAGAAATATTAGAACAACTTCGTGGATCAGGGAGTATAAAATCGAGCATTAAAATAGTAAAAGAGAGTCAAATCAGGCTGATGGGATAGTGTAGCCTTAGGTTAAAAATGCTGATAAAAGCGGAGAAATTGTCACAAAGAATCTACTCAGACTGGCCGCAGCCTTCGGACAAATGGCTTTAAAAATTTTTATAAGAGGTTGAACAATTGCAGGAAGTTGCTTGCTCTTTGCAGGTACAGTCTTCTTGGGTTTTTGTGGCCCTCTAAGTAGAGATGGCGTCCGTTGATAGGAGTTTGTTGACTTCTTCTTCGATGGCATGGGCTTCTTCGAGGAGATCTCAGAAATTCCAGGCAGATTCACCCGAACTTCGGGACCTGAAGAAGTCTCCACGACTAGGGACCGGACCACAGCTGCATAGGAGACCTTAGCGGGGCCCGATTGACTAGATGAGATGACTTGAGGCTTATTTGGAGGGCATGAGTCCACTGTGTCCAGGACATTTAATGATTTGGCATCCGGAAGCTCCATATTGACTTGATGTATCAGCCTACATTCCATAAGAGCTTTCCTTTTTTCAATTTCACAAGCTCGAAGAGGACAGGCCGCTGATTGAGACGGATGCGGCCCTTTACAGTTTACACATCGAGGTGCGTTCTTGCAACTAGCCATAATATGACCCGGTAGGCCGCACCGCTTACACAATTGGCTGTTCCGACAGTTGGCGGCCGTGTGCCCAAGTCTCAGGCAATTATAACAGGCAGTGGGGGCTCCGGCGTGAAGGACAACTTTATGCATCTTGAACGCCAAAAATACCTCGGGAGGCGGTAATTTATTAAACTGCAAGATCACCCGGTCCGTGGGTACCACAATAGTTTCCTCGCCGCGCTTCCTTATGTAAGACTCTCTTTTTGCCATTGTGACACCGACGTCCTTAAGAGCAGACGTGATATCGTGCTCTGAAAAGCCTTTATCCACGTCAGTAATTCTAGCTCTGTAACAGCCTAGATCATGACTTTTTACTAATACAGGCACGTTGAGCAAGGACGATAACTGTGTGGCCTTGGCAACCTCCTCAGCAGAACTGAACCATACATGAAAGAAGCCAGATCTTGTTTCTGGCTTGCAAGCCGGAAAAAGTCGGTGCAGGTCAGCACAGAGCGCTAATACATCTTCATCGAATGGTTCAGCGACTTGCACTAGATTACCATCAACGACCCGATCAGCCCTGCGTCCGATGACGACTTTGAAGATACCTTTTGGCGGTCTATACTCGGACGATCTAATAGCGCCGATCTGTTTCTTCAGAGTATCCAATCTCTTTGCAGTATTTTTATTCACGACCGTCATCCAGCCATTTTGTGTTTTATCGATCGACAATTGCGTCTCTTCATCCGCGACGGCCGTCGGAATATCAACTGCGTTAGACTCATTAGAAACCTCGCTATTCGAGCCAGAACCAGTTGGCTTATTAACGCACGGTGCCGTTATATTTCGATCAGTCATGGCTTTCGCGGCACGGGTAGAGCCCACTCGCCTATCTTTCTTCTCTATCCTGGACGCAAGAATCACGTTCCTTTTCAGCGTCGCCACTGCTCTCCCAGTCACCATAATTGATGGCGAGTGGGAAGAGCGAGAGGCAGCAGGATATTGCTGACCACTCTAAAACCAGGACAAGATGTTTATAAACAGAAGGCCGTGGCGCCACCCCGATGAAGAACAGCTGGTATGTCGTCACTGCACTGACAGATACTTGGGTACGTTGAATCAGCTGGCCAGTCAAGCACTTCCGTCCATTGCCTTAATCGACGGAACAAAAGAACATGGCACGACAAAAGAGATACACAATACACTCGACACGTAGAAGGCGTCGCCGCAAGAACCACCTCACAAGGCGCCCAACACGTCTCGACCAGCTCCAACCGGAACTCAGAGTGGAGCACATCCGGGTCAAACAAGCGTCGCATCCAACCGCCACCGCCGAATCGAGACAACACAGCACAAGGCGAGAGTCACTCAAAGCATGACCAAACACCTCGACGTTCGAACGTCGAATGACGGGTAAGAGAAAGACGGGCCAAGGCAACGGCAGCTATAATGCTTCTTGGAGAAGTTCGGGACATCGGCCTAAAGATTGCCGTGAACCTATTTACTATAAAGGTTGCACTAATCGTCCTTTATAGCTTACAAGTAATTGCGCCTCACTATAAGCTGGCAGACCTCAAGAGCACCGACCATGTTCAAATTTGCTTTATACAGCATTTACTCGGACTGCTTAAGAACGCATCGGCGATACTAGCGTCGGCACTATGTCGCGAGAAAACTTTTACGGAGGGCCTCATATCAGACAGGACATCATTTAGTGCAGATATGCTGGATCGATACCTAGAGTTTAGAGAAGAAAGAAAGATCAACTTTGTGATGCAGAACTATACAGGGGAACCAGCGTTCTCCACAGATAAAAGGAAAAGGCTCTACAAACAAATGGGATTCAGGTGGTGTAGGATAACCTGGCATGATTATCATCATTATATCTGCCTGAACAGGGCATGTTATTAAATTGACAAGTGTGTGTGCAAAATTTGTGGAAAATGTAACATGAACCGAATACACCGAGCAAGATGGCTTAGTGGTAAAGCCTTTGCCTTGCACTCGGGAGGACTAGGTTCGAGACCCAGACCGGTCACTCTTAAATTGGTTTGCATGGTTTCCAATTTAGACAAGGTAAATGCCGGAGCGGATTAAAATTAGCCATGACACGAAAACACCGTACACTGGCAACTGCCCTACGGAAAAAAACGTTATCACTTAAACGATGCGCGTCAATTGACGCACAATCACTGCAGGATTGTGTGTATGACTTGCTTAGTATGAACACTGAATTATAAGACATGTACTTTTATTAATAACTGTAACTTTAATTAACTATAAGACATGTAAGATTACTTGTAACTACCAATGATATGACGAATAAACTGAATGATGATTTATCTATTCCGAGACGATTTTTTTGTCATTAAGTTGACAAAATGATTCTACCCTTCTCTGGTACCGGCATTCATTGACATACCAAACTGCAATGCACTCCTAGAGATTTGCCGCTGTCGTCATGTAACTACCCTCGTTAGTGTCACGATTTTAGGTGGTATTTTTGTTTGCTTACCAAGGAATTTTCAAGTGCCCAAGATTTGTTCATACAACTTTGTCGCGCCTTTTAAGCTTTACCCGAGCCATTGCCATTACTAGGAGAAGCCTCTAAGGTGTTTAGGCTGATTGGAGAATTATTGAACCAATATCGACGGGATACGACATTTTTGTTATGTGTTTCAGTGGAGTCCAAATTGGTTTTTGTAAGTCACCTTCTTTCCAGCTGTTCAGCTCGAGCGTGTGCACGGCAAGGAGTAGTGGACTCTATTACCAACAAAACAGAACGTGGTTTTTTGTTTGTTGGTAATAGAACTAGATAGAGTGACAGGGAAAAGTGCCCGAGGCCTCGGCTGTGGTATCGCAGTTAGATGTGTACCTCGCCAGGGAGCTTTTGGATGGAATGACATGCACTAGCCGACACGTGTACACAAGGCACATTGTGCATGGCTATCATCACTTGGTGTGCCCGACTCAAGAATTTCACCAAGTTGGCAAACAATGTGGTTGCCGGTTCTGCTTGCAGATATGCGCTAAATACCACGCAGCGAGCTGCCAGACGCATCGGCGGTCTTTGCACTTTGTTGCCCGGTGGGACGGTCGCTGAAGTGTTCAAATTGTATATAATGACGATTGTATTGTAATTATGTACCATCCTAAAATGCAAGGTTATTGCGAAACAAACAATATGTATGTATGTAATAGAACTAGCATCTCTTCCGCGTTTTCGGAAGAAACGGCTGTTTTCAACGACATACAGGTAGAATATCTAGGTTCTAATTTTATTACGGTTGATTAGTAACTTCCAAACAAACCTGAGCTTGTCGAGTCTTGTGGCATGGAATTACTGTGACAAGTTGTTGCAGTCTCAAAGCACAATGATTTGTGACGGTATTTATTTTTGCATATATTAACACGTCGTCGTGCACATCACTTTGCTGAAGATTCCAGTCGTAACTTCTGCACATGTACAGGCGGAGAGTGCTGTCGAAGTATACGAAACAATTGGCCTCGGTGATAACACAATCAAGATTTGTGTCACATTGTTTTGCCCGTTCTGATAAGCTTAAGCATGACGCTTCTTGAAAGTCTCAGCTTGATGAGCCACATCTTGCCATTCGAACTCCAAAGCACAAGAGTGCTTTAATAATTGCTCTACTCAGACGTCTCAATGAGATCCGAGTTGATGGTTTTTCTCCTTTGGTTATCGTCGTTATGTTCCGGCATTCATATACGGCCCGACGGGCTACACACGAATTTATTCAATCAAGCGTACACAAATTAAACGACGTGTTGGGGGCAATCGTCGATGAAATTTATTGTACGTATTTATCTTCTATCGGTGAACAGGCTACACAGAGTGCGCATCCCGCTGCATGCTTTCCAAGCGACGAAAAAATCTACACCGTTTCAGTTCTCTTTTCCATTTGCCGCTGCTGGCAAATGATGAGCTTGTTTTAAAACTACGTTCGTGACGCTATTAGGTCTCAAAGAGTCTAGTTATTAACCCATGGGGTAAGTTTTCTCGTAAGTCGAGAAATAAAGATCGAAAATGAACTACAGCGTCGTCAAATTGCGATTCCTGAACAAAATCGTTTTAATGTATATTTTTCTTATGAGACCGTTTTTTTCGGGCGGCACATTTATTTAAACTTAGTAATTCCTCATCAAGCTTAAATACATATTTTCAACAATTGTAATAATTAAGGGCAATTTGCAGAAATGACTATAATATATATATATATACAGGGCAGTGATAGTTATAAGGTTAATATTCACATCTTGACGCTATAAAACAGACGACAATTAGTTTACCTTAGAGCACCGGGATCAGAGAGCAGCGACACGTGCCTCGAAAGGTTTTCCTCCCAGGTCGTGCAAAATTAAACTCGAAGGCTAAGCAAACAACTCATTGTCATAGCGAGGGACCTCTCCCGCGGACGAGGCGGGAGGGACAGTATCCCGTTCTGTTCCAGGCTCCGTGCTAAGACTTCGCAGTCTCTTACGGTCAAAATGAGTCGCCCGGAACACTCACTGACGTGGCCGCTCATAGAACACTATCTTCTCCGCTCTACACTGTAAAGGGATGCAGACACGCATTGAGCCTTTACCACACATCGGCCGCGCCGGTATTTGCAGCAGAAAAAAAAACACGAGAAGGGCGAGGATGATAGAAACACATTGAGTCTGGGCGCAAACTGACGACGAACGAGCATACCTTGTTACTTACACGACCGACTTCCAAGTTACGCGAGGGAGACATTGGCCGTTCCGTGGTGGTATTATCGTTGTAGGAATACCAGCCTAACTGTTCACTTAATTACGATGTTGCATTATTGTGTTGATTTTTCCCATTAATATATATATATATATATATGGGAAAATATCGCGTATATACATATATATATACATAGGTACTGAATGCTAATTAGCTTCGTGTTCGATCGTTTAGTTTGTTCATCTTGCTCAAGCAACTATCATGGTAATGACTATCATAGTAATCAGCGTCAAAATTGTCGACTTGTGTTTCTATTAACGCCAGACTGGAGAAAAACAAGTTAGATGATTTCATATGAAAACATTTTCCTGGGAATTAATTTTGTTCATATACCTATTTATATACACAATGTGGCAGTATGTGTTTAGGAGTAAGAGTGAAATTACAAATTTGTATTATACCGATGTGGCTGGCCAGAGCACCTCACAAATTGTGTCATTGCAAGAGAACAAGTTGTCCGACGGAAAAACCAAATACACCTGCGTGTTCGAAGAAAATGCTGCTTCAATACAGATCGTAAATGAGACGTTAGCGTTTCTACTCTGTCAACAAGAGTCCCTATGGGAGTCCAACATAAGGCGGCATTATGCATCCAGCAATGATCTCAAAGTAAAGTATACATACTTGTGGTTGTTCTATGGATTTTGAACGTATAATGGTAGTTTTTAATCTACTGTACGAAAATTTGATATTTCAGGGCTCCGATTTTTGCAAACTGTTCTCCGTGTTCCTGTAGCTAATACGAGTATCTTTCAGACGACGCAGCATTTTCTTCTAAACGCACTAATTTCTCCATCGGACAACGCGTTCTTTTGCAATGGCACATTGTGTAAAATAATGCAAAGCCAGCCACATGTGTATAACCAAATTAGCAATTTCACGCTTACTCGTACACACATACTGCCACACCGTATATATATATCTTCTTTTTTTGAAACACTTTTAAATAGTGTTGCTTAGCTGTGTGATTTATATTATTAGGTGTACATGCGTATATGTCTGCCGTATTCAACTGAAAAGTTTTCCTAACTACATTGATAAGCAGGAAGAAAGGTGGAATTATTACTGTTCCTATGCGTTTACGCACCAGCGTGCTACAAGGCACAGAATTTCCATTGAGCATTTTGTATTCGTGAGCGACCTTCACGTACCTCCCATCATTTTCAGTGAGTCGCTATGCACAAGCAGCTACAGCATTTTAGGAGCTCCCGCATTGCATGCTCCTACGGGCGCCGAGCCCGTGCCTGATCATATACGAAGCTGCAGGCACGTCTGGTCGGCTGCTCTCTTCCCTCCGCGGTATAAAAAACGCTATTCATGTGCTCAATTCAAGTGCTCCTTTATTGCTTTCAAAGGATAGATACTTATGTACATGGCTATTCAGTAAACTACCTTAATTCAATATATGTAAATCACAACATAAAAGTTTCACAGGACAATTTGAACTTAAATTACAATTCGTGGTGTATATACACAATGGTACAATTTGTAATATTACATATATCTTTATACGATTACGGAATGCTAAGAACTAGGCTGCCTCGTTTAGCAAAGCAGATGATGTGTGTTCGCTCTCGTTCGCATATCTCGATTACTTATGCGTTGCTCATCATTGGCTGTCTAACATAGATAGCACATGAAATTGTGTGATTTGTAATTTGCCTCAAAATTACATAAACGCAGAACAGAACAATTAAACTATTTGTATTAATAAGTACAATGTATAGCATGTAGTAACGGGTTTTTTGATTAATTAACCAAACAAAAGATATGTTTTGTGATATTGGACGGACATTTCATACACTGGATTAGAGCATGACAAGTACACAATTTATTAGCTTCATAGTAGCCAGGTCTTGTACAAATTATATGGTGCAACCCATGCACAGCAAATCGGAGAGTATGATAACGAGTTCCCGTTGTTCGAATTCCTCTACGTGTCCAAGGTGAGGGCTGGCGACATAAAGAAGACTAGATTGATATCGGTAATTTTTGTTTCCTAACTCTGACTATGCTGCTTAAGCGTTGCAGTGCGAGGCAGATTATGGCTTTGCTTCAAGTTCTCTGTAAAAAGAGGTGTTCCAGCCAATAGATAGACAAGCCAGCTTGTTCTTTAGACACCCAGGATGCGTTTGAGGAATGCAGCTTTGAGTCTATCGAGATCAGCAGGAATCGCAGAGCTGGGGTAAGACCATATCGCTTGTATCCCAACCCAGCTGTGAGGCCCATCCTTATATCAAATAGTTGTAGAGCGGCTTGTAAATTCAGGCACACGTTGGAGACTGTATAATGACGTGAGACTCTTACGGATTGTTTTTCTTGACATGTGGCGTAAAACAAAACTCAGTAGTGGTTAGTTCGACGTTGAGGTAGGTGAAGAGAACCAAGTCGTCGGCGTGGAGCCACACTTTGCCTAACCTGGGTCGTTTAGTTGTTACAAATGGCAAGCCCTTAACCAATACTGAGAAAAGGAGGGGTCCGAAATCGCCTCCCATTGTTTGAACTAAAGGTTTGTGTTTAGACACTTCGTCCCAGTGAATAGCGGTGCCCTATTGAAGGAGTGAAGCAACTAGCTGGAAAAATATGAGCGAAACTTCAAGATAGGCCAATTTCTTCTCCACCAGTCTCCGCGAGGTTATGTGAAATGTAGGATTTTATGCCCACACAAACAGCGTAAAAAGGTAGTCGTTTTTGGCGAAAGCACGCCGTCATCGTCGATTTTTCTCTTCTCCAGTCGCCTGTCCAAGATACTTGATATAAGCTTGTGTGCCACTTTTTCTTGGCAATATCACGTAAAGATACCGGAGAGAGTGAGCTGCTTTTCACTTTCGGAATTACGCGTAAGATAATGCTTCCATACTAGTCTAGTTATATTTCCGAAAACATGGCATATGCATTACACTTATGAGCAAGGCTAGGAAGTCTGTTATTGTCGAGCCCGGTGGCGTGGTGCATTCTGCGCCTCGCAACCAGAGGTGGACACATAGGTGCGCGGGTTCGAGCTCCACCGTTGCACATTTGTATTTATGGGGGTCCGTCTATGAAGCAATGCAGAAAGCAGTCCCGTTGACGTTAAATCTTGGCTAAGGGTCAGCCCGAAAACTTTTTTAGGTAGTCTGTTATTGTATTGTATATATATATATATATATATATATATATATATATATATATATATATATATATATATATATATATATATATACATATATACCTGTACTCAAGACAACGTTTCAACTAAAAAATCTTCGTGAAGCTGGCGCCTATAAGTTTATAGCTTAATGTAGTCTCTGCATGCCCTACGTAAATGACAGTTTGCAGCGGGTTTAAGGTGTCAGCCATGACCTACAGAGTCTCGGTCCCGAGATTACTGACAATCTCAGCAGCAATGAGAGCCGGCCTGCGTCGGATCCAAACGGTTGGAGCTCTCTGGGTAATCGCGGCCCACCAGACGGTTAGCGGCGGCCCTCGTGCTTTGTGGAATGATCACTTCGGAAATGAAAGCCCCCACTCATTATGGGGTAATCCTTGGCGCAAGAAGGACGGGGAGCGTCTGCATAAAACGGATTTCTGGCAAGAGGAATAGGACAGCCTACAAGAGAATGCTCTAGACCTCAGTCTCCGCACCCTAGTCTCTGACATCACAGACTGGCTAAACCTCCCGAGGGGTGAACTCACCTCCTACACGACCTAGATCCTGACAGGTCATAGCGGCTTCCAGTTTTACCTGTTTAGGATCGGGAAGGCTCCCAGCCCCAAGTGCATCCACTGCGGCAATAAACAGAAGAAGACTCCAGATCACATTGCTCTGAGGTGTCCAGCCTGGGCGGAACAGCGCGCACCTTCCCCCTGGCTGTTTAATGCGATGCGCAAGCAGAGCCCGGTCGGATGGGTGGACAGGGACACGTCTTGTTTTTAGTGCGTTAGAGCCCCACACTGCCGGCCCACTCTTCCAGGGAGCTTTCTCGCAGTTGTGACCGTGTTGCAACCGCGTTTGCCAGTTAGTCCTCTAAAACAAAAAGTAGCAGTTATTGAATTATGTTAGTTTGTTGAATGACATATAAATATATATATATATATATTTATATATTCTTTTTTTTAATACTTTATTATTTTTCCCGTAAGGCTAATATTATGCCCGTGCACGTTTTTTTTGTCACGGCTGATTCTTAATCTATTCCGGCATTTACCTTGTCTAAATTGGAAACCATGAAAACAAATTGAAGGGTGGCCGGTCTGGGTCTCGAACCCAAACCTCCCGAATGCAAGGCATAGGCTTTGCCACTAAGCCACCTTGCTCGGTCTACTCTGTTGTTGTGCATATGTTTACTCTGTCGTCGTGTTTAAGTGAAACTGTCTCCTGGCTGTGCTAGAATGACCAATCGACCATAGAACGCGCGTTTTCTTTTACCTTGCGAAAAGCCTTTGATCACTCTGCTATGTACATACAAAAATAAAAGCGGAGTCATCTTGGGTCAGACCGACTGTCCGTCCGTCTGTCTCTCCGTCGGTCTGTCTGACTGACTGAATATTTTATATAGTGGGGCTCTGTCTCTGACTGTGATGGTGTAGTTAGATCGTATCACCGTACCCTGTCTCGAATAAGGTTGTATATTGCCTCTTGAGTGGAGAACTGAATACGGATAGTCTTTAGACGGTGGTCGTTTGAAACGGAATCGAACGCGGTTTCTAACTGGATGGGTATGAAAATGTCATCTCCTTGTTTCGTTGACGTTGCTTTATATACTGAAGCACAAACTTGCATGAAGATTATTTTCCATCCTCATTTTCCTCTGTTCAAGCATGCATGATATATATGTCTGACTTTATGAATTCGTAGATAATTTAGTCTTGACTGTTTATCTGACCTGCGTAAAATATAGTAGATAGTCCGGCCCGATCATTGTTGAATAGAAATGGTCAAGGTGTATACATGCTGTTTCGTTTAAGCGTGTTAGTCTTCTTCAAAATTTCGCTTGCTTCTTCTGCTTCTTAAGTTTCTCGTATGCCTGCCTTCGAACGCGGCCGCAGTAAACCTTGTAGTGCTTACGGTAGAGATCGTCTTGAATTGGTCTTAGTTATCCTCGTTTCGGACTCTTTCGCCAAAAATAGGTCCACATTGACAATATTCAAACCGTATTAGTTTATGTATGGGACTTTTCACAATCAATACGCAATTCTAGCGTCACCATGTTTTTCCCGGCTGTGTACGCCTTCCATTGGCAGTTTTGTTTTTATAGGCCAATGCTTGTGTTCTTGATGCGATTATATGTTTTGTTTTGTGCATAACATCGTGCCTTTGCCTATGTCCTGAATGATATCTATGACTTCTCTCACCGGTTGACTATGTATGCATATCAAACATTGTTCTTCAGTTTCGAGTACAATAGGTCGCGGCGTTCTCCGTAGCAGACGAGACGAGACCATTCATTCAGTCGTACTGCATATATGCATACGTTCCCTATTTTTGGTCGCGTCCTCCTTGTGGTGTTTTATTGCCCGACCGTAAGGTACGATATGTTTTGGGAAGTGTATGCGAATTATACTTGCTACAAAGCTCTCAGTTAGAAATCAGAGACCACCGTTTGTGACATGCTTTGCTAGTGTAGTGGCATCACGCGCCAGTACAGTATATATATTATTGTTATACGCATTCAAGGAAATACATATATATATATATATATATATATATATATATATATATATATATGTGTGTGTGTGTATACAGCGTGTGATAGCTCTATTAGACGTGACACCTTTGCTGCACATTGTGCCTTTGTGCTGCTGGTTCCTTGATCTGGCCAGGCCTTAGGGCGGGCGTCGTGTGCAGTGCCGGGTGCCCTATGTGTGCTCTATGTCGACCAACCGACCGCTGTCAACAGACAATCTTCTCTTAGCCATGCCGCCGCTGCCGCAGCTGCCGCTGCTACTGTTCGATTGGTTCCGGGTTAACAGGCAACGACCACCGATTACGGTGAAGACAATTTCTTCACTGCCTGTCGGTTTCCTGGCGACAAAGGCCGCGCGCCGCCGCTGCTGCTGACAACAGCGGTAGCAGGCAGTGGTGGCGGCGATCCTGGCCGGTAGAAACGCCAGTCAGTCAGCAATCCGAAGGTCCGAAGGCCAAATCCGAAGGTTCGACGGCCAAATCAGACCACGCCAACGTTCGACCGACCACCCCCGCCTCTGCACCTCCCCTGAGCTGGCTGACTGGATGGCTTGCTGGCTTTCTTACTCCCGGTCCCCGGGCCACAGCTGGAGCTGCTCGTAGTCAGTCAATCGGCGGGCAACGGCGACAACGACAGATACAGACGAACGCAGCAAGGTGAACGAGCTACTAGACATAGGGGGGGTGTGGGGGGGGGGAGGGGGGCAATACTCGAGGGGTGCAGATACTATCGTTAAGCTATTGCCATCGGGCTGCTTTATTTTCTCCTTATTATTATTCTTCTTTTTCTTCGCCTTCTTCTTCTTCTTCTTCGTCTTGTTCTTCTTGTTCATCTTCTTCCGAAGCTCAATTAGTTAGTGAGCTACCACATGTCTCCGCGGCGAAACCAACCTTCGTGTACGAGCAACTACAAGCAGGCTAGACACAATGCTAGAGGGTGGACAAGACGCCAGGTCCTACCGTAGCAGGACGACGAAGACAAGGCAGGCCAGACACAGGCCACCACATACAAGAACAGAAAGGACGCTGAACCACACAGCAGTACTACTACTACTACTACTGCTACTCCGCACACTCACACAGGGTCACAAACAAAGCGAGAGTAATCTGGCGTTTGCGCACACCAACGGAGACATGAGACCAAAGCGATACAACAGCCTTTGCAAGCTCGTTATCTACAACTAAATAAGGAAGAAAGGCAGTAGAGAGAGAGAGAGACAGAGAGGAGGGAAGGAACAAAGAGGGTGGGGAGAGGCGGGAAGAGGAACTAAAAAGACAGAGCTTGATTTGCAGAGAAGTAACACGTATTTAAGTACGCAGCGTTGGTTGGAATGCCGCCGCCGGCGGCCGCTTCTCCTGTTGATCCTTACATCGCTGGCTGCTCGGGCGGCCTGCCAGCAACCCTAAGCTCAGTCGCTTCTGAGCATGAGGCTATACACGAGGCTGAAAGGGAACGAGAATTTCAGCCAGCTTCTAATTGGGCATTGCTGCGGTAATTGTGGGCATAATATCACGAGATTAAAAGTTTCCTCTCTCTATTGTTGGCTGTCGTGCAGATTTCGTTCTCGCCCGACCGCGAGGTTTCCGCAATGCTTGTCTTTGCCGTTTCGAACACAAAAACTTATGTTCGTCGTCGTCGTGGTGTGCGGACAGAAATCTTTACAAGGATTTATCGGCTCACACCACAAATGCTCACCAGACTTGGCGTCAAGACGCGCTATCTAGATGCATTTGCATGCGTTTCTGCGAAATTGCGCCAGAAGCTCTTCGAACAGGGTCAGCACACATTTTTCATACAACAAATAGATTTTTTTGCAGAATAGTTTTGCCGTGAAACTCCTAGTCTATGTATTAACCCTTTTCAACAATTATAAAAGGTGGAGCGGCGGTTCTCCTCCACAACAATTCTCGGCCATTAATCATGACTCTTAGTCTGAAAAACTTGAACAAATTGCAGTTGGAGAGCTTCGCGGCCTTTCGTTTTCATCATTATATGTCCCAACCGACCATTATTTGTTTATGATTATTCTATTTATTGACTAAAATATGTAAATTTTTAGTAGGATGTAGTAAGAACGCTTTCTTCTATTACTACATATAGATGTTCGCCTAACAGCATTTACAAATACATATGCTCGTATATATTAGGTACGGTCACGCCAAGAGGACGAGTTTTTCCAAAAGGGCGGCTGCCAGATAGACCTATATGTCATACAAGATATACTTGTACAGAAAGCTGGACCACGTGGGAAAAAAATTACGGCTGCGGCTTATTGGTTTGAGTATATATATATATATATATATATATATGGTCCCTACACTGGACTCCCCGTAATGGTGTACACGTTCGCAGGGACCCAAATGTCATGTTCCGACCGTAAGAGATTGATTACATGAAATAAATACAATTGGTAGAAAAAAAAAAAAAAAATATATATATATATATATATATATATATAAATTTATATATATATATATATAAATTTATTAAACAAGTGTATATACATAGACAATATAAATACCAAAATTAAAAAAAGATAACCCACATGTTACCAAAATTCGAGCAACGCATTAAAGGAGTATCGCATAGGTTAATGCATATAAGAGTGTCCGTATAGAATTTAAATCTGCTGTTATAGCTAGATGGTCATGAGCCAGTTCAATACTATAAACCTGGACAAGTTGTATTCTAGTTTCGCCTGTTTCGAGGTGCCGTGATACAGCTGATATTCTAAAGATACACAGTAGGCCTAATGGTGAACCGAATTATTACATTAATTTTGGTATAACGCGATCTTAGCAAGGCCCATTTGTGCGGGGCATACTTACAGCGTCTAGAGCCAGCAGCGTCAATGCTGTTCAATGCTACATTGTACACAGAGGCCGCGTAATTTACAAGAACTTTTCTCCCCTAAGGCTTCTGAGCAGTAATGAATAGTTTTGAATTTCTAAGGCATCCGCATTGCAATTACTCTATACTTGTGTAACATGTCAATAAAATATACACCCACAGAGACATTTATGCTTGCAATGGAATATGGAGCAACGCACGGATTGCAAATGTAATGTACGTTTGTAAACAAAATAAACAATATATAAATATATAAAACAGCATATAGCAGATCCAAACATTCTGGTGCATATTTATAAAATAAGAGTATTTCTTTAATCTTCTAAAGTGTTTTGTTTCTTTCTAAATAGCTCCCGTTGCAATGCACTTGTACTATCTTCTTTCCCACTCTTCGAAACATTTTTAAACGCATCTTTCGGAGTTGAGTTGGTTCTGCGTTTTTCATCTTTTCTATAATCTCGAAACGTTGTCCGTTCCATTTTTGTTTATCTGTGATAATATAAAAAGTCACATGAAGCCAGGTTAGGCGAATAAGGAGGTTGCGGAAATACAGATTTACATTTTTTCATCAAATATGCCGAAATTAGTAAACAATGTGTGCGTGTCGAAGAGCTGTTTGCCTAGAGTTCGGGCCTCTGACGATTTCGCGCAATCTCTTAAAATTTTGCTGTGGTATTCCTCATTGATCGCAAAACCAGGTGACACAAATCGAATGTGATTTCGTTGTCGTCTAGAAAACAGTCATAGGGTGTTGGATCTGCTCTGTCTGAAATGATTCGATCGACTCTCTACTTGGAAGCGTCCGTGGGTAGATTGAGCTTTAATCTAAATGTCGTAACCATACACCTATGATTCGTCTCCAGGTAATTACTGTCTGAAACAATCCATGATTTTCGGTTACCGCCTGAGGGCTCCTTGATATCTACCTGATAGTTATTCGGCGATTGTTGAGCACGATATCACGTTTTGTTTCAACATTTAAATCTGTTATTGACGTCGAAGGCCTTCCCAAATGGGGTAATTTTCGGTCTTTTTAAGTAAATCCGTGTGCGTTACGCATTTTTCCTGAACCTATCTCTCAAAAAAAAAATGAACGGTGCAACGTATACACAGTGTCTTGAGACTGCCTGATTACCGTTTTTACCACAAAATTATTTATTTATGTAGATTCGTTGTACCCGTACCGCTACAAAACGGCATAATGTGGAAGGTAGTGTATTTGATTAGCTGCTTGTGAACTTCAGCTGCCGGTGATGGTGATGATGATGATGATGATGATGATGATGCTGTGAGGGGTACTGGCCAAAGGGGCGGAACAGGGGAAAGCTGTGGATTCCAGCGTACGATGGAGTGAGCTAAGAGACCGCTTAACCAACGATATCTAATTGCAGCGCTCAGTGCAGTACAGGATTTCGGCTGGCAAATCGGTAGTAGTCGCTTGCTTGTCTCGCTCGATAGCTAAGGTAGAACCAGCTCTCGTCAGGTTGCTATTAGCGGTCGTAGTACAGTGGCCAGCGCTTTTAGCGTCGTCGTCGTCGCCGCCGCAATCATCGTCTTCTACGTGATGCTCTAGGAGGATAAACACGTGCACGGGTGGGTGGCTGGGTTGTTTGGTTGCGTGCGTGCGTGCGTACGTAGACGGCACGCCGTCGTCCGTCCGGAGACGACTGTCTACGATGAATGCAGCCTCGCTGCACCGATAAACTTAATTAACCCGGTGGAGCGGCGAGCTCGCTGGGCGAGAACGAACAAACGAACCAGTCGAATACACTCCGAGACAACGCTTACAACGCATCGACGGCGCCACTACGTCAGTGGTCGTAGCTGCAGCAGCAGGGATACTAGTAGTAGTAGTAGTAGTAGTCGTAGTAGTTAGTAGTAGTAGTAGTTAGTAGTAGTAGTTAGTAGTAGTAGTAGTAGTAGTTAGTAGTAGTAGTAGTAGTAGGATGTATTGCCACCATCATCACATGTCTATCAGCATTGTCTTCATCATCGCCATCATCATGATCATCATGACAATCATCACTATTACCGCCACACACCGCCACCATCACCATCAGCATCATCATCATCATCATCATCAACATAACATTGTCGCCCCCGCGAACTACGCACGGACACGATAGCCACCGATCTACACGCGGAAGTAGTCTGCGTAAACTCAAGGTCTGTTCGTCGTTCCTTAGACTCTCCGTCTATCCGCCTGTCCATCCGCCAATCCGCTCTTCTTCATCGCGGCTGCTCCAGAAAACTCAAATTCCCGTGTCAAATCCACGCTGGCCCGGCGTTCTTCCCTTGCCGCCCCCTTGTCTTTCACGCTGGTCTGGCGTTCTCCGCCCCCCTCCCCCTTCCCGCAACTACCCCGGTCTTCTTCGACCAGAGCAGCTGACTCCCGGTTCTACCTTAATATCGTTGCCCGACACTCTATCCTGCTCCGCTACTCCTGACCACCGCTCTTCTGCAGCATCCCGTTGCCGTGTGACTAAGCCATCGAAGCTTAAGCAGGAGGACGAGGAGAAGGAGTAGGCAAACCACGAGAGCGGGTTTAGGGCCGCTGGCAGAGGAAGACGTTGCGGGGTTGATATGGAACGCCGGATGCCGCTTCTAAGCGGCGTTGTCGCCATTCTCGCCGTCTTCGTTGTAGCCGTGGTAGTTAGCATGGGGGTGTGTTGTTGTTATTGTTGTTGTTATTGCTGTTGTTGTTATTGATGTTGTTGTTGTTATTGTTGTTGTATGTTGCTGCTGTAATTGCCGTAATCGTCGTAGAAGACTAGAAGAATCAGCTGACTGCCTTCGTGTCTTGGTGCGTACCGAAACACCGCTACGGCCTTGCCCACCACGACCAACAGAATGTGCGAGCAGTTACCTATCGCTCGGTCATTGCGTACGCTGCTTGAGTACACATATCTATGATTAGTAGTGATTATTATAAACAGCGGTGCTCCGACCGATCCGAGACACAAGAGAACGTGCAGGCTAGATGTAAAGATAGCTCGTGGGCGCGGGAAACCGAAACACCGAGCAAGAGAGACAGTTGAGAACCAATGTTTTTAGGCGACGTTGGGGCTGTCGCGCGACACGTCAGCGGTAGTGAACGTCGCCACACAGTCATTTATACATGCACTTAATCGCGACATCCTGGCGAAAAATCTGATTAACTTTACAACTACTGCTCGCATTGCAAGTAGATTTGATACCAAAATGATCGTCATGTATGTATATATATAGGAAATGCGGCCGAAGATGTTTCTACGTTGGGTGGTATTTTTAAGTTGATTCTCTCACAGATAACGGTGTACAGAAGCATGTCCGCTGTCATGTAGAATGCCTTCCAAAAATTGTCACCGCGCTTACCAGAAAGAGCTCCAGAGCGTCCCTTAAACGATGGTTCCTCCATCACGTTAACGAAGTCAGGCTGCTCACCCAACGTATTCAACCTACATTACTACGATACAATTGCTTCCTCTTAAAAAAACAATCTAAATGAAAACCTTCTACGCACGCAATACAGTGTTTGACGCTAATGGGCTAGAGCGTGATTTGGAAGGTGTTCTTCAATTCTCTAAACATTTTTTGAGGGGACTGTCTTTCCTGTCACTGTCACTCAAAAAGTGCTTAGAAATTAGTTGAACGTAAGTCGAATTCCAACTAATTATTCTACTTTCAGTAAAAACTAAAAAAAACAACACATGTATACTCTTTATCATAAATCTCTATGCACGTTATCATAAAATTGCAAGCACTTTACCAGTTCCCCATGCTAGCAGGTGTCGCCGCCGCCGCTTTCGTCACTGCTGCGAAACAACAACAACAACAGGCGACGACAACATTCTGGAATGCTAAAGACGTAGGCTCTCCTTTCGCTTTCGATGGCTCGTCCATGGTCCATGGCACATCATCGGTGCCCCTTTTTGTTCTCTATCTGCCGTACCTCGACTCGATTATTACTTAGTTGTACGCCAGTGGTGTGGTGTGCTGTCTGCTCACCCGCTTCACCACCACTAACTGGGGCTGTCGTCATCAGTCCCGCCGAGTTTCTGTCTCACCTCCGCCCACGACGTCGGCCCGCTATTCACCCAGTCATTCGCGCGCGCGCCCCCCGGGCGCGTACGCTAACAAGTTGTGGGTTAGGTCGAGAGAAACCCGCCTAACGGAATAGCTTTGTACGTACGTGCATACATACATACATGCATACCTTCTGCTTAGCGCCACCGTCGCTATATGTACGCCATACGGTCGCATACAGCAACAACAACAACGCCGACAACAACAACAACATCAACAACAACGCCAACGACAACAACAACAACAACAACGCCGACAACAACAACAACAACGCCGACAACAACAACAACAACGCCGACAACAACAACAACAACATTACAGCAACAACAACGCCGACAACAACAACAACGCCGACAACAACCACCACAACAACGATCCTGCACTACCTTATCTACCTGCGCACCAACCGGCTTGATAACGACTGTCTGCGATGCATGAGATGGTTGGCGTCGGTGTTAGGCTGAGACCGAGCCGGGCGCAATATACGATGGCTGGCCTGGCTTCGACGTACTGCCGTAGCAGCAGCGGCAGCAGACCCCACAGCAACACCGGCAGCAGAACGAGCCATCTTCATTATTCCGTCTCGAAAGGCTGACTATCTGACGGAAAGGCAAGTAGGTCTTCTGCGCACATAGGCAGATGTCGTCTGCACTCCCTTCATGCATGCCTGCGCATCACCACCCTCCACCTATTCCCACTCCACCCCCCCCCCCCCCGTCATTTGATTACGGCTGAAAGGCCGCCAAGCTGTGTGCGTTGTTGTCGTTGTAGCTGCTGTCGCTGCGGCCATATTTGTTGTTAATGTTGTTGTTGTTGCCATAACCACCGCTGTGCGGTATTTGCACGCCCCAACGTCAGCGGCAGCGGGCTACGGTTGTTACCACACTTGAAAACAGGAAACCCCATGCAACCTTTTCTCGTTTGTTTGGCCTGCTATTTTCGTCTACCCCTCCCCCCCACCCCCCGCTGACTTCTGCTCGCTCTAGACCTACAATAGCCTTTCTAGTTATGCACCCCTATCTGTGATTATGGCCCGTGTTCATTCCGACCGACGAAACATGGGTTGATGCGGCGACACACCACGCCAGACGAACATCATGTCATTGTCTCTTGGGCGTTGTACGTCAAGTCATGGCTCTCAATATGTTGCCAACAGAACCGTAGAAGAAAGATAGTCAAATTTCGCGCGTTCACCAACTCCGATTATTGTTGGTGTTTACGTTGTTTCACTGCACGACGGAAGGCCGTGGGCGAACTCGTGCCCCGTCGTGATATCAGATAAGGTGGCGACGGCCACTGTCTACGATTGGTGTCGCTTATCGCGCTGTTCGTAACTGTTCTTCTTACTTCTTGATTTAGACCTAAAAAAAGACTATCGGTGCTAATGCTTTCATGTGCTCATCAATCGCGGGGCGATATACGAAAACGGGGTACAGGGCCCGCGTGGCTCTGCTGCAGTTTTGTCTTTTGCGAAACGTTGACTGAGCAATACCCAAGATTGTTCTTCACCGCCGTCTTGCCCACATGTAAAATTTTATTGCTGCAAATTTAATTTAAAATCTGGATCTGGAAAAACGTTGTACATCTGCGTACGCTGTGTAGCGTTGCTCGTTGACCACGTGTTGACCGGACCACTGCATTACAGTTCATCTTTGGCGATCGAGATCACAGTCAATAACAATGACTGTTTTTTCTGACGGCGCCACGACTTAAAAATGCTTTTGAGGTCAGCTTGACTGTTTTTAATGTGTATTTTGAGTTAAAAATATAATGTCAACTTAGAAACTTTACCTCAACAGAAATAGATACAAGTGGGCAGTAAGGCGGCAGTTACTGGAGGAGAGATAATGCCAAGTTCCAACCAAGTTCTTTGAAAACAGATTATGCCAAGTTCTTTGAAAGCAGAATATGTCAAGTTCTTTAAAAGGGCAAAGAGGGTATTAGTCTTGCGGTCACCAGAAAGGGCGTCAACGCGTATTTTCTGTCCGTAATAATATTTCATGGAATTGACTTAGATGAGACAGATTAATCGCGACTGTTAGCTGCTCTTTAGACCAATGAGGATATTTACTTCGGTTTAGTCGGGCTACTTCCAGTTCGGCGAAAAATAATAATTTTACGTTTGTAGGGAATTTCCCTCAAACAGATTTACCTCTACGAAGTCCTCGATTGCTGAAAATGCGGGTATGCACTGGATGGGTTCTCTGTATGATGACAACAGGGGTAGAGGTGACTTGTGGTGAACTTGCAGCGATTGAATGAAACAATTAAAGTGAAGTCATTGCCAACGTTCATCTCAGGCATCTCTATAAGTTCATATTGGTTTTTGTCGTTTCAGTGTTGTATCAGTTGAAAAGGAAAGTTAGCTTTTTGCGCTCTTGTTTTAAAGTGGTGTTCCCATGCAAACCATTGTGTTAAGTTATAGTAAGCCCAAAATCCTAGGGCTTTACGGTTGTGACAGATAAAGCATATTCTGGGTTAATAACTGCCAAATCTTCTATGCAAAAGCATTTCTTCTGTGGTATGTCGAGTTGAGGCCCATTATCTGTCTGATTACGTACGTAATAACATGCCACTTACGTTACCCCTCTGTTAGAAGCACGGAATCTGGTCGCTCTCACTCCTAAACAAGATAATTCCATCTCCTCCATTCTATTAAGATTTTTTACAAACTGTACTACTCCATAAAATAGGTAGACTTGATTTTGGAAATATATATATACAGGTAGTTCTACAAGTTCTTAAAATGAGCTTTTCAGAATTCGAATTTTTTCGCGCTTTCACCGCTATTGGAAACGGCAACTTTTCGAATGCTAGCAGTCAAAATATTATGGTGATTGGCCGTTGCGATTTCGTTTGATCGCTTTTCCCGTGCAACGTATCGGCGTGATTTTGAAAAATTGAGAAAAAATAGTTTCGAGTGGTTATCAAGCGTTTTTATTTCAAAAGTTGGAATGCGACCCAAGTGAAAACTGAGTTAGACGAGGTGTACGGTGACTCTGCGCCATATTTTGCCACTGTTTCCAACTGGATTAATGAGTTAAAAAGAGGTCGCAGGAGCACCGAGGATGAACTAAGTTCAGGACGCCCAAAAACGGCAACTGATGAGGAAAACGTGGAAAAAGTGCGGGAAATCGTTGCCGCAGATAAGCGAGTGAACATTAAGGAGATATCGGAGGCCTTGGGGATCAGTTTGGGTAGTGTGCATTTCATCCTGCACGAGAACTTGAAGATGAAAAACTCAGAGCAAAATGAGTGCCGCATTTGCTCAACCAAGGCCAAACAGACGCGCGTGTTTCCGCTTCACAGCGAAATTTGGCCAAGATGTCGAAAAATCCGTCGGATTTTTGGCGCAGATTCGTGACCGTCGATGAAAGCTGGGTCCATCACTACACTTCCGAGACCCAAGAAGCATCTCGCCAATCGTGTGCACCTGGTGAAGGACCTCCGAAGAGGGTGCGGACAACGGCATCGGCCGGAAAGATGATGGCTACGGTTTTTTGGGACCAACGTGGAATAATTCTGGTCGACTACCTTGAGAGCGGTAAAACGATCACGGGAGAATATTATGCAAGACTGTTGGACTGCCTGAAGCAAGAACTCATCGTGAAACGGCCCGCTTTGCAGAAGAAGGTTGTCCTGTTTCACCAGGACAATGCTCCCGCACACAAGTCGCGGCAAGCAACGGCAAAACTGGCCCAACTGAGGTTCGAACTTGTTGAACAACCTTCCTATTCTCCAGACCTGGCCCCCTCTGATTATTTCCTCTTCAGACATTTGAAGAATCGTCTCGGTGGAAAGCGTTTTTCCAGCAATGAAGAGGTTACAACTGCTGTCAATGCCTATTTTCAGTCTAAAGACGCAGAATTTTACTCAAGAGGTATAAATGCTCTGAAATCTCGGTGGGAAAAGTGTATTGAGCTTCTCGAGGAGTATATCAAATAAGAAAAAATTAAAAACAAGATTTGGAAAATTCTTGGTTTTCATTTTAAAAACTTGTGGAACTACCTGTATATATATATATATATATATATATATATATATATATATATATATATATATATATATATATACAGTTAGTGAAAAAAAGATACAATCACTTTTTTTTTACTTTTTTTGTTTAACTTTTGCCAAATTACACACATGTATTACACCCAGTCGTGTAAAGACTTCAGTGATACATGCTCATAGAGTAACAGCGGAGACTTCCATCGACATTTGGGGTCTCGCATTACTTTGAAACACGCAAATCATTTATACAGTTCCTAGCAAGATGCATACCTTAGCGAGTGAATTAAGCGGAATAACTACGTTTAAGCTTATTTTACGGCTCGACGGAGAGAAAAGCAGACCTTTTATTAGAATATTTGCTTCTGTGTTGGAACGATGGACTTAGGCCGGCGCCCTACGAGCGACGAAAAGGTCCAAATCAAAACTTATAAGGCCTTCGGCCTCCCTAATCGCAAAATTTCTTGTCAATTGGGGCGTTTTCCCTAGGTAATGAACAACTTCGAAAATTTAGGTGAGAATGACGCTGTAAAAAAAGAGTTCCGGGCGTTCAAATGCCATTTCGGAAGAAAGCAAGCGTGCAATTCTAAAGCAGGCGTCGGACTCTGCGCTCTCGACAAAGGCAATTGTGGCGGCGGCTAGAGTGCAAACGAATGTGCAAAGCCTCCTCAAGACGACACATTAGCTCACGAGAAAAAAACGCAACCGAAAACCACGATTGACGGCTGACCGCTGAAAGCTCGTCTTGACTTCGCCCACGATACGATGTCATGGACCACTGAGTGCCCACGATACGATGTCATGGACCACTGAGTGGCACAGAGTGCTCTTTTCGGATAAAAAAGTTTAACTTGGATGTACCGAATAGATTTAACTATTTTTTCCACGATGTGCGCAAGGAAGAACGAATTTTGTCAAAACTTTACTTAGGTGGCGGGTTGGTAGTGATCTGGGCCGCTGTCGGGTATCATACAAAGTCGTCGATTGTGTTTTTAGACGGTCGTGTTAATTCGAGGCGCAATTGGGATCTTCTAGAAGAGTAATCGGCGCATTTTAAGCTGATGGGAGGGCCAGACTTCGTTTTTCAACACGATAACACTCCGATTCACATCGCCAGGCTGATCGGAAGCTAGTTCGAACAACGTCACATTGAGGTCCTGCAGTCTCACCTGATCTTAATATTGTCAAGAATGTGTGGAGCTGGCTCGCCCGAAAGGTAAACACCGACGAAAAACAATTTTCGAACCAGGTAGAACCTTGTGAAGGCTTGGGGCGAGCTCTCATAAGACGTCATCCGAACTTGTTTAACGCTATACCTAACCATATTTGTGAGGTCATCCGACTTAACGGAAAGTTCCCTGAGTATTCAATATAGTTGCTGCTTTTGTCTACTTCGAGCCGTAAAATAAGCTTAAATGTCGTTATTCAGCTTAATTCACTCGCTAAGACATGCATTTTGCTGGTGACTGTTTAATTTATCCGCGGTGTAGCTGTGTCAAATATAGAGATATCGTGTTTCAAAGTAATTCGAGACCCCAAATGTCGATAAAAGTCTCCGCTGGTACTCTATGAGCATGTATCACTTTAGTCTTTACACGATAATGATACTAGATAAAATAAATGTGTGTAATGTGGCAAAAATTAAACAAAAAAAGTTTAAAATTTAAAAAAGAGGTGACTGTATTTTTTTCACTGAGCGTATTTAAACATATATATAAAATTTCAAACTTAAATGTTTAACGAAACTACATTTTAAGCCGTAGTTCTTGTCAAAAAATACAATTAACGATATAAAAATAACAAGAGCTTAAGGCGAAGCCATACGTATCAGGCACACTGCAAATGCCCTAATATTAAAATACAGTTGCACAATAGAAGAATCACGATAGAATGTATCTATGAACAATTAGGTCATTGCATGTCACTTCCAAACCATCACAGCAATACATGTGTTGGTACTTTTCCATGTTCACACCATAAATTGACTTCATGATGTCTGACTTGCACACAAGCGTTAGTAAAACATTGTTATAAATAGCTCAGTGAGTCAGTCCGAAAACCTCACTATTCCGAGCATACCGACAATGAATTCAGAAGCCAGTTTTACTTTGCGTACAAAGCGATGTTCAGCGGCGACGCTTCGAATCTTTTTTAGGATAGCATTGGCCATGTTTCTGGCTGGCGAATATGAATACCGTAGCATTGAATCGGCAGGAACAGGGTTTTGTACAATAAAAGGAGAGTTGAGACACCATTTAATTTGATATATATACCCACTAAACGCACCTCCCCCCTTAAACTTCACTCTCTGATGGGTCAGATCTCCATAGAACAGTGCTATGGGCGATCAGGAGAATACTTCTCTTCCTCTTTATTTTAAGAGTTAAGTGCTGCTAGTGAGGCGGACCCGATCTATTAAATGTTGTTTAAGCTCTAGCTCCTGAGCATATAGTCTGAGCGTGTCCCTTTTTGCTAGCCGGCCCGCGTGTCTAAATTTGATAGGTTTCTGTCCCTCCTGTACTAATCTGAGGGCTGACTTCTCTCACATAAGCTGAGAACGCATCTAGCGCTTGCTCTCGTTGTAGAGTACTAGATCGTCCGCATACATAATGACCTTTACGGTCATTACGTATGCGGACGTAGACATACCGATGTCGGTCCTGTAGATCTGTGATAAGCAGCGCAAACAGCAGAGTGCTAAGGTTGTCGCTCCACACGAAGCCGCTTGTCCAATCGATACACTGGTGCTCTACCTGCTAAGTCCTGTTATCTCTCTTTTAAACTGATTTGATTGTCTAGTGGCACTATATCCTTTATTAGTTTTAGAACATTCTCTTGGACCCGAATCTCGGTTTGCTTGCGGGGGTACGCGGGTGCTTTTGATGTGGAGCCGAACGCGGCACGAAAAACCACTATCAGGCACCGCACAAAAATTGAACCTTCCGCGCCAATGCCCGTTCCATGTCTGTCAAGAAAACTTGAGTACGCCGTCAGTACACATTTCTGAGCTGTGAAACCGTGTTGCTCCTCTGAGAGTGTAGTTTTGCACTCGTGCATAACTTACGTCAAACGATCGACTAGAAGGCTCGCTAGCAATTGATTTGCGCAGCCCTTCTTGCTGCGATGCGCCTACAGGAGCTAGGTTAGTGCTTCTTTGCCGAATTTTGGACGAAGTGATATGATGCACTTTTTCCACACTGGAGGGCAGTTTTCCGGGGGTAGGGCATCCATTAAAAAATCCGTCCAGTAAGACACAACTGCTGCTGCTGCCTGTTAAACGTGTTCATTACAGATGCTGCCCGGTTAGAGCGTGTGCTCGTTCTTGGGAGTCGTCGTAGGTCTACTTGGAGCTTGGCTTTTCGTCGTATTCGTCAGTCGAAGGTCCATGCGGTGTATAGCGGCCTCATGTCAGGTGGTCTCAGAGGTGGGCCAGGTAGTTGTTTGCTTGGTAGTGATAGGCTTTTGCCTGGCTGCATTCTGAGGTCCACAATCGCTGTCCTTTCCGTCGTTCTACGTACCCTATATACAATATTATTAACTGGCTTGCGTTCTTTCGATTAGCGGCGTGGCTCCTAATACATTTTTGCAGGTGACCTCTTTCGAGAGACCTTGACACAGGACTTTGCCTCGGCTGACGTTTGTGACTTAAGCACGTACTTCTTCCCCGGTATGATATATCCGTATATATATATATATATATATATATATATATATATATATATATATATATATATATATATATATATATATATATATATATAGTGATATCGATCGTACTATTGTATATTTTACCCAATCTGGTGTGTAAATAAATCATGTGATATATATATATAGGGTCATTTATAATAATATGTACTTATTTTATGGTTTGGTAGAACTCGGCAAGAAAATAATTTTTCCCAATGGAAGGAGGGGGCGGAAACGTTTTGTTTAGGAGAAAGAGTGACATTTATAATTAAAGTAGTTATTCTGCTGTTTTCTACATAGTTGTGTGAAATCTACGTTGCGGGAGAAACAGCATTAAGACCCCCATTATACCGGCGTATTCGGCAGAAAATTCTGCACAACGGTAGAAAATTTCAGAAATGTCATGAAAAAATCGATATGTTCTTATGTCTTACGTTAACGCTTTTACGTGCAAATTCGTAATTATTTTCTATTACGACCAAAAATGTATGCCCAAAAGATCTCTCAAGCAATAGCAAAATTAATATCTACATTCGCATTATCGAGCTGCTACCTAGCAGATACAGTACGAGAGCAGATATAGAAGGCCCAAACAAGTTAGGTCGTATCAGGTACTCTCATATATTACGATCCCTTTCGGAACTAGTACCCTATCGATCTGCATCTACAAACTCCGCGCACTGAGTGGTGGGCTCATGCACCTCATGAGCCTTTATCTGGAACGGAATATCTTAGCTAATATCCGAGCATCCAATACACGCAAAGTTTTTTTCGTAAGGTAACACGTCTTTGGTAATACTGCTCCGTACGGGCAATGACAAGTTGTAAAAATTGCATGCAGCTAGACGGCTGTAGGCTTCTGCAGCGCTTGCGGTTGAGTAACGTTATGACCTATCATATTCATTATTTTCTATAGATTATAATGCACATTAAATAGGCGTATTATTTTGGTCTGGTTTGGCTCAAAGGAACAGTTGGCAGTATTTTTAACGGATTCATCGGGAACAGCCGCTAAATTCTCTCCACTCAGACATTGATGGAAGACAAAAAAGCTAATCTAATAAATACGTGTTATCCTTCTTCTCTTGCCGCTGTTGTCTCTCTTTCACTACCACCCGAACTTAACTTTATTTCGACCTCTTTGTCGTCTTATTTAGATTGTTTGCCCTCGCGATCTTCGGTCAATTTACTTTTTGCTAAATGCAGCAACCTTGCCAACGTGGCCGTTCTTTACTCTACTATATATATATATATATATATATATATATATATATATATATATATATATATATATATATATATATATATATATATATATATGTATATATATATATATATATATATATATATATATATTTATATGGTAAAGCCACTGCTTTACCAACGAAGCTGGAAAGTCCACGGTAGCTGTAGCTTCCGTAGAATCAAGGCGGGGGTGTACGTGAAGGGGACGCCGAAAACTGCCAATAAATGCTTGGATTGTAACGTATATTAACGCGTAATCCACTGCATCTAGTCTAACGGCAGATGTGTGACGCTAACAACTGCAACAGTCGACACAGTGGATGGCAGAAGTAAAAACAACAACAATAACAATTCGTGTTACTACAAAAACGTTGGTATATGTTGGATTGCGCGATTTGTACAGCAGCTAGAAGCTGTAAAGGTAGTACGCTGAGTCGATTAGCGGTGCTGCTACGGTATTGTCATATCTTCTGCTTGTTATGTACTGTATTGTGATCGAGCTCTCCGTGACACTCTTTACGTTACGCGACGGCTGACGCGGGCGGGTGGGACCCCGCCCTATAATGTATTTACAGCTCGTGTATAGCTCGTCTATTGCAAAACAGATACACAGTATTATTAGCGGCCTCCACTAGCCTACTGCGATGCACGTGTGGCAATTTATTCAACTAGGCGAACAGTAATTATGTACAATCTGACGACAGACTACACTTGTGTTATATATATATATACAGGTAGTTCAATAAGTTCTTAGAATGAAAACCAAGAATTTTCCAAATCATGTTCTTAAATTTATCTTATTCGATATACTCCCCGAGATGCTCAATACACTTTTCCCACCAAGATTTCAGAGCTTTTATACCTCTTAAGTAGAATTCCGCGTCTTTAGACTGAAAATAGGCATTGACAGCAGCCTTAACCTCTTCATTGCTGGAAAAACGCTTTCCACCGAGACTATTCTTCAAATGTCCGAAGAGGAAATAATCAGAGGGGGCCAGGTCTGGAGAATAGGAAGGTTGTTCAATAAATTCGAACCTCAGTTAAGCCAGTTTTGCCGATGCTTGCCAAGACTTGTGTGCAGGAGCATTGTCCTGGTGAAACAGGACAACCTTCTTCTGCAAAGCGGGCCGTTTCACGATGAGTTCTTGCTAAAGGCAGTCTAACAGTCTTGCCTAATATTCTCCTGTGATCGTTTTACCGCTCTCAAGGTAGTCGACCAGCATTATTCTACGTTGGTCTTAAAAAACTGTAGCCATCACCTTTCCGGTCAATGCCGTTGTCCGAACCCTCTTCGGAGGTCCTTCATCAGGTGCACACCATTGGCAAGATGCTTCTTGGGTCTCGGGAGTGTAGTGATGGACCCAGCTTTCATCGACGGTCATGAATCTGCGCCAAAAATTCGACGGATTGTTCGACATCTTGGCCAAATTTCGCTGTGAAGCGAAAACAGGCGCGTTTTTTTTTGGCCTTGGTTGAGCAAATGCGGCAGCCATTTTTCTCTGAGCTCCTTCATCTTCAAGTTTTCGTGCAGGATGAAATGCACACTACCCAAACTGATCCCCAAGGCCTCCGCTGTCTCCCTAATGTTCACTCGCTTATCTGCGGCAAAGATTTTCCGCACCTTTTCCACGTTTTCCTAATCAGTTGCCGTTTTTTGGGCGTTTTGAACGTAGTTCATCCCGGTGCTCCTGCGACCTCTTTTTAACTCATTAATCCAGTTGGAAACAGTGGCAAAACATGGCGCAGAGTCACCGTACACCTCGTCTAACTCGGTTTTCACTTGGGTCGCATTCCAACCTTTGAAATAAAATGCTTGATAACCACTCGAAACTATTTTTTCTCCATTTTTAAAAATCACGCCGATACGTTGCACGGGAAAAGCGATCAAACGAAATCGCAACGGCCAATCACCATAATATTTCGACTGCTGGCAGTCGAAAAGTTGCAGTTCCTAATAGCGGTGGAAGCGCGCCAAAATTCGAATTCTAAAAAGCTCATTCTAAGAACTTATTGAACTACCTGTATATATATGTATATATATATATATATATATATGTATATATACATATAAATATATATATATATATATATATGTATATATATATATATATATATATATATATATATATATATATATATATATATATATATATATATATATATATATGTATATATATATATACAACAATATAAATTTTATTCTTATTAAACGACTTTTTATGTTAGCACTTTGGAGTGAACAATTGTCTCCGCGTTAACGTGTGGTTACGGGTTATCTAACCCGGGATTAGCCCAGTTCAACAATGTGCCCCGAACAGATGCTGCGTTTCCTCGTTGGATGTCAAGCGACAGTCTCTGACGCAAAAATTTCGATGCTCTTGAGTCTCCCGTGGAGAGGTTAAGGCTTCTACCCACGCGTTGAATCAACTTCAATGTAAGCGGGCCTGGTCCTCCCATTGTTTCAAAGGCCAACGGACAAAATTGGTGCGGATAACTAACGCCTGAGTATTTTCTACATTTGTTAGCCTCTGCTAACCTAGACGCATGACCTGCCTGGTCCGCACCTGCACCGACCATCGAAGGGGCTAATGAGTCGGTTACAGTTGCGTCCCAAACAAGCATGCGACCACGCTCAAAGGGGGTTAGAGTAAGACCGTCAGGCCTTTTCCCGTCATCTCTGGATAGACCCGGAGGTTCTAGTACGCACGGAAAGCCAGCAGATCTTAGTGCTCGACTGAAAGTGTCATTTAATGCCGAGTGGCGTGCTCTTCGGCCTGCACTTAAGGCGCATGATAAGCCATGATGCGCCAAAGCGTCTACAAGGTAGCCACAACGACATCGGTGAGGGACAACTAGGTCGACACCAAGACGCAATCCTGTGCTGATGCGCGTCGTCTCATCATCCAAAAGCGTCCCTATTCGTGGACAGGGTAGGGCATGTAACCAGGCTCCAGCCCCTTGACTACTCACGGCTCGAAGCCTGGCTTTGTCAGCCACGGTGGGGGCTCTATCGATCAGGCTTGTTAATCGCTTTTCTTGCAGAGGGTCTGTCCAACTGCTCTGTTTAGTTCTTTCATCGGGAGGGGAGTCAAACAAAGACAATAATCTGTCGGTTAGCTTTTGTAGCTCAGCGTTATAAGCTTCCCATCCATCCTCATCCAATAAAGCCCTAACCCTCTCCGAAGCCTGAGTCAATGATGACACGATCGCGGGTCCAGCCATCATAACCGCGTCCGGCATACCTAAGCCGCCTAGAGAGATCGGAAGCATTACCTGATCCCTTGCCACAGCGGTAAGCTGAAGATTTAGTATCTCCTCTAAAATATCTAGGCTAAGATCATTAAAAGGCTGTAAAAGTTCAGGCGACGAGGATAAATTGCAACCTCTAACCAGGTGTGTTAACTTCGTGGCTGAAAAGCAACATCTAAGAAGAAACATACCGCAGTGGGCCCCCAATTGGGATAGCCTGCCTGTGGCGAAGTTCAGTTTGTCTTTCCGGGCGGCTAGTGCTTTTGGTACCCCATCAGGCAGCAAGGGCACACCTAACAGCTCCAGGTCAGCCTTGTCAACAACGCGGCATCCAGGGAGTAGGCTAAGGAGGTCCGTTAAATCTAATGGTTCGATTCCGTTATGATCCGTAACATAGACTTCACATTTGCCCGGGTTCAGATTCAGGCCACTAATCACACCAAAGTCAATGACTTTTCGAATATCGTCTAGTACTGTCGGGAGGTCTCCGCCTAGAACGCCGTCATCCAAGTACCAGACATTAAGAGGAGATCGCAGTGTATCCACCATATCCTTGATACACAGACAGAATAGTGGAGGACCTAGGGGATCGCCTTGCTGAAGACCTGTTTGCGATAGCATCGTGTTATGGGGCATGACCAGATGTGATGACTGACCGTAAGCCAGATTCGTCTGGTGAAACAGTAAAGGAACCCACGACTTGACGGATTGGAGTAGATGGTCTCGTCGAACGCTATTAAAAGCGTTTCGGAAATCCAGTTTGACCATCACCGTCGGTACTTTGCGCGATTGCAGAAATGTCCGGGCACAGTGTACTGCTACCTCTGTACCGCCAGGGGAAGCGAATCCTAGCTGGTGATCGCCAAGAGCTGCTAAAACAGCACCCTTATTATCTTGACAGCTGATTTTGGCTGCCAATCGGCGAACGACCGAGGAACAGGCGATAGGGCGTAATGATCCATCCTTCTTCTTTAGTGCAAACATCCGTGCTCCGAAGATAAGTGGTATAAAACAGGAAGGGGGCGAGCCCCATCTGAGCACATCAACTACTTTGGCAATGGCGTCAGCTAATCGCTCAGCCGTGCTGCCCAGTGCACCAGACAGTAGGTCCTGAAGTAGACGGGGTCTCATAAAATCCAGGCCGGCAGCTGAACTCCGACTGAAGGTCTTCATGGCATTCAGTATCTCGTCGCGCGAGGTTGAAGATGGCAGTGTAACCGCCGGGGGTGTGGGCATGGTTAGATCCCGAGGAGCCTGTGGGTGTTTGGAGCGGAGTGCTTCCGTATTTTCGTTCACTGGCGCTAGAATATCCTCGGAGCTCACCAATCTAGCTGCACCTGAGATATCGCCTTCCGACAGCTTGACTCTCACCCGTCTGCAGAGGTCATCGTCGAGGTAAGCCTTCGATCCCGAACTCTCGTGCGTCAGGTCCCTAAGCCTTTTTCCCGCTGAAAATTCGCGTAAGTTCTTCCTAATCACGACAGACAGGGACCGGGCGTCCTTTTCCGCTCGAGGAAGTCGCAGCACGACCGGAGCAAAGGAGAACAAAGAGTACCAGGCGGAGAAGTCGTTGTCCTTGGCGACGTTTGAGAAGACGTTAGTAAGTTCCTCTGCAACAGTAGGCCTTACAGATTTTGGTAAAATGCGTAGCAGTTTGGCTTGTCGCATGTTTGCCTGAATGTCGACGAGTAGAGTGGATATATCAATTTCTTCCGTCGAGGCCCGATGGGCTGTGAACGGCCTGTTGGCGGCGTCAGCATGCCTGGCTGATATGTGTCTGGCAAGACCCCTTTTCGTGAAGACACCTTTGCAAACCGGGCATGTAGCCCTGTTAGAGGTATCCAAGAATGGAGATGTTTGTGCGGCCTCAGTTCCGCTTGGGTTATTATTATCTGGCATTATGATGTAAAGGCTTTAAGCTTATCTGCGAGTGGAAGCAGAGCCAATAAAGGTTTTAAAGCTTCCGCGATTGTTCTCAAAGTTGATGCCAGATCAGGGCTGACACCCTCTAACATCCGAGCGACGTCTGTTAAGGCGCCCCCAGCATCTCTGCGAGACGTATTGTTACGGGTGTGGTCTCTTCGTGCTGAGGTTTAGCGGTATACCGCGGCGCGAGCTTGACGACTCTTATATGTTGGTTCGCTTCCGTTTGGGCCTCGGTTAGCGGTTCGGTCGCGGATTGGGGAGATACTTTTGTTGTTGATTGACCCCAACAGGGTTACATGCCCCGTGTGTAAAGCTGTATTTACGAGAAGGGGTCTTGCCAGACATATATCGGTCAGGACAAGCCAACGCCGTCAACAGGCCGTCCACATCCCACCAGGCTCTGGCAGAAGAATTTGATGGTAACGCACTACTCGTTGATATCCAGGCAAACAGGCGTCATGCCAAACTGTTACGCATTTTACCTAAATCTGTGCGGCCTACTGTTGGCGGAGGGGGAGCTCACTAAGGTCTTCCTAAACGTCGCCAAGGACAACGACCTCATCGCCTGGTACTCTCTGTTCTTGTTCGCTCCGGTCGTGTTGAGACTTCCTCGGGCCAGGAAAGACACTCAATAACTGTCTGTCCTGGTCAGAAAGCTCAGGGATCTGACGCACGAGAAATCACGACGCAAAGTTATGGTCCACCGCGATGACAATCTTCCCAGACGAGTGAGGGTCAAGTTGTCAGAAGGCGATATTTCCGGTGCTACCAGATGGGTGAGCTCCCAGGATACGCTAGCGCCAGCCAACGAAAATACAGAAGCTCTTCGCTCCAAACATCCAGACGCGCCATTGGATCTCTCCATGCCCACACCTCCGGCAGTCACACTGCCTTCTTCAACCTCACGTAAAAAGATACTGAGTGCAATAAGGACTTTTAGCCGAAGTTCAGCTGCCGGCTTAGACTTCATAAGGCCTTGTCTGTTGCAGGACTTGTTGCCTGGTGCACTGGGAAGCACCAGGCCAGTCGACTAGCGGACGCCATTGCTAAAATGGTTGATGTGCTCATATGGGGCTCGCCCCCCTCTCCTCTTTCACCACTTATCTTCGGGGCAAGAATGTTTGCATTAAAAAAAAAGACTCACTACGTCCGATCGCTTGTTCCTCAGTCGTTCGCCGACTAGCGGCTAAAATCGGCTGCTACGTTAATAAGGAGGCTATTTCAGCAACTCTTGGACAACACCAGCTAGTATTCGCTGCCCCTGGGGGTGCAGATGTAGTGGTCCACTGTGCCCGTGCAATCGCGCAAAATGCCAACGGTAGTGGTCAAATTGAACTTCTGAAAACGTTATAAATAGCGTCCGGAGAGACCATTTGCTTCGAGCCGTCAAGTCGTGAGCATCATTACTGTTTCACCAGACGAAGCTGGCCTATGGTTCAGGACCATCCCACCTAGAAATGCCCCAGAGCGTTATGGCATCGCAGACAGGTCTTCAGCAGGGTGATGCTATGGGTCCCCCACTTTTTTGTTTGTGTATCAAGGAATTAGTGGATTCACTGCAGTGCCCCCCTTAATGCCTGGTACTTAGATGACGGGGTTCTGGGCGGAGACCTCCCGACCGTACTTGACGATATCCGGAACGTTAAAATTTATTTTCGTGTATTACACTATGTATGTGGGGCACATATTCGAAACCTTAGCTATGTCAATGGGCCTAGCGGGTGTGTATTATGACTATCACGTGTCCGTTTCGTCTAGGCTAGGTCGAGACCACTTCAAAAGGGTACCACGAACGGAGGCTGCGTTTCCACGTTATATGTCAAGATCCAGACTTTGTTTAAAAAATAATGACGATCTGCTATCACCGGTTTACATATTTAACATATTGCTGACTTTGCGGATCAGCTCTCTGGTCCGAACACCAGGAGCACCCAAGGTCTCAAACGCGAGAGGCCAGAATTCGTAGGGATACCCAATTAATGAGTATTTTCTTAGCTTGTTGGTCTCCGCAGGGTGAGCTGCATAACCAGCTTCGAATGCGCCGCCACCGACCATTGAAGGTGCTAGGGAGTCGGTAACGGTTGCATCCCAAACCAGCATTTTGCCTTACTCGAGTAGTGTATGTGTCATCCCGTCTGGACGCCTGCCATCCTCCACGCAGAGGCCCGGGTGTTCGAGGATGCACGGACGACCGCATGACCTAAGGGCTCTGCTGAAGGTCTCAATGATAGCGGCATGTCGAGGGCCGTCGGCCTGCGCTGATGATGCACGATAAGCCGTGATGTCCCAGTTTGTCGACGGGGTGACCACATTGACACCGAAGGGGGCTAACCAGGTCTGTGCCCAGTCGTAGGCCTACTGCTATGCGAATCGTCTCGTCATCAAGAAGGTTTCCTATGGGTGCACTAGAAAGCGCATGTAACCAGGCGCCTGAATCCTTGGCGGAGACGGCGTTTAGGCGAGCTCTGGTCGTGTCGTTGGCAGCTTCATTAAAGAGCCGCCGTTGTACTTCAGTGTGCAAAGGGGCACTCCAGTCACGTTAAGATAGTATGCTGTTAGGCGTGCCTCCGCACCGGGCCTCAAGGTTCTCCTGAAGCTGTGCTAAGCGGCTTCCAAACTGGCCAACTCCTGCTGTATCTAAAAGGGGGGTTGCCCTATTTTTTGCGCTTAGCATGAATGAGACTATGGCAGGGCCGGCCAAGGTCTTTAAGTTCGGAACCCCAAGGCCTCCTTGAGGGACAGGCAGTAATGCCTGTTGCCGTGCGCTAGGCGGTAGAGATGTGTTAAGCAGAGCCTCGAGGGTAGAGAGTGTCAACTCGTTGAGCGCTTGCAAGTCGTCGGCCCGATTAGATAGATCAGCTCCTCGAAGAAGGTGGATGAGTCTCAAGGAAGAGAAAGGAGACCTGAGAAAGTTATTGATTTTAGTGCGACTAGCAAACTGACACTAAACCTGGGTAAAATGTGAAGTATATATCACAGCTCTCAAAGAATTTGAGCTATTAGATTTAAGGAACCTTTTTAACTTGCTCCCGGGCTGTCGCGTAGTAGACAAGGTTAACCTGGAGCCGCTAGGTGTCCCCTTATTGCCTGACGGCATTGCAAATGCGTTAGACAGTCGAAGAGACACACTCGACTTTGCCACAGGCAGACTACCCCAATTGGAGGCCCACTGCGGCTTATTCCTCCTTAGATCTTGTTTTGCAGCCACGAAGTTAACACACGTCCTTAGAGGTTGCAACCTGTTTTTATCAGAGCCCATCAGAGCTCTTACAGCCATTTAATGGACTTAGTTTAGACACCTTAGAGATCATACAAAATCCTAAGCTGACTGATGCGGTAAGAAAACAGGTTATGCTTCCGGTTCCTTTAGGCGGTTTAGGTGTGCCGGACGCGGTCATGATGGCACGACCCGCAATCGTGTCGTCATTGACCCAGGCGGCGGACAGGGTTAAAGCATTATTATACAGTGATGGGTGGGATGCCTATAACGTTGAACTTCAAAGGCTGACCGACGAATTGTCATTGTTATTTGATTCTCCTCCGGACGATAAGGCTAACCAGGGCAGTTGGACAGCCCCCCTACAAGAAAAGCGACTAGCAAGCCTCGTTAATAGAAAACCTTCTGTTGCTAATAGAGCCAGGCTTTGTGCTGTTAGTAGTCAAAGGGCTGGGGCTTGGTTACAGGCCCTACCCTGTCCGCGAATTGGGGCTCTGTTAGACGACGAGACGACGCCAATAAGCGCAGGGTTGCGGCATGGTGTTGACCTAGTCGTGCCCCACCGATGTCGTTGTGGTTGTTTCGTGGACGCGTTGGCCCATGAGTGCAGGCCGAAGAGCGCGTCACTCCGCTTTAAATGACACCTTCAGTTGCGCACTTAGATCTGCTAGCTTCCCGTGCGTTCTAGAGCCCTCGGGTCCCCCTTTCACGCAGTCCCCCTTAAGCTCAAGCTGATTCAGCGGGTCGGTTAAAGTCTTATCTTTCAACAGGAGACTCGAGGGCATCGAATGTTCGGCAATCAGTTGTAACTTCTGTTCATAAAAAGGGTCTAAAGCCAAATGTAGATAATCACAGACCTGTATCTCAATCATCAATCGCATATATCATCTTTAAAAAACTGCTAGTGGATCATATATTTAATTTTATTCAATCCGATGGCTTGTTGGATAAGAACCAACATGATTTTACTATCCAGGCAAATCCACGGCAACTTAACTTGTCGAAATGACTCAAGATTGGGCTGTTATGATTAACAATACGCTGGTCTTTGATTGTACTTTAATTATCCGTAGAGAGTTCTACGTTCACGTAAACAATAGCTTTAGTGAGTCGGGTACGTGCCCCTCTGGCGTTCTTTAGGGATCAAGCCTTAAGCCACTTTTATTTTGCATATTTATTTAAGACTTTAAAAACGCTATTCCTAAATCGATAACTTACAAGCTTTATGCTGATGATTGGAAACTATACGGACCTTCCAACACCGTTAGCGAAAGGCAAGTACGATTGAGGCGGTTTCTAAATCATGTGTGGATAACGAAATGCTTATATCAGTGCCGAAATGTGCTATAACGTGTTTAAAGGGAGCCCCTGACTTCATGCTACATAGGGAGGCTATCCCTATTTTTAAACTGCATTAGGGACCTCGGGGTTGCGGTGACACCGGAATTGGATTTCAGCACTCTTATCACACAAGTCACCAGATCAGCTAATTTTATATATAATACATTGCAGTACATACATTAAGTACTTGCCCACTCTCGAGTCAACCTGCGGCGTTGTTGGTCGCATAAGATATGAACAAAGAACAAGAAAAAAAGAAAATAAGATTCTTCTTTCTATCATTGATGCTAACTTTTAAATCTGTGCGACTCGCTAGTCTGTTGCTTTTTCATACCAGGATGACTATATACATCGCGAGTGCCCGTCTGCTGTCCCCCGTTTACCGCAATACCGAGATCGATCATGAACTTTATTTTGCAGTCCCAAGATCGACCGGGACGAAAGCGTTCTCATAGCTTTTTTAGACCGTAAATCCTACTTGTCAGCTTTGTTTGCGGCCTCCAGTTGTTTAGTGGATTTATGCATAGCCTGCAGTTCGCCTAGCATTCGATTCATCAGCGCGCCATTAGCTCCGTTTGAATTTGCCCTCTCCACACCATCAGCTGGTTCACCAGCGCTGAGTTCCACTGGAGTCACTGTGTCGGTTCTTGGAGGTTTTGATAATGCATGATGCACATGCGGGCTAATAGCCTGCGTGACTAGTGTGAGACTCGCACACCCACTAAACCCGGATTCCTCCCCACCCCCCTGGCTCGGTATTCGTTTGGCATTGAAACCGTGGGAGAGGCGTCTCTGCCGTTCTCCTTCAATCAGTTCCATCCCTGACTATCATCCCGCATGTCTACCTGCGGTTGGTTAGGGGGATGCCATTTTGTAGTCCGTTCTGTGAGGGTGCGTCGAGATCATGATGGTTTGTCGGTTTGCTGTCTACTCTTATTTTGTGGCTTAATATTACTAGAAGTGAGTCTGCTACACTTAAAATGGATCCTCAATGACAGGCGGTGTACTTCACTGTCGTTTGACATCATTGGCGGATTCGGTCATCACAGTTGAGACAGGTAAGCGCTTCTTGCGTTTGTCGCTGTTGTTGCAGAGTTTCACCTTTACCTTTTCTTGGTCTTGTGTACTCTTTCTCGATGCACGGGTCATGTTGGACGTTCCTTGTGACGGTAAAATTTAGGCTATTTTTCAGGAGCTTGCCAAAACACGTCCTCTGTTTACATTCTATATCCTCCGTTTAATTGGTTATATACGAGATGCATTAAAGTAAGGACGAATTTATGTTTAAATGAAATATTTGTTTGTTATAGTTTGTAATTTATTCGTTAGAGTAAATCTACTCAGTGGTTTAACGATATCTGGCGGCGTAAGTGTAACATATCTGATATCTCATAAGTATTTTTATTATTTTATTTTTATAATTCATCGAATACAATCGAATGTGATTGCTGTAAATTCGTAGCGTCGAGTCAAACAAAGCGCTATGTTTAGAACCAATCATTTGATTGGTTGATATATTATTCGCTTCGCATGTATACCTAAATACACATGTACCTTTTTATATCGATAAACGTTTACAACTTAGCCGTTACAACTTAGCGTTAGCCCTCCCTCAGTACAACCTCATTGAGTAATAAGAACTTTTTTATTATTATTATTATTATTATTATTACTTATTATTATTATTAGTACTTTTATTGTTATTATTAGTATTATTATCATTATTATCATTATTATTATTAATTATTTTTTTTCTTTTTTCTTTATTTTATTTAGTTTGGTTCCCCCCGAGAAGGAACAAAGGGAATGATTGCATTTTGCTGCTTTTATGAGTCTAACGCTACCGATAACACTCGCCGTCAACATAGGGTGAAAAAGTTCTTTGTGAATCACATGAAGTTCTCGGCGCCCAGATGCCACAGTTTCGTTTACTCGCACTTTCATTTAGTTATTAATAGGCTTTGTCGGAAAAAATCATTTTCGTATAAAAATCGGCATTGTGATGCATCATTCCGGAAGCTCAACTGGCGAAGTTTAGCCGCTCCTGGTGGTCCGTAGGCGTGAGCATTTGCGCGAGCTGAATTCTCTGTGGATACAATATTAGATTCGACCTCAAAATACACCAGGTTGAGGCGCGCCAAGAACCCAGTTGTTTTGCACGTCGCTGAATTGATGTTTTAAAAATTGTTCTATACTGTCGGGCTCAGCGGATTTTTTTTTTAAATTTGTTTTAGCAGAACGAGCGCTCCGTGGTTTCCCATAGCTTGACACGCTACGTGTTAAACCTCCTGTGAAACGTCTGCACAGATTCAAGAATAGCGTTTTCGCAAGTCTCGTCTGTTATGTCGGCTGTAAGTTGCACGAACATTTCGGCGCTATCCAACCACTCTTCGGTCACAGGTCCAGGATCTTGGCCAGATAGCAATTATATATATATATATATTTTTGCCGCGTCGAACAGTAATCTGTAACAGATACAAAAAGTAAACGTGTTAGGCGTCGCATAACTTACCACATTGAGAATATCTAAAATGTAAATCAGCTCAAACGTTCATTAGAGTGTAGAAACAATAAAACATATTGATAGAACTAATTGTGTATTACTATGTGCGTAAGGATATTAAAAACAACACCAAACAAATGCGTCAAATAGGAACAAATTTTGCAACACACGGCAAAATGGTTAAGATCAGTAAATATGGTAATTGTGCTTGACTACACAACAAGAGAATGGTGCCCTTATCGTTGTCGCATAGATAACTAAATAACAAAGCCAATAGTTTTACACCGCGCGTATCAGCGCGTTTTAAAACCTACCCGAAAGGCATACATAACATAGATTCAGGAGGTATTCTTGCCTGAACTTTACTTTGCCAATAATGCTTTGTGCGTAAAGTCTCATCTTTCTGAACTTTGGATAGACGAAATAAACGATTTGCAAGTTAACTAGTTAGGTTCAAAGTACCATATTAGCAGTATTATCGATGGTAAAAACTAATACATGCATGAAAGCAAACCAGAAATAAGTATTTATGCTCTAGCAATACTAGATAAGTGTAACCGATTAAACGCTGATCGCAATAGGAATTTGTAATTTCACCTTAAGTACTAAACATAATGTAGTTAATGACATTACATAGCTTTTCGACAATTCATACGTGCTTAAGTCTTTAGATATATATATTCAGTTTCTTTAAAATAAATTTAAATGTTATCTATACTCAAATGTACCGTATGGGGGCGTTCGTTTCGGTTTAATGTTCTCCTACATATTACAATTACTTTTAAAAACAACGTTAAGGTAATTCAGCAAAATATACGCATTCAAATTATCACCTCCTTTGTGACGACGTTTCTTGAATGCTGAATGAATCCAACATAATTATATGTTCAGGTCATACTCTCCCAGACCGCAATGACGTTCTCTCTCTGAAACATAGTATGAGATTTAACGAACCCTTGTTTAAAATATAAGAAATCGCAAAGTGGATATTTGTACTTGGACACAACTGTTTTAATACCCTAGGTAATTCCTTAAACCAGTGTCACAAGATGTTTGAGTGAGAGGGTATAATAAATACGATTGATTATTTGACATGGGACTAGACAACCGAATAAGCTAGGATTTTGCAGTGCTCAACGAAGACAAAATAGCCAGATAATTTGTACTATCAACGTGGTAACTAAAGCTCGCTGGAGGGCTTTTAAGTGCCAAACCATAACGTGCATTACGTGCTACTGTGACAAACGTGTTCTAAAATACAAATATTACTCGTAGACCATCGTAAACTGCTATCTTTAATGTGCCATATCGGATGATCTATTGTGCAGCAGCAAAGGTTGCTTTATAGTGGAACAGATATGGAGCAGATGGACAGCCGATAATTGTCAGATATATCAGGAGTAGCCAGTGCTATTTTTCTTGAAGGTTTAATTTTATTTTGCTTAATGCGCATGCGTCACTAGCAGCTTGCGTAAATAGTGTGGAACCTACAGATCCATTAGGCCAGGATTCCTTTCTACCCTCCCAGGCTCGGTAATATTGGGCATTTTTGAAGCCGCGGGAGAGGCGTCTGCCTATTGGGCATTTTTGAAGCCGTAGTAGAGGCGTCTCTGCTAATTCTTCTTGACTCAGCTATGTCTACCCGATGCTTCTGCATATCTACATGCATCCATATAGGTTGGTTATGTCAAGATACGCACCATTCTGGAGGGGAATGTCAGACGCTTGAGGGCCGGGCTGCTTTTCCATTTTCATCTCCCCCGGCTTTTTGTCTCGACCCCTTTCCTGAGACTACGTGAACCTCTTCTGCCTAGCTGTTACCTTGGCTGTAATGAACGTCACAATGGCGTCGAATACGTCCGTCGCCTCCTTCCACGCTCTTTTTTTCGACCCAAAAAACGCAATCCGAAATATCAGCAGGTAAGGTAACTCCAATGACGCAGTAAAGATCTTCAGCGATATGCTCGCATGGATACCAAGTCTCGCAAACTTAGGGGAAGAGAGGATATCTACTAAAATTATTTAGTGTACTAAACTTAAATTTGTGAACTGCACATACGTTCGATGGCTCTCAGACACAAATGCAGTTGCGTAACAAACCTCATAACATACCGTGTAAATTCAGAAACGGTGCGTCATCCGTGTCGAAGTGTAATAAAGCACTTTTTGCATGCAGAAGCGTATCTGTATGTGTGCATGCAGACGTCGCAGCTTAAGCGATATGGTTCGGTAGCAAATTTTACAATTCAACTAAATGGAAACATCCTCCGTACAGCGGTATAGGATGTATTAGGCGTAGTTGTATCTATGAAGCTACTAATGCATGGTAATAATACACAAAACTATGTCATATGTTGAATCTCTCTGAGTCTCAAAGAAAGAGGCGACTGTATTTTTAAGCACCACATTCGCATGGCTTTAACAAGGACACCCAGTACGCATAATGCATGCTACCAGTTAACCGTTAAATAAAGATCAAAGCACCGGTGTTTTAGCTTAAGCTCAGCGGGCCAACTTTGTCGTGATTGCTTTGACATCCGATCGAACAGTCAAAAAGCCTGTTCGGTGTTTAAGCTACCTATGTCCTTCTTGTCTTAAACAAACCCTGACATTGTAATAAAGAAACAGTCGTCTAAACATATATGCAAACGTGCAATATTGCATAACTGATGCAGCCAAGTGCCATACCTTTGAGGGATCATATCTCGCTCACGCGGAGATTACTCCCTTGCCGGTTTGTCGACGCTAAACATTTTCGTCGCCTAGCACTTCGTTCTCAAGTTCCTCTGGCGAACTGCTTGCCGGCTGAGCTGCCACTGCCGGTAATAAAATATTATAGATGTTATTATATTAGCAGGAATTTAAAGCCTAATTGATTAGTCTATGCACGGTAAGTGTGGCAAAATGTTGCCATTAATATAGTTCATATATTTTTTTTTGTTATTGCGATGATGATTGTAAATATGTATATACAACAGAATACCTGCTTTAATCAACAATGTGAATATAAAACAAATGTCTCTACAGAGACTTATGCCGCTAAATCTAAATAAACTAAAATAGCGGCATATACACACATATGGCCCTCCTCGCTTGGGCCCATAGTTTATTACAACAAAAACATACAAAATCATCATTATCCCTTGACTAGTAAAGAGGTACTTGGGATTTGCGCACTAGCGCTGATGTTCCTAGAAAATGGCCTTACCTTATGTCCCATGTAAGTCACGCAAGCTACGCAAGGCAGTTCCAAGCCGTAGGGACTAAATTATAGACGAGGAATACCACGATAGCATACTTTTACCGTAGCCTTTTGAGCTCACGATACACTGTGTATAACACACTGTCTTAATATTGGCGTTTACGTGCCTTGGATTATTTCATGCTAAGGAGGGATGTAGGATCCGACCTAGCTCTCAACGACCGCGACTGAAACTATTTACAACCCTCTATCCATATGGCGGCGAAGTCAGATGCTTATAACGAGAGAAAGATAGTACTGTACCTATTCTCATTTGGTCAATATTCACCGCGGCGTACTGGCGCCCAAAAAATGCAAGGCTTTGCTCGAGGAGTTTGCCAAAAGTTACGTCAGGTTCTGTTTGTTTCGTATATAAAGAAACGAATTAATGGAGAATGTGTTTGGCTCCAGCTTCTCGGCTGCTCTACCGGTCATACTTTGAGCATGCCTCCCCGTCGGAGCAACAGCCGAGATGCCCTAAAATACCCAGTCGGCCTTGTGGAAGAGCGTATGTAGTGAAACGTTATGTTAGACCTAAAAAACACGGAATTAGTCCCTTGAGCACCCTGTCAGAGACTTCTTTTCTGCGTTGTGCAAGATACTTCATTTCCTCTTTAGAGATGCGAAAGGCTAACCTGAACTGCCGTATTATTCTTGCAAAGCTTAGGATACGCTGCTCGGGAAACTGGCAATAAGGAACTACGAGTTCCAACAAACTGCATTAGATGTCTACAATTCACACACAAAATACGAAATATGCACTTTTTTAAACGCTTTAAGCAAAACTAAAATGCGGAATTACAAAGAGCGTGCAACAGATGCGTTTTGAGCTTCAGTAGAACAATTAATTTCTATAAGCAACGAACTGAAGGACCAATTCGTAGTAAATGAACACTCATTTATATAGGTATCCGAGCGCCTGTAAGTCTGTGAGTTAGTTTAAAGATACCCCTTATTTAGAAGTAAATTTAGACGTTAATTAATCAAGCTGCAAGAACGCGGTTAGACATACCGTCTTCCTCAGCTTCCGAACAAGTCTGGGATTTGTCGGGCTCCGGGGATGATCCGCTGGTGTCTTGAGGTTGTGCGGGCTTTCGTGCGGGCGAAGTCGACCGCGACGAAACAGTCGACCATGACGAGCTCCCGACGGCTGACGTCAGCTCGTCGGAGCTATCCTTGCTGCTCGAGGATGAGCCTTGCTCATCAATTTGAGCTTGGAGTTTCTCCATAACCCAATCCGGAATGTCCACTCCGAGATCATCTAGATCTCCTTTGTGGATTTTAAAATAAACGGGGAGCCCGGCCGGCAGCCTTGCTCGTAGGGCCCGCCGCCTTTGTTCCCTACGTAGATCCGTTTCAGATTCTGATGACAGCTCCTTTATAATTGTAGTATAACATAAAAGTTGTATTACATATATATGTGAGACGACTGATGGTTAGGGGATCATACATGCGCTATCACGAATTATTTTTTTCTGATGAATGGACAATCTGCAGTTTGCCGAAAATGTTTGACTCTAAGCTAAAACTGTCTAACTTGAGTGACAATAGCACTAGATTTAACGTGGACAACCGGCATTGTTTGGTTCCAATAACTTTGTTACATATTTTGCTTGTTGTCTTCTATTCTAAATCAGCCATTCGGCACAGCTACCCGAGCCCTTTTTTATTGAACTTTTTTATTAAACTTTTTTATTGAACGTTCCTGTTCAACAGTCCAGAAGAGTTCACGTCACTTAGTATGTAACGGCTTTCAAAAGCTCTCTTACAAAGTCCATTGCTAGAGGCATATTTTGTTAACTGTAAATGAAATCTAGTAATTAAAAGTGTTTTTAATTCTAGACCACCCTCCGCCCCTTACGGGCTTGAAAGTCAACCTGAGGTATATCTTCAAGAAACTACCGCTGGCTTTTCCAAGACCCGAATAACGTTCCTGAGAATGAGGTTTTCGTCCAACTACTGTTTTAAGCGCGTCGTCTCTAGCCTTGCCACCTCATATTTAATACAAATAAGAAATATTAAATAACAAGTATATCTTATAGGGTTCTGCGCATCTTTTATCAAAACGGCGCATGAGCGTAATGGTGCAAGGGTGGTTCGTTCACACTGTGGACAAACTGCGTTTTAAGAGCTCTCTCCACGCATCGAAAAAATAAGTCTTCAGGTAATTGAGATTTGAATCCTATAGGATAACCACTAACACGTAAAACCATTATTTAACATCTCATTCTGAGATAGTCAAAAATGATTGAATTGCTTGGGGAATCCAGGCACGCCATCGTAGCATCCACCCGGGCCGCTATTAATGCAACGTTAATAAATATGAACAGTTAACGTGATCGAAGCTGACAAAACATTAAACATTAAATTAATCAAACATTTTCATATCACTGTCCCTTGGATGCATATGCCAGTTAACAAAAGCTACATTGCATTTCTGTTTTAGCACTTGAAATGCACGGGTAGTGTCGTTTGATTCAGTGCGTGTGGTCGAAAGAGCCGAACATATGCATGGCAAAAAATTACATTTTGACAGTTTTGGTAAATGTCCATGACCGATACAGCAGTAGCTACTGGTAAACTGCTTCATGTCTTTTGATAAGCAAGTGTTAGGCATTTATTGACGCTTAACCATTCTTGGATTATAATTGATTCACAAAAACATACACTTATAGACTGAGGTACAAATGTTGATAAACAGCACACTGAAATTCTCACCTCTGTCGGGATGTCATCGGGTGTGTGCGGTGTTAGATCTTCATCACAGCACTCTATAGGGCCTTGGAAAAAAATTGAGAAACCGAAGAAAACAGCAGCCGCCAAAAAACTCAGGGCGCATGCCATAGCCGTGTACCCGGCAAACACCGGCCATGGCTTTACGAGAGCCAGCATTTTTTTAATGCTTTCCGGCTGCATAGACTGTAAACCAAAACATTCACAGCCATATTCATACAGAAGTATATTCATATTCATAATATAACGCAAGTATAGAACACTCTCCCACATCTTTGCATATTACGCGGACAAGCAATGACACTGAAATCTGCTGCTACCAATATACACGTTAATAATAAGAGATTGCCCGAACACAGACCTATGCACTTCATAATAAAATGCATATTAGGGCGTTGGACACCAAAAAGATATCGGAAGCTACGCGCCGCATCAACATTTAAAAGTCAAGCCAGCCTAGAAAATTCTAATGGTGTTGGCAGAGTAGACTCTCTGTTTAATCCGCTAGTACAAAGGGAATGCGCTTCAATTATGGTGACGCATACGTCGCTGCAAAGAGCAAACTGAACTTGTCAACAGCTTTCCATATCACGCCTAATTTTTGCTTCACAAAACATATTGAGGTCAAGCATGCACATGCTGCCACCATTCGCTTAGTAGAACCTGTCCCCAGAGCCCTCAGCACACCCGGTACATCCGTAGCCGGATAGTTGTGATTAGGCTCTATTGGAGCCAATACTTAGACGGGCTTATGCGCGAAAAATGTCGCCAGGAAGATCGCCGCAGATTGCGATTCAACACTAGGCCTCTAGTGTCCACTCCCGAGCAGGACCCACTCTCTGCTCGGGACATACTCGTAGACTAAGGAGAGGGTCGCAGCACGGGACTCCCCTCTTCTGGTATCGATGTAGTAATGGTTCGCAATTCCGAACCAGAAGAGGGTGGGAGAGGTGGTTTTTAGTGGGTAGAACGCGCGTATTGGATCGAGTATTATACTCTTCCCCGGCGTTTAGTCCCACACTACTCTTCATTAACATCGGAGGGTGTGCGTAAAGCATTTTCCACCTCTACAAAAAAAAAGGCTCTATTGGAGATGTGCAATATTTATGCAGCTCGTGTATGTGATGCGTATGCCCGTTCGTAACGCATATATATATATATATATATATATATATATATACATACGGCATAAGCCTGAACCAATCATAGCATAGTGCTTTCGGAAACTAAGCCCATTTAAGATATCACCTATTCTACAACAAATGAAGGCAAGCAAATTGATGATTGTCCATCTTTGGCTCGAAGTTATCAGAGCCTATTTGAGTTTAAGCTTCTGCCAATAACAGAAAATTAGTCAGTATTCATTGCAACAAGAGACCGGCATTCAACCGTAGTTGATGAAATAAGAGCAACCAAAGAAACAGTAACCAAGCTCACAGCTCATAGTTTCTGCCATGAAAATAGTGTGTGCAAGTATTGCGGGGATTTTGATACTGATTTTAATATAGATATCACCATGACACGGACGGGGTTAGACCAAGCATTTCTACGAGTCGAGACCATATTCTATCACATGTACTTTGCATCAACGTAGCAACTCAATTCGTGTTTAAAAGCATGGTTTGGAAACCGCTGACCAATTAGACAGTGCAAGTCAATGATAATAATTTACGTTTAATACTCACGATTTCTTGCCAAAGATAGGAAAAAGTAGCGTGCGTTGTCCGTCCAAACTGAGATTTAGATTAATTTGAGTCCGCAGTTTTGATTCGACTACCACTCCAGAGGGCTGGAAATTCAATAGATAAATAAATTAAAACAATTATTCTACTCTCAATGATGGGTTATCATTCAGATTTTATCTAGATATTTCCATTTCGTTCTTATGAGACTTCGCAATGTATTATGATCATCACAAGTTATCTGATACTTCATTTATTTAACAAATAGTAGTGTACCAAATTGACACTTTTGAGCCGGCCCGTTTTGACGCAGTCTGCATCATTACTGCTTACGTTATGAGTAAGCGGCACTAATGGTGTAGACGACGTGCCTAAATAACTACGTACACAAATCATAGTAGCATTACGAATTCTAATACAAAAATAATAATTTAGTTAATTAGCAGAATTAATATGTTCACAATGCACAATCTAAACAACGTCTATGTTGGGGTTTGTCATCTTTCGTCCGCTACAGCTACAGTCTGTTTCTGATAGCTTGCTATTGGTCAGTTCATACCCATGGCAGGAAACGTTCTTGTTTCTAATGGCGTAACCCATACTTATTCTTGCTTAACTAAATAATGCTAATTTGCCGGGGTCAGGGTAATGCAATTCTCCGCAAGAGGGGTAATACACAATATCTGTACTGCTACCTGTGTCTCAATTCTGCTAAACATTTGAACCTTTTTAGTGCTAAGGCATGTATAGTATTAGTCCGCTGCTATGTGAACTTACGGCGTGAACAGCAACACGCGAGCTGTGTTTGGTCTTGTTCGGACGAAGGCCGGCAACATTGGATCGAAGCGTGGGCTCGCCATGCAGAAAGTGTGGCAGACCTGAGTATCACTGGTATCACATAGGTGTGTTAGAGATATTGTCTGCAAAGCTGTAGCACAACTCGCATCGAGTGTTGCCTGGTGTAAATGGTCTGGGGTCTCCACACCTGTGATGAGACACGGGATACAATCAGGAATGACAATCAATGAAAGGAAGAAATTCTCGTGTTGCTAACAGAACCATCTGTGCTAGATAGGCTATTTAGAATGCATAACAGAGCAGATAAGCAGCACTCTCAAAGTCATTGTAAGTCGTTAGCCGTATAAAGATAATACTGTATTAAATTGCGGTTAATGCGAAACCGGGATCTATAACCATACAATGAAAATAAAACTAGTATGCGCTGTTAAAGGGCGCTACAACATATCGAAAATAATGAGATATTTAATGCGAAAGCGAATATAATACTATAATATTAAATGCGAAAGCGAAATATATACTATAATATAAATGCGAAAAATATATTGACTTCAGATAATCTACAATCTAACTTAATAACCAAAGCTAAACTGTAGCACGTCTTTCAAGAAGCTTTTAGTACTTAAATATCTTAAGGTTCAGGATAAATAAGGCCAAAATATAGCGTACGATTCTGCTGTTGCGTTAAAAATATCTTGCCCTCCAGCGTAAAGGGCTATTGGTTCCCTGTCCACGTTGTACTGTTCTTGTAGATGCAGCCTTATCAGGGCACATAACGTCGGACAGTACACGTCTACGCTTTCCGGCGCCATCGAGAAGGCTGGCAGAGCACTGTTCCTTGCAACTAGAAGAGCTAAAGACTCACACTTGTTCCTTGCCACACAGTTGCAAGTAAAACGTGACATTTGATCAAATACAATCCAAATGCAAGACAAATTAAGACAGTCTTCTAAAAATTGTCTGTACACTATGGCGGTGCAGAATCTTGGTGTTCGAGACGTTTTATACTTGCCGTAAAAAGTACGTTAGTAATAAATAGGACTTTTTAAAATTCTGCAAAAGCGATTGTTCTAAAATACCTCTTACGCGGTTTTCGATTATTGCAGTTTCTCAGTTTCTAAAAAAACGTCTACTTTATAAGGTAATAATGTGTAGACAGATTTTGATAGGGTAATAATACATATATTTGACCCTCTCATTCAGAGTAAAACGTACCTTTTGCCGGTTAGATTGCCACAGAAGTGCCCATAGCGAACGTCATTCCTATCACCCAGAATCGTTTGTTAGCTTAACCAAAAGGACATATGTAATCACGGCCCAATGATAAACAGTGCTACATATTCCCTGACTTATGCAACAAGCATTGTATGAATGCCTACAGCTTAAGCTACATGATTCTGTTCCTATTCGAAACCGTCAGCAAGCAAGTCAGGCCCTGCAATGCACAAACATGCAAAATTTACCGTACTTTTACTAGATTGTTACAATCCACAAGTAAATGAATAGCAACTTATTGCATCTAGGAATTAATTTAATTGTGGCTGTGCATAATATAGATAAGATCAATATACTAACTAAATAAACGGCATCAAAGTCTCTATCCATATATCTAGCTCGACAGTCTTAGTACTTACGGAAGTAATCATTGACAATATCTTAACTCCAGTTAACTAGAGAGGAATATGCTGGAAAGAACTGCGTGTAACCAGAATCTTACTATCCCAAATAAAAGGCATTCATTAAGTTTATCAATAACGACCAAAACGCCGAAACACAAATTAATCTACTAACGACGCAGTACTTACGTGTTCAAATTGTCGGTGATGATCTGGTTACAAATCCTGGTTTTGGGTTCACCGTAAAATTCGACACTACTGATAACGTTTTCCCAAACCATGCAACTGACCTTCTGAGGTTGCTAGTTTCCACCTGGCGTCAGTCACAGTTCATTGCCGAAACTTTTCACACAATTGCATTGGTAAGAGCACGAAAATATTGTGAGACTTGCAGATTTCCGCTCAAGTATAGCATAAGAATGTATAAAATATGCTTAACTAGTCCTTTCTAGTGCCCGAATTTCTAGGTCGTATATTCGCCACCCAAGCGAAGCCGTTGCTTATCTGGCTGTGGACGGAAAGCTTACTGCGTATTGTAAACTGGAGCCAAATCGCATACTCAAATTGTGCAGAAACCTGGTAAGCTATTTAAGATTACAAAACGAGCAGCCTCCCCCTGTCATCTTTTTGCAGGAATTAGTAGCGCGCCTTAAGGCATTCGTTCATGCGGGGCTCGCCCCTGTAATATTTAAAAATTGCAACGCAAAACGTTGAAAAACACCTTCTCCTCACTTTTCTGAAGCGCCGTTGCACTAACTAGAGAGCATCTTAAGTGGAGCATTACAGTACGCGAATGCTTCATTTGGGTTCGTAATAATAGACTTTATTGTCTAGTCTTTAAACTACTCACACATCTCAGATTTACGTCTACAACAAAAAGGAAGCACTTTGCTTCTATGGTATCTACAAAATCTATGTGGCATCCTGCAGGTTCCGGTTGCCGGCTCTGATGTATGGATTAGCATATTGATAAATTCTGTAAGGCAGATTATTATAATTTTTTAAACATATATTCAATGTATTGTCAATACCACCAGTTAGTACGGCTAACTGGTGGTATTGACAATTGATTGCATTGTCTTTAGACCGGTCATTGTCCTCTGTTGTGATAAATTTAGCCGTATCGATTTTCTCTTCGTTGATGTTGTTAGTGCATAACCAAAAACCCAAGCGGTCGCTATTGTGATGATTTGTAATACTTAATAAATTTGTAAACGGTTAAAATGTTTGCCTACCGTTGTAGAAGTAATCTCCAACGGTGACCGTCACAAAGAGATTTTCAGTTTCTTCCGTTGAATTAGCAGAGCAGGGTACGAAATTTACTGCTTTAATCTTATCTCTCAATGTACCGTTCGACAATGATGCAATAAAGTGGGAATACGTCCTCTCCTCAACCATAAGGTTTTCACCCGACCATGTCAGATGCCTTGATGTGTCCATTCTAGAAAAAAACGGGTATTTCAATTAATTGATGCAATTGCTTGGGTTGCAATGACAGTTTTGTTTTGTTATACTAAATAATGCAATTCTAATCAAGTATTTGCGTTACAGATTACCATAATTCTGCAACATACATATATGCTCAAAACACCTCAAAACACAAACAAAAAGTTAATTATAATCTAAATATTTTGTAAGTCGATCTATAGATTTTTTCTCGCTTTAGACTGTCTTGCGTTCGATTTGTTGAGAGCGGACGTGCTAAATTCGCTCTTCAAAATTGGTCGTATTTAACAAGTGTCTCGTCTGCAGTTATCTGTGTCACAGTGATTACCTGTACAACTGAGTTTCAAGTGCTGTGCTTAACAGGCCCCGAAACGTGCTCAGGAGTTGTAACCTCATTTAGCGCGCATGGCTATACGTGTCAGTTCTGATAACAAACTTGCAGCTCATCCTTGTTTACATGTAGCAACAATCGTCGGCGCGTAATATATACTAAGGCTTGCGGTGGTGGCATTCGGCAGCACAGCCTAGGTGGTACCGCAGGCCATCGCTAGCCCAAACGGCCACGGTTTGAATTCCGCCCAGTTTGTTTTTTTTCTTTATTTTAATTGCGTTGTTTATTTTAATTTTTTTATCTACGCTAAGGGGAATAGCTCGCCTGCGACAGTGCGCATCCTCCGTGCCGGCGTCCAACGAACATCCACCAAAGGGAACGACCGAGAACTTCGAATCTACCCCGACGAGGACACGGATGTTCACGTGAAACAAGCCCGGCATACCACCCAAGCATTGGCGCCAAGCGGAAAGAGCCAGCTTCGCTGCCAGAAAGCGAAGCCGAAACTCAGGAGAACACAGTAAACGATGGATTGTGACTGACGTCCGAAAGGGAAAAAAGGTTTTTTTCGAAAGAATTACGAACCTGGAGGATTTATCGAACGGATCGGTGGGGGTGTTCAAAGTAATTATTGGAAGAAAAAAGACGCCGGAACGTTCTGAAACAGAATTCCCCGAGGGTTCACTGCTATCCATCTGCAAGCACATCTTTGCCTTGTCACCCAAGTCAAAGATATCCGGGAACAGAAAGTTGATCATAGTGTGGCTCCCTGATATAGAATCCACCAGAAACTATTACCAGTCACCAGCCTTGGAGACTTCGCGGTGACGATTCCAGCCTTGGCTTCGCGGTGACGGCAAGCCTTGGAGACTTCGGGTGACGGTTGTTAAGCCGGTGGCGTGGTGGCATGCGTCTGCGCCTCGCGACCGAAGGAGACAAAGGAGCGCGGGTTCGAGCCCCACCGTTGCACATTTGTATTATGGGGGTCCGTCTATGAAGCAATGTGAAAAGCAGTCCCATAGACGTAAATCTTGGCTGAGTCAGCCCCGAAAGGATTTTTTTTTGCCTTGGAGACTTCGCGGTGACGGCTCACTGTCCATCATTATTATCATTTGGGGCAACGATTCAGGGAGTTCCAACTTGCCTCACAGAGAAAGAAATGGTAAAG
>QVRM01002829.1:0-36998 GCA_003439945.1 Dermanyssus gallinae
CAAGAACGTTGTCCGTTGTCCGCCTCGTTGTTGCACGTCAACGGGTGGTCGTGGTGGTGGTGTTGTTGTTGTCATCGTTGTTGTTGTCATCGTCGTCATCGTCATTGTGGTCGGGGCAATACAGCAGTACAGATGTACTGTGTGTCGACATGCTAGCAGAGCGTTATGCGGCGGGCTGGCGTCGTCCACGCGCGTACAAATGTGTCATCCGACAACAGCCCAGCCCAGCCAGAGCAAACATCCAGAGCAGGCAGACAAGCAGTCCGGCAGACGACAGGCGGCCAGAATGGCAGCAAGGAAGCAACGTGTGGGGTGTCGGTGGGGAAGGCGGGGGTGGGGGGGGGGCTCGGACGTCGAATTAAAGCATTGAAGGCGACAGTGAGAAGCAGACGGTCCGCTGGTCGACCGGTCGTCTGTCTGCCTAACTGACCAACCGACCGAACGACCCGACCAACTACTGTCATGTTTTCTGTTGACATTTGCACAGCAAGCGATTCGACCGAGCTTCCGGAGCCGGTCGAATCGCCTCGGCTAGCGCGGCGATCCTTTGCGCGGCGATTGTGTCGTCCGGAACAACGTGCCGCGACGCGAAGGTTCGCCCAACCGGCCGAACTGATCGTCTACTACTACTACTACTACTTGACAACACGTACACTACTCGTATGGTAGGCGTTTATCTGGAGAGATGAAATTCACTACTAGCTTACCTACCCCAGCCCACCCAACCCAACTACCACCACTACCATCACTACTGCAACAACAACACCAACAACAACTAATATATATATAAAAAAAAATACTTTTTGGGATGACCCCCCAGCCAAGATTTAACGTCCACGGCACTAGCAAAGTTTTCAGAATGACCCCCAGCCAAGATTTAACGTCCACGGGACTAGCAAAGTTTTCGGGCTGACCCTCAACCAAGATTTAACGTCCACGGGAATAGTAAAGTTTTCGGGCTGTTGTCCCTCAGCCAAGATTTAACGTCCACGGGACTGCTTTTCGCATTGCTTCATAGACGGACTACCCCCATAAATACAAGTCGGTGCATCAGTGGGGCTCGAACCCGCGCACCTATATGTCTGCTTCCGGTTGCGAGGCGCAGGCCAATGCACCACACCACCAGACTCGACAACAACAGCAACTACTACTATATAATAACTATATATAATAATATATGTAGTATATAAGACTACTAGCAATGCGACACTAGGGCTACAAAAATTCTGTTCGCATTTGGTTTTCGCATTCTAACCAACAAGCTATTTCAATTCGTAACGAACTGTGATAAGTCTTACACTAGACTTATTTTCACAGTTCGTTCGACGAATCGTCAATCAGTTCGATTCTAGTCGAGCATTTGTTTCAACGAACACTTGACAACATTGCTATTACTATTATCGACATGCTCGAGGTTAAGGGGTTCTGGATGAACGACATTGGAGGAGCAACGAAGCCGGACCGCCGATCGGCTGTGGCGCAGACACACGACTGAAAGAAAGCTAGTACAAAGTACAATGAAGCCCTGTTCTTCCGCTCCTATCTTCGGTATTTGGAAGGATGTCCGGCACTTCGGCGGCGGCGGCGACGGCGACAATTGCAGCCGACGGGCTTCTAGCCAGCCGGCTGGAACTTCGTGGCTTCACTGGCCATACGCCGACCAGTGGATCTTGACTCATCGCAAGTGCACCTCATTGAGGCGGCAAGCGGGCGGATCTGTAGCATCGTGTAGCGAATGTCTAGAATGTTGAATGCGTCGTCAGCCCAGCTGTTTGCAGGATGGGGCTCTTAGTTTTCCTATACGTGCACAACTTATGATATATATATATATATATATATCACAAATTATGATATATATATATATATATATATATATATATATATATATATTTAAGTTGCAACGAGCGAATCTAACACACAACTTTGTTGACGTTAGAGCAAGCCCTCCAAGAAGTTGGTGCTCCGTCCACCCGAAGACTGTTGCATGCACTGAACACACAAACAATCTGTGTGCTTGACGTATGGCAAAATGGAGAAAGCTTTCCTACCTGTTTTCCTGTCAAACGCGTTGAATGGGCTCACTTCACCTACCGTTTTGTATACAAAACAGCCCGTTATGCACAATTAAATATAGGCGTTTTCTATTCAATAGACGATTCATGTACGTTGTACATTTATTTTCCTCTGGCTTCTTATATTATATTATATATCAGCAAGATTTTAAAAGCGACACAGGGAATCGTAGAGCTCGTTAAAATAAATATTTTTTCAATAGAAAATGGTCCCTGAGAAGCATGCATTCGATCGCGACATGCCCGCCGAAAACTCTTACTTACTCCGCAGTCACGCTCGCATTTCCATAACTTTAATGCCAAAACGATCGTCTGAAGTGTACATTTACCTTATTATTGTACTGTGTTCATTTTAAGCGCTGCGAATGCGTTATATTGTTTGTTAGATGAAGCAGCCAATCCTCACGAACACGACGAGGTACTCAGTTTCTGTATAGGATGACTGGTTGTCACGAATATACTTGTGGATTTAATGGAAGCAGACAAATGAAGCAATGAAGTGTCTCAGAGAGTTTACCCCTGCTACATCTTGCTTGATTTTCTCTCCTTGATTCTCCTTCGTCTCTCTCCCTTGCTTTCGGTCTCATTGTGGAGCCGGTGATTCGCTGTGTGTGGATTTCGTGCGTCCCCACTCTCTCAATAAGGAATCAATAGCAAAGCTATTAGTTCGATAACCGAAATTAATAACGGACTGCCGCCGTCGCCAGCACTTCCTCTACCCGTGTTTGTTTGGCAGGTTTGCCTATCGCGTTAGCCGCTTTAGCCGCCTTAACCGTTTTTGCTTGATTTTCTGGTCCACCGACATCAATATCATTTTTCCTCCTTGTCAAGAGCATGGCTTCGCTCTTCTCCGGGGCAAGTTGTAGCCTAGCTTCAACCATCAATCTTTTTGTCGACCGGAGCGCCATATTTAGTTGCGTCCACTTGTTTACCTTTACCTAAAACAAAAAAGGTTCTACCCAGTGCCATATGACACGAACTCCACGCCTGGGACTATATATATATATATATATATATATATATGTGTGTTTCCACGGGTCTATATATATATATATATATATATGCCTGTTTATGCATAACAAAATAAAATACCCAATGGCGTGTGACTCCATTAATCAACACAAACTTCATTGTAGAACCTTTTCTCAACTACGGCAAGGCGGACGCATACGACTTCCACCAATCATAGTCACAATTTATATATATAAATATATATATATATATATATATATATATATATATATATATCATTAGCGTAAATTAATTATTCTGACCATACGCGTTTTGTTCATCGTGAACCGTTACATCCGTTACATTCTGGTAAACGAGCCCGGCAAGTGCAACATTGATTATCGGCTTGGCACGGGTATGCGTGTGAACATATGCATGTATATGTTTGTATGTACGATATATATATATATATATATATATATATACATACATATACGATATGTACAACGCATTTCTGCAAAGGATCTAAGTTACTGACGACAATGCATTAGGAGGGGCGATTGGCCGTTTGTAGTCGGGTCTGCCCTTCCGGCTCGTGCAAATCATGGTATACCACGCGTACCTGGCTAGTATAAGTACCGAGCCGCTAAAATTGTGTGTAAGTGGTGCATTGAAGGGCTTCCAAAAGATAAAATGCTTAATTAGTACTTCGGCATGATGTCAGATAGAAACCTTAACCTAATACACTGCACTCGATCGTGCAATGTTTATATGCCTAAACTTTTCTAGGCAGTGTAAAACAGGCATCGTGTCCGTTTTCAGAAAGCGATTGTCAATATGTATATATATATATATATATATATATATATATGTATATATATCTTTTTTTTTGTACTTATGCCATTATTTTATTTAGCTCATAACGGGGTGTAAACAATTTATATATATATATATATATATATATATATATATATATTAAGGCAATATATAAGACAGATTTTTAATGATTTATTTTCTGTATACGGCACACTGTCTTTGCCCATCCCAGTAAAGGGTATGGGAGAGTAGAGATTTTATGCGTAGGCAGTTTTCAACTGGAGTCTTGCACTGCCTCTCTTATCTCTCTCTCTCTCTATATATATATATAATATATAATTACGCACCATTTCTATAAAAGCACACCGTTGAATCTATAGACGATTCCTTTTGCAGGTCAGTTTGCAACTCATCATAAACCTAGTCAACTGCAACATCCCTGGCATACTATACCTTGTTGTAAGTCTACTCTACCACTACTCTCACCCAAACAAAAATCATGAAAACGATTCTAACTGGTCGTTCTCTCTGTGACTGCAAATAAACCAACTCATTTAAAGCCATGCTCCATCTATTCGACGCCGATTGCTACGAGCGAGATTAGTAGTTATACAAACTTTCAGAATTACAAATCATACTATGAGAAGCGTGACTTTTTTTCGTTTAAATATAACTAGTTGGACACTGTGAGAAGTCGTCTCTAATCAAATTAAGTATCGCTGTGGTGTTCCACGAATGTCATGTTTAAACCATTATGTTATGCCCCTACGAGCGCCGTGAGTCTACCAACTACTCGGCGGTCATTGATAAAGTCGAATGGCACGCTGCCTTATTGATATCGTATATATATATATATATATATATAAGAAGCATCACGATATATGACGACGTTAGCGAAGGATTTTGCCGATGGATCAATAGCGTCATCAACGGCAGCACAAATACGCGCTCTACAATTCGCTCCACTCAAAACGAATCGAGCCGGCTGGTGTCATTATAAAGGCCCCATGTAAGGCAGATTCGAAGCATCCCGTTCTTCGAATCGATCCGCTTGCCAAAGATGACGACAACACAGCAACGGCAGTGGCGACGCAAGACACACAAACCGCCATTTCTCTTGACTCTGGGCTTTCAGCCATCTTATAGGAATCAACTAATCGTTTCTCGCCACCAATCATCGACTGGGTAGGTTGTTCTTTTCTTCCTCAGCTACTGACTACTTTTGATGCTGCTATTAGTTTAATAATAATAATAATAATAATGGGATACAACAGTATCCTGCACTGTTGCCCCGTCTTACCTGCGACACAGTGCCCTTGAGGCCGGCTGGGTCGCCGAACATGCAGATCGAGAAAAAAGACGAAAGTACAGGGACTTAGAACCCAGATACTACGTCGTGCCTATCGCTATGGAAACACTAGGTCCCGCTAGTAAGGCACAAGGAGATTCATTAAAGAGCTTGGCGAGCGGATACAGGAGAACACAGGCGACCGACGAGAGAGCTTTCGCTGGCAGTGTGCAGAGGTAACGCTGCCTTTATAATCGGGTCAATGTTTTGAGAGGAAGAGACTGCCACCGAGATATTTAATTATATATTAATACAGGTTCAGACCTCACAATTGTATGATCAGCAATAAACAATAATAATAATAATAATTAACAACTAATCGTTACCTATAAATTAGCAACAATTAAACTTAATAATCATGGCTACACTTTGGTGTTATAACCTAGTCGCAACAGGGAGGAACTACATTTATAAGCGCCTCTCACGACAAGCCCTTCTATCTCCAGGAGGCTGACTACTCACTAAATTATTTTGCGTGTTGCCCCTTCACAGAACAGGACCTCGGTGCAGTTCCTAAGATATAACTGCGACTCTGCGAAGGAGTTTTGGAGCGCGTGCTACCTTGTCACACAACTGCAGTGAGCGTTATTAATCCGCACAACGCTTTGGCTGCAACGACAGTTCGTCGTTGGCTTTGGGTTACACGGATGCTTTGTCAAATTTCGTCTCTATGTGCAAAGTCAATTATCATAGAATTGTGGTATCGATCACATACCAGGCCCCGGGGTACCTATCACGCCAGAAGCTGATCTATCGGTCATTGGATGACCGAGTGAGCAAATGCTTTCTATGCTCTCCATGTTCAGAGACGACAGATAAAGACTATTAAGTGACGTGCTCCGAGAGCGCACCGGCATAACGCATCTCTGTCTGCTCGTGGTCACCGCTGCATCAACAAACTGGCTATCAGCCGGATACCGGATAAATATCCCGGCCTTGACGACCCAACCTCTTGGCAGAGTCGGGGGATACATGCGCTGCCTTCTGGGCAGCGTACCTTGCGGAAATCACGAATGACCTGTAACTAACATCAGGCCAAATTATGTTCTTACCGTAGAGACTGGGATCGCGTGGCTGCTCAGAAAGACTCCTGTAATTGTGGTTGTGGCGGGTTTTACGATTATAGAGCCGAGCGTACAATAATATTATTGTAATAATACATAACATTATTTAGGGCATATTGGTAAAAAAACGTTGTTTGCAAGACGTCAAGGTCGGGAACACGAGCCAAGCTATACTAGCCGCGCTGGCAACTGTAAACAAGACAGCAAGTTCAGGAGTTTCCAGAGTGACTCCGCTGGAAACCGCCGACCATGAAAGCGCTCTTTGCCACGCTTTCCATTCTAGGCCACCTGCAAAAATGACCTGTAGGAGGTTAAACAAATACTTATGAAACGTAAATCGAAGAGTCGAAAAGAAATCATAGTTGCAGTAATAATCAATCAGTCTTCGGATAGATAGCTGTAATTCCTCTTAGCAGTTACCATTCTGCGAGCGCTAGAAGCTCCGACTCAGCACTTGTTTAGTCCTTGGCTGTGCAAGCAAAATGCGGCATTAGCATCCAACGAACTGCAACTCAGCTCGTATTTCTGCTAGAATACCGCAGGCTGTAATCACCACTTGTCTCATAGTCTGCCACAGAACTTCTGGGATAGCTGTACTGTATGTGCTCCCACCTTTGTGTTCAGGAAATATGCAGATGGTGTTCATACGGCATCCTGACACCTGAAATAATGTAGAATGTTTACAACAACAAGTCAACTGCATGTATATATATATATATATATATATATATATATATATATATATATATATATATATATATATATATATTTATATGAGGATCTGGCAACGTTTTTGATATTTGTAAGTTAATAAACGAACAGACTGGCGGATAGCCTCATCTTTGTTGATGTTTGGGTAGAGCATTCGAATCGATTCATTAAAGACAGCGGGTTGAGAAAATGGCGAGCATAAGCATTTTTTTGTTTTTTTTTTTGTTCTGAGAGGTTTCGGGAATGCATGATGCACATGCGCCACCAGCAGCCTGCGTGACTAGTGTGAGACTCGCAAATCCACTAAACCCGGATTCCTCCCCATCCCCCCAGGCTCGGTATTACTTTGGCATTACATCGAAGGGCGAGCACAAGAATATCAGCGCCAAAACAGTCGTACTAAAATATATCCTACTATTTTTTTGTACAGATTCCAGTGAGGAATACGTGCACAAGAGTATTTCAACGAGCTTCGATCACCTCGATTGGGCGAATATCCCATCTCTGGGTGGAACTGTGTGCGGATGGTACAGAGCATTTGCAACTGGGCCTTTTCATCCGTGCGACGAACCCCGTGTAAAGGCTGCGATTGAAGTCACTTCGGTAAACATAACGTATGCATTAGGAAGATACTTTGGGATGGCATAGATGTCAAGTTCCTTTAAGAGATCCTGCACAACCACCTAGACATCAGCAAAAACTGCTCGACGGATACTTCGTGATTTTTCCCAGAAACGCAAAAGTGCAGATCTTTCTAGCTCGACCATAATTTTTGGCTTCGATAAAACTCGACGAGGGCCGGTCGTCTTTGGTGCTGAGGCTTATCACAGGTGATGAGACTTGGATATCTTTTTATGACTCTATACTTAAGTTCTAAAACGCGCGGTGATCAGGCGTCAGATCGCCTCCACCGACAAAAATAAGGCCGTAAATGTTGGCTGGTACTTTGATCTACTCCCCATTTTCTACACTAGGAGTGACGTTGTGCCGATGATCGAACTCAAAAACGCTTTCCACAGCACTCACCACAAAGGATTCGAAGCCTCTCCTAGGTGACGGCTGTGCCACCACGACCTGGGGGCCGACAAAGCTGAAAACATTGCATTTTTTCTTGCCCTACCCTGAAGTCACGTTGGTAGAGTGCCCAGCGTACTTACCCAACTTGACACCGTGCGATTTCTTCTACTTTCCGAAGAAAATAGAGAAAGACGTTTCAATTCACCCAGATCGGTGTTTGAAGCCATCAAAACCAACGCGTTTTGGGAGTTGCTTCGAGGAATGTATGGAACCAGGCGCAAAATGAAATAAAAGTATAAAAACTGATTCTGTTTCCAGAAAAAAGAATTCCGCCATACAACTTTTAAAAACTTTTGCCCATAAGTATTTATATCCGGCCATCGGGCGCCTGCTGAGAGATATGGTGGTTAAAGAGAACTGCATTTAAATAGAAAACACTCGAGGGCAGGCGATGACGCGGAACGTATTAATATTTGTTTCTTCTCCCGTGCGCTTATGGATTTATGATATTTTATTACAATTATTTTTCATATCCTCTGGCCTCCGCGACGGGTCAAGACAACAGATGACCCCGCTGGGCTCTCCTGCTTGACCGCAAATGCGCAGACTGTCTAATGCACCACAATCAAGATATCGTTCATTTATATATATATATATATATATATATATATATATATATATATATATATATATATATATATATATTGTACATATGCTATTCCCAGGCTCATTAATTTAACATAATAATACAACATTGTATTCGCACTCATCACCCCCCCCCCCTTCCCGCCCCCAAGACGATAATCACGGTTACTAATAAACAGTAATAGCCGCAGAATAACAGAAATCATATCAAGATCAACAACAGCAGAAGAAGCAGAAGCAGCAGCAACAACAGCAACGTTAACACTAACGACAGCAACAATAAATGATCAGGGTAACAATAGCAACATCCGTGTGCCTTTAGCGGCTGAGTGAGCAAATTCGCCAGCAAACCGGATTATGACCGGCTCTAAACACAACCGCTTTTATTGATGTTGTTGTTCATTGATGTTGTGGCAGTTGCTGTTGTCATCGTGGTTGTTGTTGGTGGTGTTTTTGTTGCTGTTGCTGTTGTTGCTGCTGCGTCTTGCCAAGACACCGATGACCGGCAAAGCATCGCCTTTATCACGACCAGCAACGCCGATACCGCCCCGTCATCAGCAATGTTATTGTTGTTGTTGTTGTTGTTGTTGATGATGCTGCTGGTGCCGCCACGGCGGCTGTCAATGAATACATGAGCAGGCGGATAAAGAAATGACTAATTAGCAACCATCATGAAAAAGAAACAGCATCACGAAGCATCAACAGCAACGATCGACAACAACAACAATAGCGACAACTATCTAGAACAACGAGCACGACGACAGCGGCAACAACGACAACAACAGCTACTACTGGAGGAACAACAACAACAGTAACAACAATAAAAACAATGACAACAATAACAACAACAGCAACAACAGCAATAACAATAACTTCTCCGCAAAGGCCAACAGCGATACAAGGTCGTCCATCAATTGCGCGAAACCCTCAACCACTGCTATAGCTTCTACTGCGGCCCAACGATGGACATTGTTTACCATTGCCAGCATACGCAGCAACGACGCTACTAACTGTGATGCAGATGAAGAAAAAAGCGGAAAATAAACAGCAACAGCAGTAGAAGAAGATGATAAAGATGAAGAAGAAGATGACGACGAAAAAGAAGACGATGCTGATGATGTAGCAGTCGTCTCCTCCTTCTCATTGTGCTGCAAGTTCGACAACCGCGATCCGTTCTTCATGAAGATCGGGTTATTAGGTCAAGTCAACGACGGGTGTGACGGGGGAGGAACAACTACCCATAAAACAGACTTGGGCGCAATTCGGCTGCAACTTTGACACTGCGAACCTCGAAAACGACCAGGCTGCTTCAAATGGCCGAACGGCGGAGAACTACCCTTGAGACAGACTAAAAGGTTGCCCTAATAGGACAACTCAGCCCTCATTTGTTCGCTCGGGCTTTGGCGAGTGGTCCCTTCCGGGGCAGGTCCAAGCCCGGTATCATTAAGTCGTCGTTGTGATGTTTGCCGACGATTTGGTGTTACATGTGTATGCGCGGGAAGATCCACCTTCAACAAATGCCACAAAGGCTAGACCGTTACGTGGACCCGATCGTTCATAAGAGAGCCATGGCTTAGACGTAAACAATCCAATTTTAATGCACAAAGGTAGCTGATGGTGCAGGGTTTGTACAAAAAACGTTCCGTTTCTTCATATACCTATTTTGAAGAGAACATATCACTGTGCTCTTGTAGATGCCATTGCGACAAATGCGATCTCGCACAGAACGATAGTGTTTAACGGGCCTTAATGGACACACTCGGGAATAATGACAAACGGGTTTGAGCTCAACTTGCGGGTGAGAATTATCTCTTTGTTCTCTCCTTATATTGATCACTTTTTTGAAGTATGTCCGAATATTCGCAGAAGCCAAACAATGTATGCTCCTATATGCGTTGCAAGCACAAAGAACATACACATAAATATTATGTACGCCTGGCGCGTAGCCAGGTATATTCACAACAGGGCGACTGCGCTGGTCTCTCCTGCTGCCAGTTTGTCCCCACCTTTTATTTATTAATTAATAGAGCTTCTATTCTATGTCATATACGCACATAAATGTATGCAGTTTCATATATGTATTTATATATATATATGAACGGAGTCGACCCCCATCCAATCGATCGATAAGATAGAAACGGAAAATGTCAAAATGTCGCTGATTTCTGCAACACCATGTGGTAGCCACTCCGTAGAGTGCGTACCCTAGCACGTGAATTTGCTTCATACAGAGAAAAAATGTCAAGAAGTAGCGTGCAAAACCCAGCTAGTGGCTAAACGAGACAGCCTTGAATAGAGGCATCGTGTCCACACAGTAATGTACTTTGTTGCTGCTGTTGTTGTTTCGTACCGAGCAAGGTAAATAGATACCAAGCAACGAAAACGTTCCAATCGAGCCCGGTGGCGTTGTGCATTCGCGTGCGCTTCGCGACCGGAGGAGACACATAGGTGCTGCACGGGTTCGATCCCCACCGTTGCACATTTGTATTTGTGACGTCCGTCTTACGAGGCAATGCGAAAGCACCCCCGTGGACGTTAAATGTTGGCTGTGGATCAGTCCGAAAAAGTTTTAACGAAAACGTGAAGTTACGCCAGCAGAACAACGACTCGCGGCAAATCATCATCACCAACTCTCAGCGCCAGCTGCAAGGAAGAGAACGGCATTCTAATTGCCCGCAAAGATTACATGATTTTGTTATCGTCACAATGTAATGCGCTATTTCGCCGCTCATCGGAACGCCTATTTGTACGAAGGGTGATGAGTCGCATTTTTTCAGGATTAAAATAAGCGCCTCGAAAGTTGACCGGCGGGAGCAAGAATATGATGGTATATCCTGTTCTTGCTCAACAGCGAGCACTCAAACGCCGCTGCCACCGTCGAGCTCCAAAGTTAGTCCACACAAATAGAGCATTAGTTCCTCCGCGCAACAACACTCTCCGCGCACACGGAGCTAAGGTTCTACGCAGTGTACCCACCACAAGAATACGTTCAAGGGCAGGAATGAGCACTATCGCTTGCAAGGGCCAGGCAAGGGCAACGGAATGACCGCGGCGAAGAACGACATGCATTAATATTCCCGTCTACCCCAGACACCCCCAGAATATGTAAAAAATATGTAAGAAAAAGCAGTGCTGAACCTGCTGAATTTAGTCGAACGCCCTGAGAGTGGGCCGGTATCAAGGACCCCGAAGAACCAGTAGGACTTCTGGCCACAGCAGCGGGGTAAACCACCTATTGCTCATGGACACACAGTCCCTGCGACCCCCCACACTCCAAGAATACAACATGGCGCATAGCCTTAATACGCAAGATAACAATATGGCCCCTTAGTGGAGGCGTGTCAGTCTTTTACAATAGCCGGCTGGCTGACGTGAAGGTCATTATGGCAGAAGAAAGTTGCATGGTTGTGGAGAGCGAGAGACTCAATCGCCACATACGTGAGACATACGTCGCTGAAGAGAGTACGTGCGAGCTTGTAGAAAAACTAACAAGATGTGTTTAAAAATAAAGTCATCAACGTCCCCTGGTAACAGAAGGTGGCACGAACGTGAGGCAGACCTGGGCTTCTTGGCAACTAATGGTCCAAACTTCGAAACTGCAAGGCGAAATCATCACAACCTACACTTAGAAGGTGATCACTAATTGAACAGCCGTCCTACCCATAGGAATTGATATCTGTTCCCATGTGTTAGGAACGTCAGCAAAAGTGAAGATTGCTATTAAGGTTCTTTAGAAGCCTTGCAAGAAGCTATCATGAGACTTGCCGCTGATAGACAAGAGCGGAATGCCGAGAGGTACAATGAGCTACTATCCTAGGGACTTAAATCCTGTACCAGGCACGTGAAGCAACCGGAGGAGCGGCAATGACGGGACTCAAGGCCCGTTATTCGTAGCACGCTTCGATAGAAGGATCGCAATACTGCGTATAGCGGCCTTAACTCAGGTCCCAGGCGGGCTAGATCCTTAGCGTGGTAAGGAAAGGTTTTACCTGGCGTCCCTGCAGCCAGGTAAAACCTTTCCTCGGACCTGAGTTAAGGCCGCTATACGCAGCATTGCGATCCTTCTATCGACGAGTGCTGACCAGCTGCTGCTGAGTCTGATGAGTGAACCAACCAGCAAAACAAGCGTCTAGAGGAAACACGATTACTCCAGACGACGCAAATGATAAGCTTCGCAGTTCAGGGATTTCACCATACACTCTGTGGGACTGAGGGCTTTCACGAGCTAAATAACGCATCCATTTCTAAATATTATGACAGGTTGTGTGAAAGATATCATGGTATAATGCCACTGAGTTAGCTCATTAACAAAACTAGCACGGACACCTTAAAATGATTAAATTGCACTGTATGTTTGTACTTACCAACATAGAGTGAACATTTGTTATATATATATATATCCTAGGGACTTAAATCCTGTACCAGGCACGTGAAGCAACCGGAGAAGCGGCAATGACGGAACTCAAAGCCCGTCTTTCGTAGCACGCTTCGATAGAAGGATCACAATACTGCGTATAGCGGCCTTAACTCAGATCCCAGGCGGGCAGGATCCTTAGCGTGGTAAGGAAAGGTTTTACCTGGCGTTCCTGCAGCCAGTAGTTGTATATATATATATACAAGATCTTTTTTAATTAATAGTAGATGCTTGATTTGCATTTTTTCAATAAATTGGACATATGGTAAACATCAGTTATATATATATATATATATATATATATATATATATAATGCACAGAATAAATAGGATATTTTTTAATTAATAGTAGATGCTTAATTCGCATTTTTTTAATAAATGGGGGACACAAATATTTAGTTGAGGAGTTATAGTAAAAGTACTTATTTCTGTTTTACACAATGCGATTGCACGTGATTAGAGAAACATCAGAGAAACTGAACTCTAACAAAAGGCTCAAAGAAAAATTCCGCTTTATCTGAGACAAAAAACTAAGGTTGGCTAGAGAAAAAAATAGTCGTATTAAATTTACTTTGCAAAAATCGAAATCATGTGATGTCTCATTTTTAAACTTTCACGTGATGAGCTTTTACATGATGTCTCATTTTTGAGCTTTCAAACTAAAACACGCACACATAGATCGGCCAATCTGTCGATTTCGACACTCCTACAATCCAGGTGACGAACCGCTAAACAAAGTTGTGTGTACAAGCTACTCTAAAATAACCTTGTACGACATTTGGTACTACACCTAGAACATTTAGTGTCCCAATGAGACGACTGGCTCACAAACATTTTGTGAAGTGATGTCCGGACAGCCACATTGGAATTTCAAAATACGTATTTTCACAGTCACTCCTAATCAAGACTTTTCTGTTTTCTCCCCCATTCTCTTGAAGAATATTTATGTTATTTGAACAATACAATAAAACTTCTACAATAAAAATAAAAGCAAATGTGGTCTCAGATTTATTTCATTATAATTTAGAAGAATATATGAAATGCTTCACGGCGTTGCTGCTCGTCGACCTAGTTGCTCCTTCTGCGCGCCGTAGTCGCTCTATCGCTCATGCCCGTGAAGAAGTCCTGTCCGCCCCCTGGCACGAAGGTCCGGGTCCATCCAGTCTCTCATAGTTCCGAGCACTGAGGTCGCGTTACCTCTTTGGATCTCCAGGGACAGTCGCTGGGAGAAGAAGGCGTGCGCCCTCTTGTTTATTGTCGCCTGCCGTAATGCGTCGCCAGCCCGAGAGATCAATGTTACCGTGAGGGGCCCAGGGCCACTCATCGTCTCGAACGCGAATGGCGAAAAATGGTGCGCCCGACTTAGGTCCGCATACTTTCTCATCTTTGAGGTCTCAGCTCGCGTAACGGCAGTCCCCGGGCGGGACGCGCCGGGACCGACAAGGGAAGGGGTCAGAGAGTCGGTCACCGTCGCATCCCACACCAGGGAACGACCCTTATAGAAGGGTATCAAAGTCATACCGTCGGGGCGCTACCGTCGTCTCTTGAAAGCCCAGGTGGTTCCAGGACGCACGGAATCCCCGCCCTCCGCAGCGATCTTGCAAGCATTTCATTGAGGGCAGTGTGTCTTGGGCGCCGGCCCGCTGCGTGAGCGGAAGACAGGCCGTGTCTGGCGAGTCGCCCAACGGGCTCGCCACAAGAGCATCTGTGTGGCTCAACCAAATCAGCCCCCAATCTAAGGCCAACACATATCCGGGTGGATTGGTCATCAAGGCGGGTACCCAGTGAGTCAGCGGGTAGTGCATGCAACCAGTCGCTTGCTCCTGGGCGAGCGACAGCTAAAAGGCGTGCCTTGTCCTGGTCATCCCTGCATTCTCAAGCAGCGAACTAAGCGAAGCTTCGTGAGCCTTCTCGGCCCAGGCCCTCTGGCTGGCTAGTCTATCGGGACCAGGCGATGAAGCTTGACGTCCAGTCGCTATATCGTCACGAGCCGCCTCGAACATTGCCTGAGCCGCCGGCGGGAGCAGGCGCTGGACATTATCCGACGTAGCATGCATCGAGGCAGCCACGGCCGGGCCCGCCAAGGATCGAGCTGAGGGGAGACCAAGGCCGCTCATGGACGTGGGGAGGGCCGCCTGGCGCACCTCTCGTGGTCGTAAGTTTAGACTCAGCACTGTCTGAAGGGCCTCCACCACCTGGTCGTCGAACGGTTGGAGAAGATGGTTCAAATCGCCTGAGCAGTCTATGGACCGTAAAATATGTACGATGCGGCACGCGGAGAACGACGAGCGAAGCAGGTAGAGTCCCTGGTGGGCTCCAACAAGCGGTAGACGTTCCTGCATCGCCCACAATCTGTCCATCAAGGGGTCGAGTTGTCCCGGCAGCGCAGAGGGCAGAACCGGTGCGCCAAGAAGGTTTATTTCGTGGTCAGCCACGACTCTACACCCCGGAAGCAGCTCGAGCAAGGCCCTCAATGAGGGATCGTTTGGGTCTGTCCCCGGAGCGAACACTTCGCATTTGGCCGTGTTCAGCACCAGACCACTGACTGTCTCGAAAGCAAGGACTCTGCGCACCTCATCGAGCAAGTCCACCATCGGTCCACCAAGTGTACCATCGTCTAGGTACCAAGCGTTGAATGGCACTTGAACGGAGTTAACCAGCTCACGTATCCCCAGGATGAATAGGGCCGGTCCCAAGGGGTCCCCCTGCTGTATGCCCGATGCCGAAAATAACGTCTCGGCGCCAAACAACAGGACGGATGGCTCTTTGTACGCGTGTTCTACTGAGGTGAAGAGTTCCGGGACTGTATCCCGAACCGCACGAAGGAGGTGATCCCTACGGATAGTGTTGAATGCATTGCGAAAATCCAACTTCAGGAGTGCCGTACCGGGGGGACTTGATTGCATAAAGGCTCTTGCTGCATGTACGACAGTCTCCGTTCCGCCCGCCATGCCAAATCCCAGCTGGTGCGGGCCAAGTTGTTCCATAATAAGTTCTTTGGCCTCGCGGCAGGCTATCTTTGCTGCGATCCTCCGTAACGTAAGAGAGCAGGCAATGGGGCGAATTGATGCGTCTTTTTTGCGCAGTGCGAATATATAAAAATAAAATCTCCCATATATCACTTTGGAGCGAATTTTTTTTCATCGCGAACGTGTAGTCATGGGTTCTCTAACTTGAATATATATATATATATATATATACATATATGTATATATATATATATATATATATATATATATATATATATATATATACATATATGTATATATATATATATATATACATGCGGAGTTATTGTTTCCACGTGTGGGGTGGCCGTGGTCTTGTGGTAACATGACAAATGCCGGACCACGTAAAATGTTCAGCCTCTGTCAAACTGGGTAAACAATAGTGTCCATAGGCAATCTAGCGTGAATGGCGTGCCTCACTCGACACCCTGTCGGTAATGCGCTCTGGTGTCTAGCCAGCATGCCAGAAGTTCGATACAAAAAGTTGCGTATCGATATTACAGATCAGGAATAAAAAAATAATCGTCATCGTCGTCGTCATCATCATTTGTAGTGGTGGTGGTGGTGGTAGTAGTTTTGATAGTAATAGTGCAACAAATCACTGGTAATTATAGTAGTCGTAAAACATATAGACCAGATAGTATGCATGACAATGATTGTTGTTCAGGTAACGAGTGGACTAAAATCTTTAATGTGACTCGACAGCCAAAGCCCAAGTCTATCTATCGAGTCGCGTATACAAGCGGCTGGCCGTAAACACGAAAAGACCAGCTTTACTTGGGCGCGCTCCGTTAGTTATCAGCTGCGTTACGCCAGCAATTAGTTATACGTTTTGTTGTTGCTGTCTTGCTGCGTTCTTGCTGGTACTCTCCCGGAGATGAAATGGTGACGCCGTTGCCGACACGGCATCCGTATGAGATCCTACTATGATCTAAAACAATCAAATTTCAATCAAAGAGTCTCAATAGGAAAGCGATTCAGTGGAAAAGCCGGGAGAAAAAGATCCGCAGTTCCGAAACCAGCTCGACAGCGAACATCCTTGGTTAATGAATATTTACCGAGGCGACTCGAAGTGTTTGCCGTTATTAGGCGTAGCCGCACCATTACGGCTATAGCAGCCCACAGCAAAAGGCTACAACTACACTGTTTATAGGCTAGGAGGGCCTAAGGGACGAGGATCATCTTGGCCATCAATTTGTTTACAGGGCTACAGCCTCTCTCGTCTACGTCGGACCAGGTTTCAGCCCGGTTAAAAATCGTTTTTTTCGTTATCGGCGGATTGAGCACGTGGCTGAAGAGGCACTTCCACCGGAGCAATTCGGTTTTAGGAGAGGCCGAGGCACCCGTGATGCAATCCACGTTCTCCAGTCAGAAATCGAGCGAGCTGTGGCACAACCCAGAGGTCATCTGTATGCAGTCTTTATTGACTGCGTCAAGGCCTTTGACAAAGCCCCTCGCTATCTGCTGGTTGAAGCATTCCAACGAGCAGGAGTGGGTGGCTCTCTCCTGAGTGTAATAGCAAGTTTCTTTGAGGAGGACACCTTGTTGGTAGACGGTGAGCAGGGTGTATTGGAGATTAAGCAAAATGTGGGAACTCCGCAAGGAGACCCGCTGAGCTGCGTCTCGTTTACACTTCTCCTTGCTGACCTCGTCGGTTACGTCCGACAGGAGTACCAAAAAGCCGTGGTGGTGATGTATGCAGATGATATCGTGGTCGCTTATCGCGACCTAGGTGCCATCAAGCGCATTACCTCTATGATAGAGGCGTTCCTTGTCTCGAAGGGACTTGAGATAAACACCAGGAAAACCAAAGCCATGAAATTCAGGCGTGGAGGTCGATTGGCTGCCAGAGACGTTATACGTTGCTGCGGCCAACCATTGGAGTTTGTTAACTCTTTCCAGTATCTTGGCCTTCGGGTTCATTATACGGGAACGACGTTCACAGCGCATATAAACGAAACAGTACGGAAGGCACTTGTCTCTCTTTACGGGGAAGTAGGCAATGTCCGAAGACTGTCCGTTTTCTCAGCAGTGAGGCTCTTCATGCTTAAGATTGTTCCGGGGCTGATGTATGGCCTTGACAGGGTGTGGAACCACCTCACACTGGCGAATTTTAACCAGCTTGAGAGGTGTTTCTCATTATATATGAAGCGAGTGCTTTGCTTGTCTATTCGAGCAAGGAGCCGCTTTGTGTATCTCATGTCAGGTTGTCCACCGGCTACTGAAACAATCCGACTAAGGCTGAAGATGCCGCGTACAGTACCATACGAATGTTTCATTTCTGAATGGGAAGCTAAAGTCGAACAGGCCAGACGGGAGGTCGGTGCTTTGGACGTTTTCAATGCCGTGCACCTTTGGTCTGGTCCTGCATGTGACAGTCGCCACGTATACACCAGGTACATAGTGCATGGTTATCACTACCTGGTATGTTCAAACGCAGCCTTTCACGAGGAGTACGAGTTGTGCACCTGCCGGTTCTGCCTGAAGAGGTGTGCCAAGTACCATGCAGTGGGATGCACAGCGCTGAACAAAACATCGTTACACTACTTCTCTCGCCGAAAGCGTGAAGAAGATAGAGTATTATGAAGAAACATCGTGAACTGTATATTATACTCAATCTGAGTGAAATAAATCTAATTGGAAAAAAAAAATCGTTTTTTGGATCCCCTAGGAAACCAATCCAATCGATGTTGAGGTTAAATATAACAACCGATCTAACGGACGTGTGCCCTTATATATCGTATACTTGCTTGTCCTGCATGACAAGTGGAGCATAAAGCGCAAGTGTCAATTGTGTGACCTTCCAGAGATTGCCTTCAGAGACAACAACGTTGATTGTTATGATTGTTGTTGTCCTTGTTACTGTTGTTGATGCTATTGTTTGTATCATTGTTGTTGTTGCTGCTGCTGCCGTTGCTGCTAATACCATTGTCTCATTGCTGTTGTCGTTTCGTTGTCACATTACTGTGTGAGATTTGGTGGGAGATTTGCGGGCCAACCAGACTACATTTCCCCGGCAGAACTCAACTATCCCTTCTGGCAGCACCAACATGAGTCAACAGGCCCGACAGGCTCAACCGATCGATGACAGTTTGGTCGAATACAGAAGATATTTCTACCACACGTACACAAAATGGCCGGCCGTAATGATGTATTCTAATTCCATCTTTGAGTCATATCGGGCTATGCTCTCACGCTCACCTATTCCAATAGATGTCTATCGCCATCCGCATGACACTCACACGTTTGCACCTGAGTGCAATCGTAATATGACGTCAGTATAGTAATAATATTATATATATATATATATATATATATATATATATATATATATATATATATATATATATATATTACATATGAGTGTTGCGTTTCCAACACTAGCTACACGCCGGGGTTATTGTTCATTAGACGTATTCGATTTTGGTACAAACTCTCTCTGGTTTCTGTTAAATTAAACATTGCGTCTAGTATTTCTTTGTTTTAATCTACACGAGTTTGGTGTTTTATATTATTATTATTATTATTTATTTATTATTATTATCATTATCATTATCATTATCATTATTATTATTATTATTATTATTATTATTATTATTATTATTATATCAGTTGCTCTTGATGCACACCTTACCGGGCAATCATATATAAACAGGGGAACTAAATGTGATTTATATAGCTTTAGATATACATTTATTTTCTTCACACATATTACTCGCAGAATCCAGAGCAGCACACGAATGAGAATCGTGCAAGTTGCTTACCAAAATTAAGGTTTGTTGAGAACCCAATTTTCTGTGAGCAGATTTCAAAATCGTCAAGCGTTCTTTGTCGTGTCTCTGTGCTCTTCTGACTAGTTATGGGAATAAAGAATTTAATGTATTTAATATTGTTTGGGTGATATATTTAATTTCACCTTTAAACAATATATTAATATTATTCTTTGTTTCTTCCTAAACATTTGTATTACGGGCAACCAGTATTAACAGTCTCATCACTTGAGAATGCAACTCTAGCCTTAATGGTAAAAGTTCGGCCTTTTATAAAATCCCATAGCCACTGCACTATTTTTCCACCGATTCCCTTGAATGCAACATAATAACAACCGATCAAGTTGCATTGTTTTAAAGGTGCTTTTAAAATTACAATATAGAATATCAACCGGAATAGTCAACTTGCCCCATAAAGCAATATTATTGTCGTTATTCTTATTTTTATTATTGCTATTACAGTTGAACCTCTGCCTCTTCTGTATGCAATTTGACTTTTTGCAATCAGCCTTTGGTTTAGGCGTTTGTCATCTCGTTTGTAATATTTAATTTCACCTTTAAACAATATATTAATATTATTGTTTGTTTCTTCCTAAAACTTTGTATTACGGGCAGCCAGTATTAACAGTCGCATCACTTGAGAATGCAACTCTAGCCTTAATGGTGACAGTTTGGCCTTTTAAAAAATCCCATAGTCACTGCACTATTTTTTCACTGATTCCCTTGGAGTGCAACATAAAGGTGCTTTTAAAATTACAATATACAATATCAACCGGAGTAGTCAAATTGCCCCATAAAACAATATCATTGTTTTATGTATAGAATAACAACAATAAACAAAATATTTTTATTATTGTTGTTATTTTTAATATTGTTATTACAGTTGAACCTCTGCCTCTTCTGTATGCGATTTGGCATTTTGCAATCAGCCTTTGTTTTTTGGCGTTTTGGCATCTCGTTTGCTATCATAATTTGCAAGAGTTTTGCATAATACTGCAGTAAGCTGGATGTATCGAGCGATTTGCGAAAAGTGATGCACAGATCAGAAAAATGCCCAGCACAGCTTTTTCGAATAAGACGTCTGGCTATATTTCAAGGCCTTGCATATGTTTTGACTCATAATGTATGGCTCTATCTAAATGTTTGCTCATCGGCCTTGTACAACCGATTACCAGCTCATGAAGACTGACAGCTAGCTGAATTAAAAAAAAATCTAGCCTCTCGGTAAACAGTGGTTTTTGCATCTTTGACTTACCCAATCAATGTGAGAGCAGTTTAGGTCTCGCAGAGGCGCATATCTCTCTCTCTCTCTACCCATATATTTATCCTGATATTCATTCATTACAGTTTTGACTTAAAACTGGAGTTCTTACGCGAATATGTTTAATAGTTGTTAATTGATAAAAGTAAACAGTTGTCTGTGTCCCTAGGGCCTATATGCTCTAAAAAGATAATATTATCGACAAGACAGGTCGGCTTTGGCAAACTTGTCCTGAAAAGTGAATTTATAATTTTTAAATATACAGTACTCATGCTAAAACCGATGTCCCACTTGGGTAGACTCCACTCCGTGTCTGCGTTTTAAAAAAAAGTCATGTAATTTTGTAGACAAGTTTGTCTATCCTATGATGTTTAGTATTATATTATTATTGGTTACACTGTGGGAAGAGCAGGGATACTTGGCCTTAACCGCCCTGGATCCTATAGTAATAGCGTGGTAAATCAACGCGTTGGCTATTTATACTTGTTTTAACGTTTTTTGGCTTTCATGGTAAGTGACTCGCTAATCTGACTCGCACACTATTTGTCCACGACATTTCTGCCAATCGATATTGAGAGTTCATTTAGATTATTAGATTAGACTGAACATACACTCAACTTGAGTAATAAATTATTGTTTTGAGATAAGACTGAATTTCTGCATCGCACCGAGGACCCCTTGTAATCTGGAGACTGCACTCCCATTGACATCAGAAACGGGCAGTTTTCATAGGTTTCATTGCTAAAAGCCATATCATTGCTTTGAGCGTTATAGGAACTTAAGACATCGTCCCACAGTATACGCCACATAGGTTATTGTGAGCAAACATGTGAGGTCGCTTTAAATTATTAAGAGTATTGAGAGTTCTTTTAGATTATTAGATTAGACTGAATAAGTTCTGCATCGCATCATTGCTTTGAGCTTTATAAGAACTAAAGACATCGTCCCGCACTATATATATAGTATATATAGTAAATATATATTATATATATAGTATACGCCACATAGGTTATTGTGAGCAAACATGTGAGGTCGCTTTAAAAAGATGAGATAAATCATGAGATTAATCGGCCGTAAGGGCAAGGTAAAGAAATGAGATGATAACCCGGAAAGCCTTGTAAAGTTGCGTGTTGTAGACCAGGTAATCTTGTATTTGTAGTCTGGATTTTTGTTGAGTCTGATGCTAACTCACCAAAAAAACTTCTTAGTGGGCACCCGGTCATTTGTCCCAAGTAAAAAAATGCGCGCGATTTTCTGGCTGCTCGAGAATTTCTGATAAAATTCGACGAGGGCTAGTCTTCCTTGGTCTCGAGACTTGTTACAGGAGACCTAAGTACAATTTCATGACTCCCTACTCAAGTCCCAGAGCTCGCAGTAGGTTCTTGGGCAATGGTTTCTCCATCACAACAATGCACCAGCCCAGCGAACGAGCTAAAAACATGGAGGCTTTGCTTGCTGCATTCGGAGTTACGCTGGTTCATCGCCTTCGGCTTGGCACCGTGCGATTTCTTCCTCTTTCCAAAAATTAAAGTGGAAATCGAAATAATATTCCAATTTGGGAAAGAAAAATAAATTATACCTGTACCGTACAAATCTATATTTGAGGATATATATATATATATATATATATTTATATATGCAATTAGTAAAATCGACTCATTATTTATCTCTAATTGCGTACAAAGCTGTCTATATTATTTTATATAGTCCATATATTATATTTACAATTAATAAGTTTGGTTTCGTAATTATGTTCATATTCGTCACACATATATGTATATATATATATATATATACTTGTATGAACACAACAAGGCTATGTAAGCAACATCGAGAGCATATTTCTTCAGCGATTTGATCATTTTCTGTGCGCAAGATCGTTTTGTTGGTGGTAGAACAGCAGCGACAGCGACGACGACGACGACGACGACGACAGTGATAATGATGATGACGACGATGGTGATGATGATGACGACGACGGTGATGATGATAATGATGCCGGTGTTGATGATGTACGGCTGTAATGGCGTAATACGTGTACAAACAGAACTGGCGCGTTACCTATGCGCTCGTGGTGCGAGCCTTTGGTTGGGGCGGTTATTATTAATGGTTCTGCTGGTGCGGTCGTCCTGGTGGTGGACCTGGTTGGTTTCTCTCTCTCTCTCCCTCCCTCCCTCCATCTCTCACACTCTCTCTCTCTCTTACACACTCTGTCTCTCTCACACACTCGCGTGCTCTCTCTCTCTCACACACAAACAACTCTCTCTCTCTTTCTGTGTCTCTCGTGCAGCTCTCTTCGGCCTGCCTACGCTGCCTAACTCCGCGACGCTCTAGTCTGGTGACGCTCCAGTCTGTTTGCTCTAGCCTGGCCGCCCGCGCCTCACCGTGGGCGACGTTTCACCGTCACTTGCCGATCGACGGCCCCGAATTCCGTTGTTGTAGCAATATTGGCTAGCCCGCCAATGCATTAGTAGTAGCAGCTGCAGCAGCAACAGCAAACGACGCAGCCGCGTCGGCAATACAAGCTGCGGAAAATGCAGCGGCGGCCACAGCGTTTGAACATTATATATATATATATATATATATATATATATATATATATATATATTTATATATAGAGCGTTCCAACGACGCATTCGTTCGCAAACGAACAGACCAAATAGCGTCGGACCGATTGACCACCCGAACAGGCGCATTTGTCCACGCCTATTCTTCATTAGCGGCGCTGCCGCGGGACCTTCTTCGTAGGGTCAACGAAACAGCTACAGCAATAACAACAGCGACAATATCGCTGAGAAAATCACCGGCCATACGGCTGCCGCAAAGATTACTGAGGAAAACCTAGATATCTCTCAACATGAGCGGCCCTTTAGAGGCGAATATTGTTTTTAAGGGGCTTGCAAATTGAGTTAAAGTTAAAACAACAACGATAGCGATGACAGCAACAACGAGAAAAATAATCAAGGCAGCAGAAAACGGCAACAATAACAACAACAAAAACAACAGCAATAACAACAACAACAATGACAGCAACAACAACAACAACAACGACAACAGCAACAACCAAAATATCTCAACATGTCCGGCCTATTAGAGGCGAAGATTTTTTTAAGGGGCTTGCAAATTGGCTTTAAGTTAAAACAACAACGCTGACGATGACAATGACAGCAACAACGAGAAAAATAATCAAGACAGCAGAAAACGGCAATAGCAATAACAACAACAGCAACTGCAACTATTATCACGCCTGCAAATAGTCACCAAAAAACGCAGCAGCCTCAATGGTAAATTGCGCCGACTAGCCATGTCGCCAGCTCGAAGTGGGCCATTGGTTATCGGTATTATTATACTTGATATTTCGGCTATTTTTTAGTATTTTTACTGACTCGTTGACTCACTGCGTGGGCGAACGGACGACGCTATCATCGTCGTCGCGGCGGCTATATTCTGCTCCCCAATACGCATTCACCGCCGCCTGTCCGCCAATTCCCTGTTAGATCATCGCTGCTATCCGTACCCCACTGCCATTAGTGCTGCTACCCTAACAACTACTAAGTACCATTGTACCAGAAGGATTACAATCAATAGTAGCAGGGGGCGGCGTTGGCGGCTAAATCGGGTCAAACTTTGGCGTGGCGGACTGCGTGAACGTACCCGGTATGCGTTCATGCGTCATGTCTGGTGGATGCTTTTTTGGTACCCACCCTCCCAGACTCGGCAGCATTTGGTATTCATGTTCAAATGTCTCGTATCCAACGACCGAGAGAGAGAGAGAGCTTTCTAGTAACCAGCTTAGCAAACACCAGCTTTCAAGTCAATAGTAAGCAAATACCATAACACCAGCTTTCAGCAAGTAAAATGCAACCAAATTTCCAGTCGAATGTAAGCAAGCGCCAGCTTTCAAGCACAATGTGAGCAAACATCTCCGGCCAGCACTGGCGGATCGAAAAACTGCGTCTAAGACATTTCGGCAAGGACCATCGATTGTTCTGGCTGTTCGCGTCGGACGCAGTCCTAACGAGATTATTCTATCGCGTTTTTTAAGCTATAGTTAACACGATTTTGGCTAGGTGCGCGCACAGCAGAAGCACAGCAAGATAGAGTGCGCTGTGTGAGGACCCCTAGCTAAGTACTCGCAGTGCAAACGTGCACTTTGAAGCTCGAAATGTGATGTATCATCAATAATAATTTGTCGATTTGTTCACGAGGACCCCGAATATCACTTTTAGCTACTACAACTCTTTAAGAATATTTTATCTGATCGGCTGATGAAGCGAACAAACTTGATCGATGCCGGTTCCTTCTGGGTTTCGACTCCTAGGTTTACTCAAGCTCAAGCCAGCAGCAAACCATGTCGAATTCGGCTCTGACGAGAAGATACTCACCGCAGACACAAAACCCACCCGGCAAACTGGCCGTGGGCTTGCCTACGATCCAGAAGATGTCCCAGAGCAGATTCACAGCTTATGTGCACCTGCATTGTATCCGTTGTCCAGTGAAAAGTGTTCAAAGAGGCAGAGCAGTGGGAACATGAGAAGTTTATTTTTTACGATCTGCCAACTGTAGTAGAACACACTAACGCTAAAATTCTGTATCTAGTGGTTTGCTTTTGGCAGGATGGCGCACCCGCTTATACCAGCCGTTTTTTGTGTAAAAGTGGCTGGCGGAGCATATTTTAGAAATTTTCGATTTTCAAATTTTGCAGATTTAAATCCTCGTACCAACTATCTGCGAGGCGTTGTTAAGCAAGGTTTTAACAACAGCACTCGATATACCAACACAGACTTCCTTACTCGCTGCCTCCAATTAGCAGCAGCAGTGGATACTTGCAGATATTAACGGTTTTTTTTCAAGATGCCTGTGACAACTGTCGAACCGGCGGCTCATAAAACAAACGTGGTAGTAACATTGAATCGATCGAACACGTGCTACGAATATTCAGGCTGCCGGCACATGCAAAGCATTGTATTCCAATTGTTGTTTTAACTTTGATACCGCATTTGAGCCAAGCGATATCTGTTATTCGACCCAAGTTAGTTCCCCCCCCGCCTTACCCCCCCTCAGACAGACGCCATTGCGTTGCCCCGGACCAACGGGGGCAGGAATACAGACAGTCCAACAGACAAGATGAAGAGCAAGCCTCTCGCCCCCATCTCTCTTTCTTTCTATATATATATATATATATATATATATATATATATATATATATATATATATATATATATATATATATATATATATATATATATATATATATATAAAAATATATATAAAACAGTCACCGAGTAGACTTCCCCACGGTCAAAGCAATGGGTCAAGCACGCGTTCGATTTGGTTCAGTCGCCAACAACCGCAATCGCAGCCAGGCAGGTGGCGGCGGTAACATTGTTTGCGGCGCAAATAACGGCAGCAACAGCAGCAACAACAACAACAGCACTCACAGTGGTCAGTGGCCAATAGCCACTCCACTCAATGCTGCTGCTGTTCCATAGACAAAACGAACCCCCAACTCCCCCCTCCCTAAGTTCAGCTCAGCCCACCACCGACACGTTGCCGCCGATGGCCACCTTCTTACTACGGCCATCCGCAGCGAGCATACCCTCAGCATCATTTGCCTCTGCAGTTACTACTGCAGCATCTGTAGCAGCAGCTGGTGCTGCGGGTGCCCATTACTTTAGATGTTTTGGTTTCTTTTCGAACTGTTTTTATGTCACTCCGAAAAACTGTGCAACTGCAGACCGACAACTGCAACTACTGTTCTACTGCTGTCAAGGGCGCGGATAATGCGGGTTGGTAATGATATCATTAGAATTAGCACTAAAAATACTAATTTGGTATGACGTTTTGGTATCACCTTTGTAAGGTACATTGTAAGAATTGTGCTAGTATAAATATGCCAGTTCCGAAACATGTGAAGGTATATATTCAAGTATATACATCCACATGTTTCCAATGCGAAAATAATCTCCTTTCCGATGTCCTCATAATAATAATAATAAAAAAAATATTAGTAATGATAATAATACCACCACTACGGCTATCAATTCGCAAAGCAGCTGAATTCGTTTAAGAGCTTAAGAGCGTAGGTTACGTTGGTTCATATACTATAATAGCCGGGTACATGACGGCATCATCTGGTTTGACTTTTTGTTGGGCTCTACTATTCTATCAAAACGGAGTTCTACAAGAGTATATATATTTTTTATTTTAATATATATATTTATATATATATATATAATTTTTTTAATATATATATATATATATATATATATATATATATATATATATTTAATATAATTATTGAATCAAAATATTCTGCACAAACTTCCAATAGAGGTGAGGCGAACATATATGTGACTCGCATGGCATCTGACTTGAGTCTCATTGTCGCCATCACAAAAATCACTTCGTTGCTTATCGAAAGTGAGACGATGCCAACCGCTTATTCAACTCACTGTGCTAGAAATGCACAAAACCTTCATGTGTCGACGATTCCCTTTAGCCGTAAACGTAGAAGACGTGAGAAAAACCTTATATCTGCTGCGGAATTAGTCTGATTCGACGAACCGCGCCGCTGAGCCTGAATGAGCGCAGCGAGTGTCGCAGCGGAACTTTGGCAGCGGAACTGTCACTAGCTTTGCCCTGGATGCGAAGCTCTTAGCGGCGTGCACCTCTCTCTCTCTCCCTTTTGCTAGCTGCCGCTCTCTCTCTATCTCCCTCGCTTCCTATCTTTTCCTTTTCGTTTCCACAGATGATGACGATATCTTCAATTCTTATTCTTCTGCCGGGTCTGCCCCGCAGATCTAGCTCTAGATCAATTTCCGTTTCCTTTTTTATTACGAGTCTTCTTCTTCATCTTCATCTTCTTATCATTATCAAATTATCTTTGTTATATTTTGCTGCAGTAGAAGTTCATATCTTATCGGGAAGATGTGGCTGGCAGTTTTGTGGCCAGCACTATTACACACAGTGTACGACACAATGACGACGACAACGTACGTGTCTCGCATGACGTGTCTCGAAAGTTTCCGGGGCGTCAGAGGTCAGCTTCGACGACAGGGTCGATCGCGGCGAATAGATGCGGCGCCATTATTACCAATAATAAGGGACACCGTTAAATCGCGTGCGACGGCAGCGGAAACTTGTCTGCCTTCGTTCGGCTCGCTCATTCAGCGAGTCAGTAGCGCTTTGAACAACAACACAGCACAGCACCCGACGCGATTAACAACACGTCAACTGCTCGAACGTGTGCGGTGCTTAGCCCGCACCAGCAACAACAACAACCACAATAACGATAACAACAACAACAACTCCAACAACGACAACAATAACCACTGCAACACCAGGCATAGAAATAACAGCAATCAATTAGTAAGAAAACACTCAATGGTTCTCCTCGTATGGTTGGTTCAAAAGTTGGACCAACAAAAACAACTTGAAGATCGGTAAAGATTGTCGCTGAATGAACGACGAGCGACCGATAGCCCTATATATATATATGATTGATTTATTATTCGATTGGCATGTATACCTAAATACACATGCCATTATTTTATATCAGAGGCGCTTAGAGCGGCAATATATATATATATATATATATATATATATATACATATATATATATATATATATATATATATATATATATATATATATATATATATATATATATATATATATATACATACATATATATAATCCTCAAACAAATTTTGCAAATGAATACAAAGTATTGTTGACGCAACGCTGTGTTTCATTTCGTCTTCGTGGGACCCAAAAATTGGCTGTGTTCAATTCTTATCTTAGGAATGATTCGTAGCATCACTTAACGCCGTCCGGCGAATTGGCTTCAGGCATGCGAGTCGTGTACGACGAATCTAAGAATTTCGCGCGCGACCTTGCTGGCGGCATATCACGTCACGGGTGAAAGAGCCTGGTATCGCGTATTGTATACTAATATGGCTCAACAACGGTAGTTCTTGTTTTTGTGCTGAGAGAAACAGCACACAAACACAGAGCAGGAGAAAAACATTTCTACTTGAGATTACCTCACCTGGCCACATTAACTCGTCATTTAAGGCTTCTTGTCGACTTGTAGAGTTTAAGGCTACTTGTAAAGTTCGACTTTGTGCAGTGGTTATTTTCCCTTTTGAGGTAATTTCTGCGAATTTGTTTACTATAGACCAGGACTCATGGCCTTCGAGAAGCGCCTCTGCAAGGGTTTGACAAGCCAGGAGACTTTCCTGTCTAAGGTTCCGAGAGAGTGACTCTGGCTCAGTGTTGAAAAAAGCACAGCGTTCATAACAGTGCATCATGTCCTCAATCTTCGGGAAGCTGCCTAGAGAGGACTTGTATGGCTTCTGTGGACGTGACTTGCCCGTGCGATGTTGAGCGCCATAGGTTTTTGTGTCTTGTTAAAGTGGGGTTTGTTATAGTCCTGATAGTCGTAGCTTCCATAAGGCTCTGCATATCGCATGATGCTTTCGACTACTGATGCAAGGAGACGGCACCGAGAGTCGGCTGCTTCTATAGTCTTTGAGAATATTCGCAGTTCTGTTGAGGCTTTGTCAGTCTTTTTGCTGCATAGCGCACATGAGGTGTTTCTGTGAGAGCCTTATACAAAAGCAAGCCTAGATACTAAGCTATTCGTGTAAGTGTTATATATATATATATATATATATATATATATATAGAGCGAGAGAAATAGAGAGGGAGAGGAAGAGATTTTTTATTTGTTGGATATTTATATTCAACCTTATATACGGTTTATACGCGTTCAAATCCGCATTATTTCGGCATCCACGTTTGTTCTATTATAACACCTTTGTTGTTGTTGCTATGCTTAATAAAACTAGTAATTGTGTTACGAAGGACACTTTAAGCAATTATGTTATTAATAATTGACAAATGTCTCGGCCAAAATCACCACGTCAACGTCCATCTCAAGCTCGTCTAGTCACGTTAGGTACGCGTGTTCAGTCACTGCTCATTTAAAATACACTGAATAGAGAGCAACTACCGAAAATGCCACGAAGTAGACTATGTGCTGAAGAAGTGCTACGAAACAAACCGTGACAGTGTGTTTCTCTATTATGCCCGACGTCAATTATACGCCAACCACGCCGAGTATAACAATGTGTGGCAAAATTGAATTTTGCTTGTTGCAATATCAAAAAAACTTTTTCCGGGCTGACCCTCAGCCAACATTTAACTTCCACGAATTCGCTTTCGCATTGCTTCGTCGGACTCCATAAATACAAGTGCGCAACAGTGGGGATTGAACCCATGCACCTGAGTGTCTCCTCCGATTGCGAGGCACACCACGTCACCGAGTTCGACTTGTTGCAATATCTAAAGCTAAGCATAGTTGACTCTCAATCTCAATCCGTCCTTGAGACAATTCAAAAAAGAAAGGTATTATTTTTCCTCAGGTCAACCACCAAACTCTGCACAGCATCAGAGGAGATGACTGCAAAAAACACCGTTGACATGTTCGTCGTATTTCTTTCGTCGTAAAGGCGACAGAATATCGCCGCGTCTCTGTCTGCACATCTCGCTGCTGTACACTGAAAGCCCCTCTCAGTATTGACACAGCTGCCAGACGATCGCAGAAGACACACCGCCGACGTATTCAGCCCTTTTCGCGACTTGACTTTCTTTTATCAGCAGAAAAAGAAGATGAAGAAGAGCATTGCGACTGTAGTGAACTGGCCAAACGGTTGTAGTACACAGACAGACAGGTTGGCCGGCTACCTTTTGATTGTTGGGCTACCTTTTGATTGTTGGGAATAGGCGCGTAATCGCGCACCGTGGTGCATCTGTCTGATGCATCGTCAATAACGAAAAACAAAAAGAAAAAACCTGCCCCCCTCTGTACACGCCTTCTGCAGTGGTTGTGTTCCGTTGCGTCTTTGCCTCGACAACGACGACGACGGCAATGTACACCACGACGATGCCTGCCTGTTGATAGGGCGTAACAGCGGAGCTGAGCAACAACCACAGGAAGACATACTCAACCACCAACCGGTTCTGGATCACGGCGGCGCGGAACAAGTTTGTCAGGAGGTGAACACCCGACTGACCCCTCCTCTCTGTCTGTCTGTATATCTGTCTCTCTCTATCTCGCTCGTTCGCTCGGTAGCAATCTTTCGTTACCCTCACATCGGCGACGACTATTGCCAGAAATCGTGCAAGCAGCTCGACTCATCAGTGCACTTGCCGGCAATGGTCAGCCGCGCAAACTACGCCCGACAACTAGATGCCCGCTGGGGACGCGCGAGTGAGCCGCGAACGCGCGCCGCGTCGTCTGCAGTGGTAAGCAACAAAAAATCCTTGCGGGGCTGACTCTCAGCCAAGATTTAACGTCCATGGGACTGCCTTTCGCATTGCTGCATAGACGGACCCCCACAAATACAAACGGTGGGGCTCGAACCCGCGCACCTGCTATGTGTCTCCTCCGGTCGCGCTGTGGCAAGCAAACAGCAGACCCGTTGTCCGTACCATTGTCTGTCGGCGGAAGCTAGCGCTAGAACGCTAGCGCGGATTGAATGCGAAGAAGAATTGAAAGCTCGTCATATGAAGCTGGTATAACTAGCTGGTTAGGTGTGTCAGGGCAACACGCACACATAGTTACAGCAGCGGCGTCTACGCGGTGTGTCCAACACGACTTGCCAGCTTCGTTTGCCGCCGCAGCCGTGGTCAAAAATGCCGCGCTGGTAAACGGCACTAAACGAGAAGGGAGCGGCAGGATGGCTCGTGCGCGATCTAGTGCTCGCTTAAAACTCGGAACTACTGGAACGGACCCACTGGAACCCACACCCGAGAAATTCCACCGGGTGATGATCGGAGTGTGGTGAAAACATCTGATCACAGTCCCGGCTGCTCTTCCCAGCGCCCCTATCTCTCTCTCCGGCGCTTTCTTTCGCTCTCGCGGTCTCTCTCATCTCTAGATCTCTCGCCCGCTTTCGGTCTGCCTCCGGCGTTCCACAAGACCTTACAGGGAGGGACTCACCCATCTCGGTAGATTCGTTTCTAAGTAGTAACAAAATTCTTGCTTTATTCGTCTGTGTCACGTCTCTCTCTCTCGATCCTTCCCCTCACTCTCTAGTTCTTTGTTTCTCATCCTGTCTCTTTACTCTCTAGAGATTTGTGTAGTGTAGGGGCGATAACCGTAGCAGCCATAGTAGAAGCAGTAGTGTAGTAGTAATAGCTATCTAAGAAATAGCAGTAGTTAGTGGCTGTGGCAGCAATAACAGCTCGTGTAAGAAAAGCTCCTGTGTCAAGCTCGTAGCGAGAAAGAAAGCTCAGGGTCCTGAAGTTCTGAAGGTCCCGCTCGAGGCGAAGATCAGCTAGTAAGTTGATGTGAAGTTGACGTCGAACTTCACACGTCACGTGGAAGTTGTACGTCACTACTGGAGTCACAGCTGACCCGTTTACACCGACGATACTCTCTCGGATTCTGTGTTTGTGTGTGTGTGTGTGAGGTTAGAGTTGACCTGCCTTCTCGTCTTCACGTTCTTATCTGCATGCGTCTGCATTCCACACTGTAGCGGTACATACAGTGACGACGACATAGATGGATAGATGAATATGTAGAGTAGGTGTGTTTATATTTGTGTCTGTGTGTACGGTGTGCAACATAGAGACGCACCGCTGGCAGTCAAATGTTCTCGGTGTTTGCTCTCAAACGAGTTGTCGTCTTCTTGTCGTCAGATATCGTTTTCTCGTTCTCAAGGCGAACTCGAATATGACAGCGCCACAGTACAGCAACAGTCATTGCAGTATAGTTAGGCTGTTGTCGCAGCAGCTGCAGCCATAGTGGTAGTTGTAGCAATAGACGTAGAAGTGGTACGACAAACAGTCCTACTCCGAAATACTAGTACTGGCGGTGAGAGTATCCACACTCTACGCGCAGAGTGGATTAGCAGCAGCTACTATCTAGTGAATAATATACAGTCCTGTGGCGGGACGCCACATCTGCACCATTGTTTGGGCGCTCGCCCGATTCTAATGCTGATAGAGTGGCGCCACTTTCAGAGTTCGCCTGGAGTGGAGTTGAAGTACTGCGGCCGACCAGTCTCGGTTAACAACAACAATCGCAGCAACATCAACAACAACAACTTCAGCAGCAACAACAACAACAACAACTTCAGCTGCAACAACAACAACAACAACTTCAGCTGCAACAACAACAACAACAGCAACGACGACAACAGCGACAACCACAGCAACAACAACATCAAAAATCCGTTCACTTTTGAAGGCCCGAGCAGACTAGCCAGCAAAGATGAGCAACGACTACGTCATCGTCGACTCGGGGGCGAACCTCGCCAACAAAAAGTTTCAACGCGATCTTGATCAGGTGCTCGATCGCGCTCAGAGCGCCGGTGTGAAGAAGCTCGTCGTTCTGAGCAGCTCCGAGAAGTCCGCCCGCGAGGCGCTCCGACTCACCAGGTAGGTTACCACCGTCGAGTCAAGTTGATGGGTCGCTAGTTCAATATTGTGTTGTGATTGTAATTATTATATCATTATATTAATATATAATAATATTATTATATTATATATAAAAATATCACGTCGTTGAGATATTTTTCTTGCACGTTTATGGAGAGTGCGTCAAAAAAACAAAACAAGAACAATTCTAATGTGGCATAATGTGTATCTTCTCGAAACTGAACACCAATTGGCGCCTACAATTGGTGCAATCGTAGCCACAAATTAAATGGCATTTATGCGTACCAAGGGTAAGCAAATGCATAAATGCCATTTATGCAAAATAAATCTTTTTTTTATAGAACGTTATATATATATATATATATATATATAATTTTTCCTTTTAGCTTATTCGTTTATACAAGGGTAGGTTGTGGACGTAAAATTAATTTTTACTTATCGAGTTATCGCATCGTTTCTGATTAGGTTTCATTGGTGTGCACGTTATTGTTCGACATGCTCCATGCTCTGTGCTAGTTACACGCTTAGCGTGAATGCCACGTTCCTTAAGCTCGAAGCTCCATGTATTACTATACCCATACACATTGCCGGGTCGATGTGAACTCCGCATTCATGGAAAGAGCAATGCTGACACACGATGAACATGGTATTATTATTGCACTTGGGGCCTCTTCACTGCAAACATTTGCTCACTAAGGTCCTTCAGAGAATGTCGCTTCACGTATATATGTATATATATATATATCAATGTTGATTATAGAAATCCTAAACATAATTGAAAGGGCATCAATGATAAGTAAGTAATATATACAGACATTGTTTGATAAATACAGTCGATATATATATATATATATATATGCATATATGTATACTATCTACATGTATACGTCTATGCTCATGGCTAGATACATGGATGTGATCTTGGATAAGACACTCATCACTGCATTAAAAAGCTATATTTTTAACACTGTTTTATAAAATGGAGGTGTTGCCGTGGGTCTTTGCTTTTGGCTCTGGTAGAATAAGTTATTGTTGCTTAATCGCGATTCGTTTTGAACACTGTTCCAGTATATATATTATTTATTTATATATATATATATATATATATATATATATATATATATATATATATAGGGGGTTAGAAATAGATGCAGCTTAAACACGGCATGCTCACCAACCCACTCGCACAACTGCTTACGGGCTACGATAGCTGCCTTCACCGAGATCTACTCCGCATTGGTAAAGCTGACTCCCCCTTATGCCGAACGTGCAACTACGGCAAGGCTGTCGACGTAAGACACTGTTACGAACACTGTGCCTTTTTCAATACTGCGGGAGAGCCATTCTCGCAACCTGAGACGAGGAAGTCCCCTTACATGCCAAGCTCACGTAGAGACGCTCTTTAAGAACCATGACTCCTGGTCTACGGTAAGAAGATTGCAGAATTTGCCTCGGAAGAAGAACTAACTGCCATATATATATCTATATATATATATATATATATATATATATATATAAATTGATATTGATAAAAGGCCAACTGTTTTTCAACGTATTGCACTGAGTCTTATAAAACATATTCGACATAGATGATCGACAAATTATTAGCGATGATAATATATATATATATATATATATATATATATTGTTTTTTTTCTGTGCAGTAGTTATTATCTATGACGAGTTGTTGTGTAACACATTGTTGTTGTACGCATCTAATAATGATCGGGCGGGCTGCTTTGATGCCGCTGGCCTCACTCACATTAAGACCGACGCGCAACGCTTGTGAACCCGGCTGACATTTGTAGAAATAAATGGCAACACAGTGTCTGCATTACTCCATAATTTAATTACGATCAATTAGGACGCTTATATATATAGGTGACGTCGTGCTCATCAAGAGCAAGTGTTCTAAATAACTCCCGGTCTGCGATTAGTGGAAGCAGCTGGATGCCAGCTTAGAAAAGTGTTCTCCATCTGATCATTCGATGTTGCAATAGCAATGATAATAATAATAATAGACTAATAAAAACAATAATGGCAATTAACATAACTGCTCGTTACTAACAAGACCACCATTATCTCTTTCTGAGTAGTTTGTGTAATGTAACGTTTTATTTCACATAGCTTGAAATCCGAGGAACGTTAAGAGTAACAAAGAATCTGTTTTTTTTTCGGTAGGCGGTACTTTGCATTAAATGCTAGCACTGAAATTGCCATTTTGGCACTACTTTGCACTAAATGCTACCACTGAAATTCAATTTAGCATTTATTTCACCACATAATCGGTAGACAGTTGATTCAATTTCACAAGGTGTCACAATGTGTCTTTTTGGTCTTACAATATCTATTTAACTTTGGATGATAAGGACGTTCCGCAAATTTCCGGGCACACCACTGAAATTGCCACCGTATTATAGAATGGTTTTAAATATTTTATAACAAAATGCCATAGCGTAGGCCATAGTGACCACAGTGACGACGATACCAACAATACATTGTCACTGCTGTTTAGCAAAAAGCCCCTTCTGGCATAACGCTGACAGCTTCAGCTTTGTTTCTGCGCTCAATCGTTCAAGTGATTTTATGTGGGATTTAGAGCCTGTTGTTTACATGTGCAGGTCTAAGTCTCTCTGTGTACGTAGAGGAGCACGTTCGCACATACTGAATGGGTTTGGTGAAACTGAGATAATTGCCCGCATACTTGCAGCTGCCGTATGTTTCAATTATTTCCACTATTTTCCCCGGCCAGTTGTATTTAGCGGGAAAAAAAGACGACCTCTTTATCTCCTGTAGCAACGATCAAGTACTACGGCAGCTTTTTGGTCTTGCTGACAAACCCCGCGGGCGCTTGGCATGCTTGCGACAGTGATTCCGCTATACGATAGCCCGACCAGATAATAAGCTTAATAATTTCGATAATTTTCGATAATCTAGAATACCCACAGCTGCTAAGCTGTCCAGTCGCGGACGTCCGTTGAGAGAAGCCGCAGCCCGTCCCAGGACGGCGCGCATATCTATCTCGCTTATCCAGGACGATCACTAAGATCAAAAATGAGTGGCTAACGGCATGGGAGAAGTTCGTGCCGTCTGCACACTATGCGCCATGCGTGCGATGCCAAACTTGCGACATAAATCACCAAAGTCGCCGGCTATCTTCATCGCAGTGCTTTCGACTGTTATTATTATTATTATTGAGTGATTTGTATCAGCGTGGGTGAGAAGCCTGTGTTCTAATAAAGGTGCGCAATTGGGGTGCAATATTTAGCCAACTCCAGGCAGGGAGATTTAGACAAGACATAAATCGAGAAGCTGATGGGACGTTAGCGAAAAGTCGGTGACATAGGAGGAAAACATAGCCATGGCAATTTATTTTTGTTGATTACAAAGGAAATATTTCTTTATATCCAACAAAATGATGCAAAAAACGTTTCCACGTATGCTTATTTTAAGTGGATTTATTTATCT
>QVRM01002830.1:0-47383 GCA_003439945.1 Dermanyssus gallinae
ACACATTTGTTCGAGCACAACGGACAATGTCTCCGAACGGTTCTGTCCCGGACTACCGATACAAATTGCATTCATCAATACTACGATTACTTGCAGCATAACTATAACAAAGACAACAAATAACCAACATTCATAACAATACACAAGAACAAGAACGGCAACAACGACAACAATGACGATACTGATGCCGACGACAAACAGAAAATGACAACAGTGCAAAAAACCTCTACATGTACGCTCGCTACATCAGTAATATTGCAATTACAAATAAACCTACGTTCTACGTAACGATTGCTTTGTATACGACTTCCCTCCTACTATGGCTCACAATATTGCTGACCATGCGTAATAATAATAATTATAATTGCCCTCATAAAATATTAAACTCACAAAATGCAACTGTTCTCCTAGCATTGCTCACAGTAATGCTAAAGTACTTCTAATATGGTTACAATCGTTCATTACCGTATTATATATTCGTCGTTGCAGCGGCAACTACAACATAATAACAGAACTAGAGGTGGCTCATCTAGATTAATTGTTGTTGTACGATACTATAGTACTTATATTGTTGGTTAACACTCGTGACCCTCATAGCAATTCCCTACAGTCATCATTACGAGTATTAATAAAGAGCATATATAATATATATATATATATATATATATATATATATATATATATATATATATATATTTGTACATAAATTTACAAGTTCTGTTATTACTTTTATTATGATTATTATTTAGACTTGTCGAGGTTATTACCGTTTTTGTTGTTGTTAGTAGTATATATGGTTCGTATGCGCTAGTCTACTGCGGACCAACTACGAGCCGCCATAGGCCTATTTACTATTTGGCGCAATTTAGGAAGCAACACATGAAGATCTGCTATCATAGTAGAATAGGGCGGCCTGCCAAAATTCTCAAGATTGGCAGGGAAGATACCGAAGGTGGTGGCATAACGCGCCACCACGTCCGCGTAGGGCCTCTATAGATCGCTGATACAATCTTTGTGACGCTTATTTATGTAGCTGTAGATATATATATATATATATATATATATATAATATATATATATATATATATATATATATATATATATATATATATATGCATTCAATCAGCTTATCTTCCTAAAAAAATGTAACATGGTATTGGAACCTGCATATGTTTCACTCACTGATGCAGTTCATGTTGGAGCGGTACCATTGCCACCCTGCGGCCGATTGCACAGTGACAGCTGATGACAGTGACCCTGATGTTATCGAAGAATGATATGGCTGCTGCTGCTACTACCACTACTAATATTCACGCAACCGCCCGCAAAAACGTGCCACGAACGCGTGTTAAAGACCTCGTAGACCCACATAAAGCCCCATATTTCTCCATAGCTACTCGCACGTCCTAGCAAATGTATGCGAATTAACTGCCTAGGCAATACGAACAACAGGAATCTACTTGCCGTCAAGGGTGAGAGCAGTTAGTAGGGAGTCTAACTTAGTTGCGTTTCTGCCTCATGTTTATTAAGCGAATATAAAAATAAAGTGCTGATAAGCTACACTTATCAGTGTGGTTATATTTTAGATGCGCTTTCTTCTACATCGCTTTCCCATCCCGTCCATTAAGCACTCAATTCAATATTGCTCCACACAACAATCGGACATATCGGACTAAAGAGTGCGTTCGTCGGTTCGACACCAATCGCCACACGTCAAATCATTCGTGTGTGGAACGCAAACCGACGTTGCGATGAACTGTATGTGTGAAACGCAAATTGGCGGGTGAGATGACTATATGGAACTGAATGGCCGATGCCTATGTCTAACGCCAGAAGTCGCGCGGAATCGATCCGTGTGCCCTGTGACGACACAGACACATACACACACCACATACGTCTTTATTTCGAAACGACCCTTCTTCTTTCGTAGGATTTACCGATTTGGGGTATTTACCGAAATTGAGCGCAGACAAGAAAATAAGCACGACAGTCATTCGCGTATTCGTGCAGTAAGCGCGTGTTGTTGTCATCAACATTCATGTCCTGCACAGCCCGATTGAATCACGAACCACTCATGTCGACAAAGTTCGAAATGATCTAACCCTGGCCGGAGATGAGCTGGAGATGCGGGGACTATAACGACGCATAGGTTTCGACCCCCGTATATGTTGCTGCTATTGCGTTTGAGTAGCAGTCGTCGACCACAGCGCAGATGAACGTGGGCCAGCCTACGGAATGAACAACGAGTAACGAACAGCACCACGGGGCTCTTCAGTAAAGCATAGTAGCGTAGAGTGATAACACTAATCATAATAGTAACCGTAAGTGTAGTTGCAGGAAAGACGACAGTTACAACAAGGCCAAGCACGTCAGCTGAAATAATCTTGTTGTATTTGTTATCCTCATCCTGTAACAACAATGCTATTATATGTTCATACTGTTCTTTATGTTTCAGCTTTTATATCGGCAAAAGAAAAAGGTTTTTTTCTTTTGCCGATGTTAATGTTGTTATTTTTTCTTGTTGTGGCACCAGTCATAAAGGTGGTTTTGTTCGTGTAACTCCTCCTGTTAACAGCACTAGCTACTGTTGTTGTTTCTGTGGTAGTAGCGGGAGCTGTTGCTGTTGCAGTTACTTTCACTATTATTGTGTTATGACAACCTGATTTCTTTTGTTGTTCCGTCACTACCACTGTTGGAAATAATGTCCAGGTTTGCTGCTGCTGCTGCTGCTATTGCTTTGATAAACAGTTGCTGCAATGAATGATGACGATTATCCTTCTTACTATTATTACTATTATCAGTGTTACGAATCATATATGCGATTTCGGTTACGCTGTAAATATTGCGCGATATACCCGATCCGCTACATATGTAATATTACACATATAAGACAGGCCAGGTCGACAGTTGAGTTCGGCGCAGTTATTATTGCTGTTACTGTTATTGTTGTTGCTCGTGTTGTTGTTCTGTCACTCCCACTATTTAGCTGAGCACGGTTTTCTGCTTCTTTTCTTTTTGGGTGTACAGTTGCTGCAATGAATAATGACGAATATTACTATCGTGTATGCGATTTAGACTACGCTGCAGTTGTTGTTTAATATAGTCGACACGTTACATATATACATATAAGACAGGCTAGGCAGACAATCCGACGAGACAGAACGCTGCCGCAGTTATTGTCGTTGTTGTTGTTGTTGTTGTTGGTGCTGTTGATGCTTTTGTTGTTGTTGGTATTGTTGTTTCTGTTGTTGTGGTTGTTGGTTTTGTTTGTCGTGCGCAAAGCTCGCGCGCTGTCGATCGGAGAAAGGTTAATGCACGACGGTTCATCAAATGGCGAACGCGATAAGACTCGTCAACGACGAAGATGACACCGCCGGTGGCAAATTTAGCGATGGCTGAATTCGATTAGACTTGGCCGATTTGACTTTCGTGTTTTTTGCGTAACCGCACGCCATTGTCGTAATCACTGTCGACTCTTCGTAAATTCGTTGCGTTGCTTGCGTTAGCCATCCACAGCATTGCCCACTCCGTGATTAATAGCAGTTAGTTGTAGGAATGGTTTGCCTCTCTATACATCTCTCTCTATTTATTTATATATATATATATATATATATATATATATATATATATATATATATACTTGCCCTTCAGTTTTAAGTGAACAGGGTAAAGATAGGAAAAATAAATTATTTAAAATAAATTTAACAGAAATCACCATTATTGTTCAAACGCTCCCATCCTTTTGGCAGCAGGTCAGTGCGTAGAATTATTGAGGTTGTCGTTTAACGAAGCCCTGCATTGCTTTCTTCATATCGTTGCCCGCAGGAAAAGTTTTCCGTGCCTAACTTTTTATAAGTGGTCTAAGAATGTCACAATCACGTGGCGACTGACTTACTGCTAAATTACCGACTCACACTGAATTTCACGAATTGTTCCGTTGTCTCTAATAATTTCATTAACAACAGCAACAGTGGACTCAGTGTTGGCTTGACCTGGTCTGAACAGATCTGATATTGATTCCTTCGCCAAAGGCCTTGCTTTATTTGTTCAAGGCTATTCGTATAAAACAGTGCCGGCCATAAACAACCATTAACCATCTGACAATAAATGTCGGTGTTGCGATCACCGTCTGCCACCACAAATCGTACTGCTGCGCGCTATTCCGCGGATCTGGACGCGTCTTCCATCTTCCAAGCACGTTTTAAAGTCACTTTAGATGCTCCCGCATGACAACAGGTGAATCGGCTACACGAGAACTGCGATATACAATTCCTCGAACGCTTGGTTACCTCAACGCTAAATGATGGGGCCTGCGTGTCGCTGCGTCAATTACGACGTTGTCTCACGTGTCCACTCTTCACTTGGGCATAAAGTGTCTGCTCGCCACGGATCTGTCGATGTCTATTTAACTTAAGCACGTCTGATAACGGACAAAGTGCAACCACGCTCGTTAATGGCCAGCCAAGGCACATGAAAAGAGATAGTGGAAGAAGAAAATACGAGACAACGAAGCTAAGAACAACAGACACTACAGCCGCCGCTACAAAACAACAACAGAAGCAAAGGCGACACAAATACAGGAGTGATATTAAAACCAATAGCAACAACAGTTAAAATGTACTGCCGATTTCACGACCGTAGGTATTTTAATAAAAAGGCCAATGATTATTTTCTTAAACTGATATATATATATATATATATATATATATATATTGCGCGAAAAAGCCTTAGTCAACTTGTAAGTAGTTCCATATGATGCATTATTTTATGCTATTTTGCATATAAAATATGATTGTATTTGGACGTCACGCATCAATATATATATATATATATATATATATATATATATATATATCGGTACGTGTCGCGATACACAGTTAAGGATATTAGTAATATCTGATGAACATAAGTAATCGTCAGTTTCTTTTGGGGGTCAAATCTTTTTGGGGGTAAAAGATCTAGATCTCTTTTGCTATTCGGCTTTAGCCTAGAACTATACATTTTTTAAAAACGTTTTTTTAATTCATAAAGATCATACTCCGTCCCTTATGGGCTTAGAATCACCGTGGGCTATGTTTGCAATACGCCGAGGGCAATGGCGGTATTTCATATATTCTCAATCAACATCGCTTAAGGAGAATTCGATCAACAACAAGGCTCGAACCGGCGACATCCCGGTAGATGACAACCATGTCTAGGGCACCAGCAACCCGTAGACCACGCCGCCATTTATTGGACTTCAGCCTAGCAATTGTACATGTAGAAGTTACTCGTTTGCCCCCGCGCAGATATGTGCGCGATCGTGGGGAGACCCACCAATGTTGCTGTCGGTCATCACACAGTAGTAGCGTCAATACTACCGTGGTAACGTCATGGGCAAATAAGTAGCTAGGCGTAGTGAAGCGCATAGCTGATCGCGTTATGGCGATACTGATGGTAACAATGGCGATGACTCGCCTTTTGGCACAACGGCGGGCAGCATTTCGATTGTACCGATTCGGGATGATGTGTGTAGTAGCTGCCCATTTATGTTGCGTCAGTTCTATTTAAGAGCCAGCGTCAGGCTTCTGCTGCGTTTAACAATTGCGTCAGATCGCTTTTTAGAGCAAAGTAGCCTACCTCTTGTTTCCAGCAAGACTCAAATGACGTCTTACCTCAACGCGTTACCTCTATTGCCTGCTCAGAGCAAATATCGGAGTGCGCAAGTTTGTAGACCGTGAGTTCGTGCACTTTCAGCTCGAGAACGAACGAAATGATACAACCCTTTATGACGAGGCCGATATCTAGAGCCATCGCTGAAGTCGGGAAGATCTTTTCGTCCAGCCCGCGCAGATACCGAAACCGCACAAGTGAGGCCACAACAACAGCCAAAGTAGCAGCCGAATTCGTAAGTACTCATATCATCAATATCACCATGATTACCACCATCATCAATTGTGCTGCCCACGTACGTAGAGAGAACGAGAAAACAAGCGATGAAGACGACGACGATGAAACATCGAGTTGTCGTTCTCGTATTGGCCCATGGCCCTACTGATCGTACTAGTGGTTAACGCTGGTAGTATCACTACAACTATTATTATCTCGTTGCTAGTCTTGTATTAATACTAACTAACTGACTACAAATTAGATAACGGTAGGCCACAGCGGTTGTCGACGTTGCTATGCGTGTTCGGAACAGTGAAATCTTCTTTCAGCGTTCGTACGCGTCATCATAGTATGAGCGCAATGAATCGTCTGGGTTGGTTCAGCCGTAGTGGTATAGTTTATCGATTAGCTGCTAATCGATAGGTCGGTCGGTCGATCGATAATATCCAGTATTGCCAAGCGTTGAGGAAGTAAAAGGTTTTTTGGCCTGAAAGAAACCCGGCGCCACACCGGCAACTCGTGCGTTTGTAGGACGTTGTTGTCACTGTACTCACTATAGCCGGTCGGTGATTTGCCTATTAGCGCTTCTATCTGCACAAGTCTCCCTCGGTTCTTTCCTTTGCTTTGGTAATGACGGCGACGACGACGACGGTGGTTGCCTAGGCACGTATATATATATATATATATCCTTATTTTCTGTGCTATGCATTTTTTCACCACCGTTGCCACTATGTTTTAATTAGAAGCGCACGACTTTTAATTAGGATTTACTGAATTGCACAAAAAACAATTGCTTGATATATTCCGATTATATCCATTGCGCCACGATACAAATAGAAATGCCACAATTCAGGAATATGAAAATTGCAGGTCACTTCTACATACTGTTATATATACATATACACATTACAACCTAAAACTTTGAAAAAAAACGTACAAAAAGATCGCCCACGTAAACGTTGCATTGATTTCATTACAAGGCGTGGGTAGAGAGCCCAAAGGTACCATCAAGAAAAATACAGCTTGACACGGTATGCTGCTCGTATAGCGGCGGGTTTGACGTCTATTTTGATTGTCGCCACCTTAGCGCTGCAGTCAGATCGTATCCGATATGATGTGCCGGCGCCCATCAAATGATTATCGAGATATTTTATTATTATCGTTATCATCATCATCATCATTATCGTCATGCAAGAGCAGCATATACCAGTGACAAAACAAACAATACTAACAAGAGCAACAAGAGGAGCAGCAGCAGCAACAACAACAACAACAACAACCACACCAACAACAACACCGATAACAACAAACTGCACTATACAATAAAACACAACATCGCCCAGCAACAACAGCAATACCACAAAGAATATAAATCATGTATATTTCTTGATGGCGTGAACTATGATCATGGTCGTGGATCGTGTGTCGTCTTGGGGCGCCCAACCCCCCGATGCAGGCCGCGTTCGTTCTTCTGCTCCTCGATGAGCCGCGCTTGTGTTTCCATCTGCACCTGCCGTTTCAGGTGGGTCGCTGCTTGTTCGCCGGTTCAACCATTGGTTGGTCGGTTGGCCAACGATCAAGGTCAACATGACGCCGCCATGTACGATTGTGATTCTCGTGATTATTACACTCACGGTTGCCGATCCCTCCGGGCCGGCTGATGCTGACAGTGTGGATGGCGGTGGCAATGCTGTTGCAACCGATAAATTGGTTTGATGCTTCAAGTCGTTTATTTCAAGTTTGTATTTCAACCGCGACCGATATGGTGGCTTGGCTTGACTTGACTTGCTGTTTCAATATGACACGCTGGCCAAGACCAGAGAGAGAGAGAGAGAGAGAAAGAGCGAGCGTATCGTCATATCTACGTCATACATAATAAATCAACAACACCCGGACAGCACCTTTATCAGGAAGAATTTGGCTCGGCCCAAACCCGTTGGCTAAACAGCCATTGTTTTGATTTACTCTTGTTGCTGCTATTGTCGTTATTGGTGTTGCTGTTGTTGTTGTCGTCGGCGTGATCGTGGCTGGTATTCATGATGTCGTCGTGCTTGTTATTGTTGTTGCGAAGCGTGCTTAATTCAAGCATAAATATACCGAAAGTATGGCTAACTTGGAGCTTTGCCTGAAAAGGAATAAGCAAACGATTTGCTATGTATGAACGTAATTTCCTACTGTCTCACAAACGTATGCACACATCATTATCATGATACTATATATATATATATATATAAATATAAATATAAATATAAATATAAATATAAATATAAATATATAAATATATATATATACATATCCATCCAGGCACTTGTGTGTATGCATAGTGTTGCCTCCTGAGAATAGCCGAAACGCGTGCAAAATGCATAGCGTCGACCTTGGGAGTGAAATTTGTGTTATCCGCGTCGTTGTTGTTGTTGTTGTTGTTAACAACAGCAGCAACAACATCAACAGTATAAAAGCAGCAGCAGCAGCAGTTAGCCAAGTGGTACAATACTTGGCTAGAAGTCTCGCTGTAGTTGTCATCGTCGTCGCAAACGATGCATAACGACAATGTCCGTGGCCGCTGGCCGGCTGTCAGTTTATCTGTCGGTCTGGCTGGGTTCTATCTATCTATACGAGTATATCTCTGTCTGTATGTCTGGCTGACTGTCGCATGCAGACTACACAAGGCCGTGCCTGTAGCAACGCCGCCTCCGCTGGCGGCCGAAGCCACCTGAGCCGCCACTGGTTCCGGTCACCGCCGCTGCTGCTGCCTTTGCTACTGTTACCGTCGTCGTCGTCGTCGTCGTGGGCTACCGCCAGCGTCCAGGTCCACTGACCAATGGACACAGACGGATCAGACGGCCGTCAGAAAGAAGGCAACTCAAACAGCGAGACAGAACGATACGGACAGACAGACAGCTAGTGAGTAGGGAAAGCAAAAGAGATATGCAAGTACAGTCGCCAGCTACTAAGTGGCAGTGGCAGATTCAATAGGGAAAAGCGAGAGAAAAACCAGAGAGTCAAACCAGATTGTCAAATATATGCGAGCAACAACAACGACAATGGCGACGACGACAGCGATAACAACAACAACAAGCTCTTGCGGCGGTAAAAGCAGCAACCAGAAGCAGACTCAACAGCAGCAACAACAACAATAAGGACAACAATGAAGCAGAGCACGATAAAAAAGAGACATGATTACAATGATGAATACGTCGACGAAAATAAGAATGAAGAGGTGGAATACGGCGGCAAAGTGGTGCCGTCCTAGCGAACAAATGAACAGGCTAGCGAACAACGTCAAATCGCATGAAGTCTGTCCTCCATAGCTGAGCGCATCTTTCACAGCAACGAGCGGCTGTACAGGCTGTGAAGCTGGACTGTATGAGTCTCATCTCCCTGTTGGTCTCTTTGTTTCCTCTCTCTCTTTCTCTCTCGCACTTTTTTAGTGACTCAATCCAAGTCCACGTGGCGGCTGAGTAACCAGTCTCTATGACTGAGGTGAGTGGAGACACAAAGAAGGCAAATACGCCTTGAGCTGCAGCAGCAGCAGTAACACTAGTAACAGCGTCCACCATTGCAAATCATGCGTGATTCACTTAATGACCGTGAAATTAGGATACAATCTACGGCTAGCCACGTGCCGCTTAGATAATACTCTTGTAGTGATTGTTGTTGTTCTTATTGTGTTGCTGCTGCGGCTGGTGTTGTTATTGTTGTTGTTGCTGTTGTCATTGCTATTGTTGGTGACTATGCTGATGTTGTTGGCACGACAATAAGAAAAAATACGAATTTTACTGCCACAGCTACTTGTACAACAGCTACCACAGGGTGGCGGCAACAACAACACTAGCTGTTGTTGTTAATAATAATAATACCAATACTAATAATAATAATACTAATAATAATAATACCAATACTAATAATAATAATACCAATACTAATAATAATAATACCAATACTAATAATAATAATACTAATACTACTTTTTTTTAAGAGGACTAACTGGAAAATGCGGTTGCACACGCGGGCACCGCAGCAAGGGAGCTCCCTGCAAGTGCGGGCCGGTAGTGTGGGGCTCCAACCCACTAAAAACCAGTCGTGTCCCCGTCCCCCACGCTGACTGGGAACTGCTTGCGCATATCATCAAACAGTCAGAGCCCGATAATACTAATAATACTACTAATAATAATAATACTAATAATAATAATAATAATAATAATAATAATTGTAGTTTTTCTGTTTCGGGCCGGTTACGGCTAGTCGATTGCTGTTTCCATTGTTATCACTATTGCTGTTGTTGCTGCCGCCACAACGACACTAGTTAAAATCGTTTAGTCTAAGCTAGGCATGTCGTTTACGTTTATACATTGCCGTCCGTCTGTAAGTGAAGGCAAGGCACCAACTTGCTATGCCGGAACTTGATGCAAACAAAGTAGTTTGAGTTTTCTCTCTTGTCTGAGTGTCCAAGGCCAGAGGGTTTCGTAGCCGGCGCAATTCTCTTTCAGCATGACAATGTTGGCAATTTTCCATAATTTGCCGAATTCGTCTGCTAAGTAGCTTAAACCCACACACATGGAAGCATTCAGATAAACAATACATTCGATCCGTATTACATTGCAGTGCCTCAAGTGAACGCCAGCTCTCAGGAAAACAAGGTCGAGGACCCAATAAGAGTAACTATGGGTTGATGAAGACTACTGGAAATACTTACTGCACGTTGAAACCTTACAATCGTAAAAAAAAACAGTAATTTAAATATAATATTACTCATTTTTGGACCAAAGGTTAATTATTAACATCAACAACAACAACATATAAAGAGGCAATCCAAGAGAAAGAAGCCACAAGATCTACAGAGTGGCGTAAAACGTACGGAGCTTTTGTTTGAAGGAGGTGAGCGTACTAGACGCAGCAACGTCTCTTTGAAGATACCATTTTCCAAGAGACGCTTAGTACAGAATAAAAGTAATAATAAAGTTTTTCATGTCGTAGGGAGTATGAGTCTGGTGGTGGGCACGTTACGGAACATACCATTAAACTGAGCGAGTACGAATACTTTAAATGTGGTTCTAAAAAAGAAAAGCTGTTTGCTATTTGAAATAGCCATGTTTTACCAGATGAGACAGCTAACACATTTCCCTGAATTTTGAACTAAACATTGCGCGCGCGGCTTTTTTTTCTGTAACGTCGGTGGTGCGCTGATAACGTTGTTGTACGTTTCGAATTAAACTGTGCTAGATTAATAACGATGGCATTTAATAAAGGCCTAGTATACTATAAGGGGAATGGCAACTTAAAGCCGATGCTGCCAAAGAAGCGCCAAAGCCGCCACTGGTGGGGCAAATTTAGCCCAGGTCATCCTTTTATCACGAACAGGAATAAAACAATTGATCTCCGATGAGAGTTTAAGCAGAGCCATTAAAAATGAAATTGCACATAGATGACGTGAAAAAGAGGAATAGGCTGTGCGGAAAAAAACGACTTGTAGTTTGTTCGCAATGATTAACTCTTATTGATTCTCCCGAACGGGGAAAAGTAGCTGCCAGTCGCTGGCACAACTCGTAGAATGTTTATAAATAATGAAGAGATAAGACCCTTTGGGCGATCCTTGGGGTGTACCCAACTTCACGGAAAACGGTTCAGAGGTCGACAAAGGACCTACCACCCGGATCAGCCGGAAGCTCAGATACGATCGGAACCAGCGGCTATCGGGCTCATGCGGCCCGATGCTTTTAAGTGTGGCTAAAAGAAAGCCAAAATCAGCGCCGTCGAACGCCTTGCTTATATCCACAGCCATGACGAGACATGCGTTACTATGTTCAACTCCTTCAAGTGTGCTTTGGTATGTAACAGCAGTAGCTATATATAGTGACTTAAATATGGTAGATTGATAGAAGAACTGGCACTGGACATTCGTCTCAATCTTTTGGTGCGTTTACTAGATTTTTGGCTTGGCTCTCTCCGGTTTTCCATTAGTGTATGCTTTACTGTGTTATCACACACAAACACACACACACATATATAGCTATCTACATGAGTAATATAGAATTATATATACGATTACCGATGGCTTAACAACTGATACGGCGGCATGCTTTAACTAGTGCATTTAACGGTAGATCTGAATGGGCTGCCAATGTTTGCACCGAAAGGTTGCGCTGCAACCTTTGATAGATGGAATTGCCATTGAGCGTCACAGTGCCATCCATTATGGTCATTATTATTATAACTTACGCCGCCAAGTGACAGCGAACCTACGCTGAACAGAGCTATAGCGTGAACGATAGATAACGTGGTCCCAGTATTTGTTATCAACATAGCTTAATTAATAATATACAACAAGCGTAGATTTGAGAGCCTCTTCGACTATTGGAAGTGCTAGCTCAGGTCGTGAACCCACAATAGACAATATATATGAAGATGTGCAGGAAATCTGTATTTTTGTCGTCTGAGTTGTTGGCTTCTTGCTGTTCTCGTTGATTAGATGTGCGAGAGGGAACAGTGTGACAGGAATGCGATACTTAAGAAGCCTTTGATAAGCGTGTTATTATAGACAAGAAGCTCGAAGATATATATATATATATATATATATATGTAGGAATCTTACATTATCTAACCAAACTATTGCCAAAGTATTTCAGTTTTAATTTATTGATATTCAGCAATATGCCTAGGTGAAAACGTACGTATCATGACTTTACACAGTTGATCAAGGCATCATTTCGTTGTGAAATTTAAGAAAACAATATATAATTAGCTTAACTAAAAAATGAAATAAAATATAATAATCTAGTTGAAAAAATACATAATTAGTTAGATAACACAAAATTGTTCATTGTCGACCTTAGTGTCTATCCGTGCGCAACGATATTTCGCTGTTTTTCTACATTCTTTTGTTCCGATTAGAGTATGTAAATAAATATACGTGTATAAATTGCACCCACTGTGCAGATAAACTGACACGCATAATAAAACATCTCTCCAGTCATACGACGATAAAAGAGCACAACTGCGCTGTGACATACATTTCCAGATGTACGAGTCTAGTTCCTAGTAAACATGGCATACGTAGGTTTAAATAAAACAATATTATCGCGCTAATATGGAAAAAAGTGTCTTCGCCAAGAGAGATCCTCACCATCAGCTAGAGGGACCTCACCTTCACCGACCTAGACCAATTGCGAGAACCAAAGCAGTCAGCGACGGTGGCAAATTCGATCGTCTTAAACGCGGCTTTAGCCTGGTCCTCTGCAGTGGGGCCTGCAAAGTGTTCTAGAACCAACTAACCATCACTCGGCTACAGGTTAAGGAAAATACTTTTAAAATATGGCTGCACAAAAGCGAAAAATCAGGAGAGACGCTCAGAGGCCACCAATATCTTACGCAAGGCCAAAACGATCGTGGATGTTTTTAGAAGAACGGCATAGAGTTTACAGAAAGCCAAGCACACCTTACAGCCTCTGCGGGTAACCCACACGCCAGAGAGCATATATATGTAAATATATATATATATATATATATATATATATATATATATATATATGCTTTACAGAATATTGGATTCCCATAAAGTCCCATATTCACTGAAGTGGGACGGCCATCAAATACTGATCGTACAGACTGTGCTATCAAGCGTGCACAAAATATGATGCGTCTGCCTGCCTGGTCTTTTACGAAGAGACCGCTGTACTGCCTCTCTCATATGGTATACCGTGCATCTGACAGCAGTATACGTGACAATGCTATAAGCATATTCATTTTAAAAACAAAAATGCGATAATATATCTATATATATACATTGGAGAAAAATATACAGACAGCATTCCAGCCTCTGAAAATCTTTGTTTTATCTTTTACAAATTATAATGTACAAAACAAACCCACATTCTATTGAGAAAAATGCTAATTCTAGCGAGTTTACTAATCCCCCCTCCCACACGTATGGCTAAAACTTTCATCAAGATCATGTATATTCATATAGAATTGGTAGTTACAGTCACAACACAACCGTGATATATATATATATATATATATATATTCACGCATGCATACTACAAGGTTTTTGTTGCATCGGGCTGACGCTATTTTTGTTGTTTAAATGTTCGTAATGAAAAGCACCAAGCACCACCCCCTCCTTTGCTCTTCCAGGTAACAAATGCACAGCACACAGTGCTTACAAGCCCCTACATAACGCTAGACATGCTACGAACAGTTGCGGTTGTTGTTTCAAGTGGTTATTGTGACTGTCTGCGATTCGACGCTGTTTCGTGTGTCCATGGGATTCTTTATTTTTGTTCTGTTATTTTTCTTTTTGATCCGCCGCCACTGCCGTCGCGACTCTATTTGTTATGGATTTTCTCATGCTGCTGTATGCTGCCTTCCTTGGTTGGGTTTTTGCCAACCCCGCAGCCTGATGAAAGGTCGTTCATGCTGAATCAGCTGGTTGGCTCGTTGGTCGTCAACGACAAGATGGCTTCATCACCCCGAATTGGGCCTGCTGAAAGCCCCGAAGTCGCTGCTACTGCAGTCTTTTATACAATGATAACGCCTGTTATATATATATATATATGCATATGTATGTATCTCGCCCAATTTATATATATATATATATATATATATATATATATATATGAATATATAAATAGTTTTTGTTTTATGCATATAACAAATTGGCGAATTGCACCACACGAGAAAGACCAAGGTTCTACGTTTTAGCATTGGAAAGGAATGCTATTCGTGGTGCGAGTCTACAGATATACATATCTTCAAAATAAATATGCCTCCAATATTAATTTACTACCTGCTTGCAATAGCTCAACATTTAGCGTTAGACAATTCGCAAGTCCTCGACAAAGTTAACATGCATATTCTTAATCGAATATTAGGACTGCCTAAAATGTATCAGAGACGCTCGCCGCTGGACTGTGCGGCGAGAAGTACTATTTGAAGACATGCAGCTGGACCGACTCCCACTCTCCGCGCAGAGGTACTAACACCCTACCGAAAACATCAACATCGCAACATCACGACGTTAAGAGCTCACAACTATACGGAAAGATCAACATTTCTATCTTAGAAATTGAGACAGGCTATGCAAGCAAATCGCGCAGCCATTTCCAGAACAACGTGGTATCACCATTACATCTGCGTGATGTCAAAGTGCTAAAACGTCCATTATCTGTCTGTACTTTTTTTGAACCTTGTTGTATAGGACTGTATAATGTACTCGTACTATACTATAATGTACAAAACGTGATGGATCGTCCCCATGAGCCAGATTCGAATACTTGTTTTCAGTGCTCTTGTGACTGTATGATGACTTGTTAAATGCATTTACCAGCTTAATGGTGAATAAACATAATTTAAATAATAATACTAATAATAATAATATGTAATTATTTGTGCATATAACTGGGGAAAGGGAATCATGTGATAATGATGAATATTCTTATGGCGCGTGTTATGCGCACACAGGTTCGACCCAAACATTTGCTGTCAGCCACACTGTATCGAATATTTGATACGTCATACCATGTATCGGACGCCACGTAACGTAATTGAGTGACTTGGCGAACGTTTCTGATGTGCTTCCACATAGGCAATAACAATAACGATATGCACGACAACAACAACAATAATAAAAGAAAACGGGGACACACTTTAACAGACAGCATAAATATATATATATATATATATATATATATATATATATATATATATATATATATACATTTGCAGCGTACGTGCGCGTATATGTATACTGACGAGTAAATTGCCTAACGTGTTTCGTCTGCTTCTTCTCTCACTCTGTCTGCATTCTCTGTACGACGGGTTTCCAGACAAGGGATGAAGCAACATCACGTTATTGAAGCGCTAATTGTGCTCATCGCGAGTTGGTGACGCAAACATATCTGATGATGATGATCATCATCATCATGATGGCCCGTTAAACAACGGCAAACGAAGACGTCACAAAGATGGTAACAATTGTGAGGTTGAATATGATTGCTGCTAGAGAGAAAACAAACAAAGGCAGCAACAACAATAGCAACAACAACAATGACCACAACAACGATTCCGGCGACCCCGGCTCCATACCTGGACGCTAGATTAAACAGATTTCGTCTACATCAGTCGAAATGAGGCAACGCCTTCCGCCGGGATCGAGCCCGGGCTCACGGTGTCTTCCAGCTACCGTCCAAACCGGTTGACCGAATCAACGGCCCGTGTGCACTCCGATGAGCTAAACGAAGAACGCTCCATAGATCCGACCAGTGGAAGAGAGCTGTTGAGCTGCTGACCAAGTTCGAGAATCAACTGTGTAGCCGATCGGCCGACAGTGCAGGCGGTCTATTAAAGACGGCCTATTTTGACCTACGTACGCTTCGTGTGCTACTTTGCCCGTCATTATTCTGACGATCGTTACTACCGATCAATTATTGCTGCTACAGAAAGTAACTAACTAATGAAACTATCCAATAGTAGTGGTAGAACGAGCATTATCTAGTACAATATATATTACTTGTGGCTGTATCCGACAACGCACTCGTCAACGATGGCCTTCATATTATTCACGTACACGTTTGGCAGGTTTAATGGTCCTTACTCATTGGGGATTCTATCTGCCGCACATACGCGTACAAAGGAGTCTCTCTGTCACATGTCGGCGGGACAGCCTAGTGGAGTTAGCCCGTTGTTATGAGTCCAGAAGTGAAGCCCAGTAAGTCCACAGTGAGACACGTTTATTATTTCTATTATCTCCTTCGAAAAGGAAGCATGCTGTTTTTTTTCTAAAAGTAGTAGTAACAACAGCAGTAGCACAGTCAGCGGAGCCGTGCGCAAAAGGTAGCCTGGGGCACGAATGCCATAAGTCCCAAGTTCGATCCCGTCACAACGGAGGCAATAGCGTAATAAATAATAATTAATAAAATAGCGTAAAAGCGTATTGTGTTTCTTGTGTAATCAGGTAAATTCTTATAGAATAACGGTTGTTGAAAATATGACCCTTTCTGTCAGTGTGATGCCGATGAGAAATACAATGCAGAGTTAACGACACAGAACCGCCAACTTCTTCCACCAGACAAGGTTGTTCCTCGTGCGTCAGTAAGGAAACCATGTACGATCATTCTTCCCTTATTATATATCCATGTGTGTGTGTGTGTGTAATTAGTTTATACAATATGTTTAAATCTTTCTCATGATTAGTCATTTTGTTTTAGGAATACGAGAATAGCTGGCATTATCAATGAACCTGCTTACCTTTTTATATTCTGTGACGAGAAATTCGGCTGCAACACCGACCTCACAGTCGTCGGACGTGGTTTTGGTCGTTTTCACCTAGTTAACCATTAACAGTTAACTAGCAGCAGCAACAGTTAACTTAACATCCAACCATTAGCTAGTTGATGGGCATCAGCTGATGCAAGACACCGTATCCGACTGTAGGCACTTCCACTACTCCTGTGGCTCTTTGTACTACAACGACGACGACGACGACGACTACGCGAAATGTTTGTTTGTCATACATAGCTCATCCGGTTGTTGCTAATCCATACGTTATCACATCTGCTGCTGCTGCTGCAGAACAGCACTCAGCATTCGTTGAGAACTCAATGTCACTATTAATACTGTTTCAGCACCACTAGCCTGATGTTAAGCATCTTTAACAGTTGTTGCTGTTCAACAGTTGTTGTCGTCGTTGGTAGCATGCACATGAGAAATAATCCGTCATATCGTACACTCTTCCAGGTCACCCATTCAGGCAGAGAATGAAGCATAAATGCAAGCGCGAAGATGCATGACACTGATGGGCGCTGTGGCGCGCTGGGCTCACTGATGGGCTTTTCGACTCAGCATACATAAAGACATGCGAACACACACACACACACGCACGCATGTATTCCTCACATACATGGAAGTAATTCGTTTTTGTCGCATACGCGTCGATCCGTTTTCAGAATCTAACGAGTCAATTATCCAATCGACGAATATCGATCATCGTATCGTTGCTTGTGGTTGCCATTCAATCCAGTGATCACCGGGCTATCATGAATGAAATGGAGGTAGGATGCGGAATCACTTGTCTACTCCGAATTGCAGATCTGGTGAGCGGTGGGGGCAAAATTGAGCGAAGGGCGGTACGGAGAGTGAGTGACTCTGGGAAGCTTAATTGCGACACTGGAAATAGTATTAGCAGCAGTGGTAGCAGTAGGAGTACGAAGCTTTTTCTCGATCTGCGGCCTTCAAGTGCTTTGCCACTAGGCCGCTTCTGACGCTGCTGCCGTTGCGATTGTTGTTATCGTCGTCGTCGTCGTCGTCACTGGTTTTGTCGTGATTCCGTTTTCTAGGGTTCACCTAAATCGGGCACCACCTACCGCCGTTGCACAGGGGCTTCTGTGTAGTTAACTGCAGGTACCACCCGCAACGGCGCTTGCTGGCTCTGGTGCTGCTGCTGCTACAGCCTCTGTTGCAGGTGTGGAAGTCGGCGCGCTTCGCCTTCACCACATGTCATGCCGCCGCCGCCGCCACGAACAACAACGCCATGCTGGCGGTGGCGCGGAGAGATGGAGAGGAGGGCGCAACCCGGACAACAAAGCGGCAAGCGCTACGGCTAATACAGTTGTAGTTGCGGCTGTGCAGGCGGCCAATGCGTTTGCAGCTGTGCTTCGGTTGCTGCTTCTGCTGCTGTTGCTGCTACGTTTGACGGTGACAACCGGTGCGCGAACCGAATCGAACGGCGAGCACCGGAGCAAGAAGTACCTCAAATAGGGCGACAGCGCCCTCTATCGGAACGCACCTCACATACCAACGACGGCCGAAGCAGCAGCAGCAGCAGCAGAAGCAGCTGAAGCATTGCTGGTGGTGGTGTTGACGAAGGTAAGGGATGAAATCATCGTTGATCGGCATGATAACGGGACTTTATCCACGCAGTGCAAAGGCGTTTTCGGATCAGTGCCGCCGGAACAGACGGCTACCGACTGCCAGTTGTTGAAGAACGCCACTAAGAACGCGTTGCTATGCTGTGTTTGCACGATAACGAATCGTTCGGCATCCGTACATACCATAGTGTCACCGCCGTTGTGTCGTACGTGTCGTCGACGAGAACAGCAATAGCAGAGGATTAGCAACAAGAACCAACAACAACAGCAAATACATCAACAAAAACATTGCAAATACAAACACTAACAACGACTGCAGCACGAACAGCAACAACAAAAATGACAGAGATAAAGATACACCCCAATCTGCAATGAAAACAACACAACACCAACGGCAACAGCAGCAACAACTCGAAGCAATAACAACAATGACAATGATAACAGCCACAACAACAGCAGAATTAAAAGTAGCAACAACAATTACGATTCGACTGGTTCATGCCCATCTTTCGATGTTTCCGACCAGGCGGATGCCTGCTGCCTTCGCTGAATACTCATAACGAGATAAGGAAATTATCATGATGCATGTTTGCTATTTTTTTTAGAACGTCTCATGAACTATTGCCAATAACGCTTGGTACCTTATGCGAACCGGGTGCAAGATTTAGGCAGTACAGAACGCTACTCTCAGAACCGTTTTCAGCAGACGCCGTTAAATGGGGCAGGATCGGGTGATGTGTCTCTTTATTTTAGCTTTTAACAAGGAGAGGTCAACGCATTTGCAAATTCTTGTGAAGCTCGGTGCCAATTCCGAATGAGGATTTGCTAGTGATGAGTGTGTCCGAGAAGCTTGCCCCCACAGTCGCTGTAATTATAGCCCGTAAGGCCATGAACAACTTTTAGGAGACTGATGGGGACTAAGATTGCTTTAGCGAATCGTTAAATGTAACAAATCATGGGTGCGCAGCTACGACGTGCAATCCAAGGTTTATGCAATGCAGATCTATTAATTCAAACTTTGATCGCAGGGACTATCACAAGAATACTATGGTCATATCTATACTTTATATTTGTACATTTCTAATGTACTGGGATGTTACTTTGTTGAGACCCATACTCCTTAAACGTATCTCTCCTTTAAGCTTCACTCTCTATTAGGCAAGATATTCGTAGAACAGTACGGGCAGTCAGGAGAAGTGGCAAGCCCTCTTCCAGAGCAATTGGCTGGGGCTCGAATCGGCCACGCGGTCCCGCACGCCTTCAATACCTCTTTAAGAGAGGAAAATGCTTTTACGCACGTCCGCTGGTATTCCTTGCTGGTAGTGTAGAGCTCAGCACCGGTGGATAGTATATGACTATATGTAGTACGCGTGTAATAACCGTTAAAAACCACCTCCCCAACCCCCTCCCGGCTCCGAGTAGTAAAATAGCACTTTGATACCAGGACGCGGAACCTCGTGCTTAAACCTCACATGTGTATTCGGGTACTGAGCCAGGGAAGGACGGGACCTCCGCAAAAGACTGGTTGTCCGTATCTTTTCTGCCTTCTTTTCTCCCTTATGACAAAGCCGATATATTGAGTTTTGCCCATCCAGTCAGCGGCCGGGGAGTGCATGCGGGACACACACACATGCACGCACACCGCTGCTCTATGTCCAGAACTTACGTAGACTGAGCTGTGGCGATGTCGGGAGAGCAAGGGGCAGTCGGCGACTGTGTAGTCTACCGTGTTCGGGAGAGCGGAGTTACATAGGACGCAGGTGTCTGTCAGGGATTTACCTATTCTCTGCATGCAAACCTGGAACTTGCCATGACTCATCAGAGCCTGTGTGGCGAAGTACGTAAACGGTCCCTGTGTCGGACTCCCGTACCAGGCTTGCAAGTCCGAGATGAGACCACGGGCCCATTATTCCCCGCGTCTCGCCATAAGGGGGTTGACCCACGTGGCGGCCCAGTCGTGGAGAATCGAAGCGAGATTTGCTGTCGTCTCTAGCGATGTTTCCCGCCGTGGAACTTACTAGCATCGCCAGATCGTCAGCGTCGTAGGCGGTAATTCAAAGAATCGAATCGAAGACAAAGCGCTGCGGGACCCGCGCCGTGAATTTGTGGGTGTGCCTCTCCCCTAAACTATTCGAATGAGAATCTAACGGTCTTTCAGAGCTCTTATAATTATGCCTTAGTTTATCGCATGAAACGCGCTCATAACGTTTAATAGAATAAGCAAAACATAGTTGCGTATTCCGCGCGACGGTTGCATTTTGCCCGGCCTGTTGGAGGATGTGCTTAATCACGTCGAGGGTGAAGCGGCCTTGACGGAACCCATATAGACCACTAGGCTCCTCTAGAACTGAATTGAGTCTGTCCACAATCGCGTATTTCCTTAACTTTACCGCCGTATCAAGGAGGCAGATGCGCTTGTAGAAAAGTTGAGAAAGCGCCCCTTCCGCAAAAGGCGTGTGGCCAGATCGGCCAAGACCTTAAAGTGTTTTGTCGCTTTAAGCCTCCGGGGGCACTTCAATCGGGCTCGGGGGGCCTTTCCTATATCTGGCTTCTTTTAGTATCCTCTCATTGGTCACCGGAAAAAAGAAATGTATATATATATATATATATATGGGAGCGCCGCTGAAAACTCTTAAACTTTTTTTCTGACATGGTTGCACCAATACGAAAGAATAACAGGGTATAAGGTTCAGTATTCCGTGACGTCGCCCCAGCTGAGCTATGCAACTTACACATAAGTTGTTTACCTTCCTTTGCAGAATAGAAAGATCTCTCCTTCGTTCAAGAAAAATTCGACTAGTGTTGTTCCTACTTGGAAGCCACACTTCCGCAAACTAGCCGAGTAGTACTAAAACGGGCCGGCTCCTTACACTGACCCAATAAAATTGCATTAGCTTGCCGGGACCAAAGCTCTTATTTCGGCATAAAATAACGGATATAATTAGTTCATGAGTTGAATCTATTGAGCCTTTACATTCTGTCCTACCCGATGTTATCATGAAAATCAATAGAGTTTTGATAAAGGCCGTCTAGTCGACGTTTACGATTAGATATTGATTATATGCTTGCTCGGGACCACATCGAGTCCAGCCGCGTTCTCCTGCGGTGTGTCGGCAAGTTGATTTTGCGAATATTTAAACTAATTATCTTATACGAAGATTTTTGCAGGGATATAATCATTGGCAGTACGTCATTGACTTGTTTTACGTGGAATGGGGCAACTTTTATCAATATATCTACGGATATATATATATATATATACAATCAGGGGTCCTCTATTTTTCGAAGCTGAAGCAAAATGCTGCAAAGATTGCTTGTCATTTTAAAATCTTTGTGTTTATATATTCTCCGCAGCGTAATGCGGATCATGAGGAGTCATATGCAAGTAAAAACCTACAAGATACGACAAAATAATAATCTTACGAATAAGCAAAAATAGGTTCGGTGTAGAAGAGCTAACGCTCTTCTCGCCAGTCACTCTCATTGCGAGCTTCGCCAAGCATCATCTTCTTTAATGAAGAAATCACTGTTGAGCAATTTGTGAACGCGTAAGACGATCGGGTGTGGCTGTAGTAAAGATCCAACGACGTGCTACAACAGCAATTAGCCACGAGCGTCCAAGCGCCAGTCTCATTGATGCTGTGAGTCGGTATGACCAATGACGGGCGCCCGCCGCTCCTTGTCACCCCTCATCAATTTGAAGTCAAAATTAGCGGGGCAAAGTACCCCTAGTTTATTTTAAGGATCATCTGGTGGCAAGGACCAGAGATCACTTTAAAGACGGACGGTTAACGTTTCAGCAAGATTCGATGCCTTCTATAAGGCCAAACAAACTCAGACCTAGGTCGAGGTTCACGTATCATCTTCTCATATCTGAAGAACGGTCTCCGTACTCTCCGAATTTGAACCCGAATTTTGATAGATTATTGACACCAATGACTTGCAACAAGTTGTTGTAAAAAATTGGGCTGAGATATCATAGAAGATCGCTCATGATTCGTGCGAGGCCTATCAACTAATGAACTGGTATTAATAAAAATAATATTTGTAAAGCTATTTTAATTTTTTGGTCATTCTCCCTGGGAGTAACTGGCCTGATTTACCCTATAGATATATATATATATATAAAGGACCATGCCCGTCATGGGGCGGCCCGTCGCGTTCAAAGTTTAGACAACTATTGCCACGACGGGCATAATACGTACCTGTGTCTCCCCCGCGAAGTTGACCTCTCGCTCGCATATCAAACGCAAAATGGAAATTCCCAAAGAAACATATAAATCTAGTGTGTTCTGAATTTTTTGGAAGATCGATATAGGAAATTGTAGAGCTTGTTGAAGTAAATCGTTTTTCCAAGAGAACATGGTTTCTGAGAAGTCTTCATTCGGGGTAAGTCATTCGGGGGGTGATAATTTTGGTATGCGAGCCATTTCTATGGTTATGCGAGCCGTGATTGTGGAGTAATTAAGATTTTTCGGCGGGCATGTTGAGATTGAGTGCATGCGTAAATGACTGCGTGGCGCGACAGGTTGACGGTGGTGAACGTGCCTTGATGTCGTTAGCATGTGGCTGAGCAGTCTTATGTCGGGGTTGTTTCTGATGGTGTTCATGTTGTGGCTGTGGACGATATCTTGATTGTTGGAGTGCATGTTCGCCAATGCGTTCTGTCGGCTGTCGTGTCATCATTCTGGCGCCGCCTTGTATCAATATTATAGTAGGGGGTTGTTCTGTTGTTGTATTGTGGATAGCTCCGTCACAATATCACATCGGCATGGCCTATTAGAGTGAGCGAAGTGAGCTCGGGCGATTCTGCCGAATGCTTCGCTAAGGCACATTCGAGCAGCTACTGTAAGATAATAAATAGTTGTGACGCCTCCTACAGGCGTCGCCAAGAGTGTTGTCGATCTCGATCAACAGCGCCAGCAACGGCGGGAAGAGAGAGCGGCTGAGCGGCAGCAACGACAGCGAGAGAAGCTGGAGAAGAAGGAGAAGCCGGCGCCGGCAGCAGAAAGTGACGTCACCACTCCGCTGCAGCCGCGCGACCCGGTTGTAGACACAATGGACTGTACTGAGACAGCCAACGTAGATCAGCTGGACAACGAAGGCTTCCAGCTGGTGGAGAGAAGAAGCAAAAAGAAGAAAAAGCTTGCGAGTGAAAGTGGTGGATCGACCAGCAACAGCCCAGAGAAGCAGGATGGACGCCTGGGGCCGAGGCCGAGCGATGCCTCTCAAATTCACAAGTAAACGGCGGCAGAAAAACGCGAAACTAACGCGAATAGGAAGCACCGTCCTCTTCGGGCAGGAAGTGCTGAAATAGACCTGGGTGAGCTAACACTGTGTAAAAACCGTGTGTTGTCCATGAGAGCTCTCCGTTTGGAGGGCTTCAGCCGGAAAACGTCGGCAGAACAGCTGCGTGGTTGGCTAACCGGAAGACATACTGTAGTGCGTGCTATTTGGAAACTCAAAGTTTCCCGGCCGGACTCCGTCTTCTGCGTGGCCTTTGGTGATAGTGACTTTAGTAACGTTTCAAGTAGCGCTTTCTGGCCGAAAGGCGTGAGTTTCCGGCGCTGGCTGGGGGCTCCGCCGGCTCAGGATAGGGTATGCGAAGAGTTTACGGGCATGGTTTAACAGCTAGACAGCAATGACGCCTTCTGCCAAGGCAGCTGCATGCTGCTCACAGCTGCAAATTATTGCTTTGGAATTGTGAAGGTTTATCTGGGGCTTTACAACTAGCACCAGAACGTTTGTTCGAAGGTGTGGACATTGTACTCTTGACGGAAACTTTTATGCGAGTGGAACTGCATTTCAACGAAATGCGAGGTTTCCACCTGCTAGCGAGTCTTCCAGAGGGAGGGCGGGGAAGACCAGTAGGTGGACTTTCAATTTATTTACGAGCAGGGTCACCCCAAATGCAATGTGTGTGTCGAGGTGAGTGTTGTATGACACTCACCTCAGGCAGTTTCAACCTCGCATTGTTCTACCTGCCACCTCATTACGATGATGTTGACGTAGCCGATGCGATCAGTGCTGGACTAGCGGGGCTAAACCTCCAGCTACCCACTCTGGTCGGCGGCGACTTCAACTGTCGGATTGATAGTGGCGCCACCGACAGGAAGGGCGATGTGCTTATTAAGCTTCTAGAAAATAGAGGCCTGCATTGCGCAAATGAGCGTGATAAATTCACGTACGTTTGCCAGAGTGGAAGAAGCACTATCGACCTCCTGTTTCACAACCTTCAACATTCGACGGAATTTCAAGGATGCGAGGTACTTAATATTCCAGCACGGAAGCACCTGCCGGTGCTGGCGTCTCTGTGTGTGCCTGGCCAGGGACGCGCCTCTAGTCGGCAGCCGACAATGTACTGGTCTAGGCAGCTAGATTTGCGTGTATTAACGCGCGAGTTAGAGCTGCTGAGATCAACTTCTGACATCGAGCAAAGCAACCATGCATTAAAGGCCACTGTAAAGGCGGCTGTAGTCAAGAAGAAGTACAGACAAAGACGGGCGCGGCCCTGGTTTACACAGCCCTGCTACTTAAAACGTCGGGAAGTCTTGGGGCTCCTGCGCCGAGCACGGGCTCTACACCCCGACCCCCAGATAGTTGCTGATCGTAGGGCGCTCTATGGTCAACATAGAGCAACCTACAAGACTGCTTGTGAAGAATAAGCGCCGGTATGATGAGGAGGAGGAGTTTCGTTTGCTTGAGAGAGCAGAGCGCGAACCGCATGCCAACATTGTTCGTCGGCTGAACAAAAGCATGCACAGCATGACAAAGGAGCAGTTGCGGCAGCATTTACTGCCCTTCTGCTCGATGCAAACGCCCCCGCGCCTAACGCAGTTATTGAGCAACCGCTCACTCTGGAGCAGCACCACATGAATTTGCCGTTTACGGTGGAAGAAGTTGTGCAGATCTTGCACGGGCTACCCAAGAAAAAGAGTAGTGGTCCTGATGGAATCTATTACGAACATTGGGCTGAGTCGTCCGATGTTTTAGCAGGGGAGCTTTGTAAGCTGTTTAATCAGATACTCTGCGGGGGACACATATTCCAGGTTTGGCACGAGGCCAGGCTTACTCTGATATTCAGGGGCAAGAACGGTGACAATGTAGACGATCCAAATCTCTACCGGGGTATAGCGTCGGAACGCTCTCTCAAGAAAATCTTCGCTAAGTTGATCATTTTGAGGGTGCTTTCAACTGTGGAGAAGGCCTTACCTCCGGAGCAATTTGGATTCAGGAAAGGTCGAGGTCCACAGGACGCAATCCACGTACTCCAGTCGGAAGTTGAACGGGTGTTGGCTGTGCCTGGGGGTCACTTGTACGCCGTCTTTATTGATTGTGTCAAGGCCTTCGACAAAGCTCCCCGTCTTCTACTAGTCGATTCATTTCGACATGCTGGGGTGGGTGGTTCTTTTCTATAAGTGCTCTCCAGCTTCTTTGCTGAAGACCGCCTTGAAGTAAATGTAAGGGCGAGGACACCTTGCAGTTGAGCCAAAACGTAGGGACTCCTCAAGGGGACCCTCTCAGTTGTCTGGCATTCTCCTTGCTCATCGCAGACCTAGCCCGCCATGTACGGGAGGAGTTTAGAAACGCCGTCGTCGCCATGTATGCGGATGACATCGTAGTGGCCCACTGGGACCGCGGTGCCATTCGTCGAATTGTCGGCGACGTAGAAACTTACCTTCACCGTAAGGGTCTTCAAATAAATTCGCGGAAGACGAAAGTCATAAAGTTTCGCCGTGGGGGTCGATTGGCTGCCGCAGACATAATACCCTGTTGTGGCCAACCGCTGGAGTTTGTCAACTCCTTCCTGTAGTTGGGTCTGAGACTACACTATACGGGAACGACCTTTACCCAGCACATCGGCGACAGATGTCGGGCGGCTATTGCCTCTATTCACACAGAGGTGAGAGACCCTCGACGACTGTCCCTGAGTGCGGCCGTGCGTCTTTTTGAGCTTAAGATTGTGCCAGTGTTGAGCTACAGCTTTGGCAGGGTGTGGGACCATCTCTCAGCGGCAAATTTTGCGGATCACCTATTACAGGACCACTTCAGCAATTTTTGTTGGAGTGGCAGAGAAAAGTGACCGAGGCCTCGGCAGAGGTCGCGCAGTTAGATGTGTACCTCGCCAGGGAGCTTTGGGATGGAATGGCATGCACTAGCCGGCACGCGTACACAAGGTACATTGTGCACGGCTATCATGACTTGGTATGTTCGACCAAAGGATTTCACCAAGTTAGCGATCAATGTCGTTGCCGGTTCTGCTCGCAGATATGCGCTAAATACCACGTAGCGAGCTGCCAAACCCATCGGCGGTCTTTGCACTTTTTCGCCCGGTGGGACGGTCGCTAAAGTGTTCAAACTATATATACTGAACTGTATTGTAATTATGTAACATCTTGAAATGCAATGTTATTGCGAAATAAACAAATATATAATTAATAAATAGTTGTGTGTGCTTTTGCAGATATTACGAGTGATTTATCGGTTAGAGTAAGTCATTTATGCATGCACTCAATCTCAACGTGCCCGCCGAAAAATCTTACTGACTCCGTAAGACTCCATAGATTCGGACCAAAATGATGCGCATTTGAATGTGTTAGGTTTGAACGCTGTGAATGTTCGGCAGGTTATGATTTTGAGGTATTGAGCGTTAGAGCTAATAAAGGAACTTCATGTTTGCAAATTTTCTTCTAAACGATCATCTCTATATCGATACTCAGAAAAAATCCGGATACCCTGTATATATATACGATATTTCCGAGTCTATAAGACGAGGCGCGGATGGCAGTAAAGTCGGTGTTCTTGGATTTATCTAAGGCCTTTAACTTGCTGCAGTCGCAAGTTTTTTTATTATTACTTTGGCTCACTTGGGTGTAGATATAGTAACATATATGGCTTGCATGTTTCTTCCAAAATAAATTATTATGCGCAGAAATAGGAAATCGTCTATTGGATTGGTTGCAACTGCCATTCAGATAGCTGCATTTGCGGTTAAACGATGCAAATAATATGGCGTAGTCTTTATATCAGAAAACTATAATCTAACCATAATAATAAAATATTTTATTTTTGCACCATATGTATGGTGCATATGCATTCATTTATATCAAGAAACAGATGTTTATAAGTAATACAATATCATCGAGTCAGCTGCGTGAGAGGACACGGCTGGTCGAAGAAACAGCACATACAGTCAACGTCAGGATCATGGAAGTCCCTTCTACGGCAGAGCTTATGTTGGAATTCATGACGTGAAAAACGGGTCACATGGGGGTGACCCTCTGGCTGATCATTGTAGGCGACTCGAAGAAGCTTCCAGAAACTGCTTGAAATTTCTTTATGAAGTTTTCTGTAAACTCTGAGGTTTTCAGGAGACTTAATCATGCAACTTAGATCTTCTATAAGTGGTTGAATAGAAGTCACGAGGTAAACTAGCCGTTTTCTGCGTTCCGTGGTAACTTAATGGCTAGCTTAAAAACACGGCTTTAAATAATCTAGTTTGTCACGCTGTGATGTGCTGAGGTGCTCCCATATGACCTGAACGCCGTAAGCCGCTTCAGTACTTTTAGGTTTTTTTTGTCGACAGAGTAGATATAGTGCCTTTGATTTTCTCGGCGTAATCTGAAATATCTTATTTTCGCAGTACCCTCGCTGCAATTCAACATATCACGACTGTTATAAGTACAATAAGCAATTCCGCCGACGAGAATGCCGATTGCGTCGACGTAATTGCCTATATATAAGACTTAATGCAACGGAGTTAGAAATCCCGAAGTTAAGAAGACATGGAATGAAACCAGGCTTTTAGGACAAATGAACAGCGAGGTCCAACGAGGCTAGTCGTCGTGGGTCTTATTCGACTCTGCAAGAGGTGTTCAACAGGACCCTAGAAATGCTAAAGTGTTTGCATGGGACGACCTATCTCCAACCGATCTTAAGCTCATTCGGAGTTAAAGAAAAATTCAAGAATTATCTATTGTGTGATTTAGTCAACACTAGGCAAGGAATTTGCTAAGGCAAGTGCGTTGTCTCGAATTTCGTATGCAACGTAGTTTTTACCACATACGAGGTGTGTTCAAAACGTATCGCGACTTTTGAATTTTCGCGGGTTACGTATATTCGAATTTCGATTTTTTGTGGCGTTATGTTGGTACTCATGTCTCTCACTTATGCCGACAAGCTCGGCCATTTTGAATGTTCACTTAATTGTTGACAGCTGCTTTGCTTGCACGTGTTTTGGATCGTCTTCGATTTTTACCTATTCAAAAAAATGGATCAAAGAACCTGTATCAAATTTTGTGTGAAAAACGAAATTAAGTGCGCGGATGCATTCCGAATGTTGACTGTGGCATACGGAGAAGCTACCTTGGACCGAAGCAACGTTTATCGGTGGTACAAAATGTTCTCAGAAGGCCAAGAAGATGTGAACGACGAAGAGCGTGCCGGACGCCCGAGCACTTCAACAACAGACGAAAAAATTAATGAAGTGGAAAAAATGGTATTGGCCAATCGTCGAATCACCGTTAGAGAAGTTGCTGAGGACCTAAACATATCGATTGGCTCGTGCCATTCGATTTTTATCAATGATATGGGCATGAGACGGGTCGCCGCGAAATTCGTACCAAAATTGCTCAATTGCGACCAAAAACAGCATCGCATGAACATTGCTAATGAGATGTTGGACTCTGTCCGCGACGACCCAAATCTGCTCCAGAGGGTCATAACTGGTGACGAATCGTGGGTTTATGGTTATGACGTGGAAACCAAAGCTCAATCATCTCAATGGAAGCTGCCGCACGAACCAAGACCGAAAAAAGCGCGCCAAGTTCGGTCGAATGTGAAAGTTTTGCTGACAGTTTTCTTCGATTGCAGGGGCGTGGTGCATCATGAGTTCTTGCCACAGGGTAGAACGGTCAATAAGGAATATTACCTGCAAGTTATGCGCAATTTGCGCGAAGCAATCCGCCAGAAACGCCCGGATTTGTGGAAGAACAAAAATTGGCTTTTGCACCACGATAACGCCCCTGCTCACACATCGTTGCTTGTGCGCGAGTTTTTGGCCAAAAACAACACACTAATGATGCCGCAGCCACCGTATTCCCCAGATCTGGCCCCCTGTGACTTTTTCTTGTTCCCTAAACTGAAGAGGCCCATGAAAGGACGACGTTACGCTACGCTTGACGAGATAAAGACGGCATCGAAGGAGGAGCTGAACAAGATAAAAAAAAATGGTTTTTTGAAGTGCTTCGAAGATTGGAAAAACCGTTGGCACAAGTGTATAATATCTCATGGGGATTACTTTGAAGGGGACAAAATAGATATTCATGAATAAATGAATAATTTTTGAAAAAACACAAAAGTCGCGATACGTTTTGAACACACTATGTAGATCTAGTTTAATTTGTTAGCCAATAGTTTTACCATCTAGTTCCGTTACCAATAAGTGTCATTAATTATGAAAACGGTTAGCCATCTATATTAACTAGAAGTGAACGCAAACGATTTGAGCACAATGAAAAATATTAGCTGACACAGATTAGTAAAGCATTAGCTGAGCTGCATATATAATTATACATGCGAACTAAGAAAGCCCGGAAGGCAACTACACGAATATGCAGAAAATGTTGGCGGTTTGTCTAATAATGAAGTGACGAACAATTTATGATTACATACAAATGTTTGTATGTGGTTTCAGATATGTTTTACTAAAAATAACTGTTTAGCGGTATAATCTAGTTATTCGGATATTATCGGAACGCCGCTAAATAAATAGCTATTTATTGTTAGCAATATATTTATAGAGTAGTTACCGATCCAGCTTCCGCCCACGCAGAGGCTGGGGGCTCATAGTGGTCACCATCATTTGCCCACCGGATTTGTGTACTTTACCCATGCATAGTTAGATAGAGGCTGAACTTGGTTTTGGCTAGTACCTAGTACTCCAGACCTCGTCTATCGTTATATATTTCATCTATGGATGGGCAGATGCGTTTATTATTCGTTTGACATATATAGCTAAGTACACATGCCACCGTTTTATATTAAGGGGGGGGGGGGGCAGCGTAAGGGGATATGTTGAGATATCTAGGGTTTCTTCAATAGTACTTGGGGCAGCATGGTCGCTGACTTTCAGTGGTGTGGTTTTTAATTTAACTGAGTGGCGCTTCGAAGCCGCTCGTCTCATAAAACGATGGAAGTAACAACAACCACAACAACTACACCTACGGCGAAAACAATAACGAGAACAGCAATAAGGATTAAAAAAGGAATCGTTTTCCTGCGTGTGACAGTACGTGGCCGACGTACCTTCCAGTTGCTCTCGTTGGCGTTGTTTATCTTTGTTACACATTGTTCAATGTGCCCTTATATAACGTTGAGTCGGTTCCAAGACTACAGAATGTAGAGTGATATATATATATATATATATATATATATAAACTTCTCCTGTCGAACAATATAACGCATATTTTGCTACTCTTACATTGACATTGTTGTCATTGCACCGTTGCCACCGCATCCAGGCTTAATGAAAAAATCTGAATCACATACAAACTCACAATCACATCTGCCCATAGTGGCAGCAGCAGCCGCGACGGAGATTCGAGGTCACGTTATTCGGTACTACAGCGAATCGGACCACATAAAACGTGCCATTGTAGACCACATAAAACGTGTGGTATCGATAATGACCACGACGAAAATTCTAATAATGTATAGTAGCTGATTGATTTAACAGATTTCGTCGGCAAGCAGCAACAGCAGAAATAGCAGGAATAGGGCTGGTGGTAATAGGTCAAGTAGAATCGCTACGACAAGCCCACGCGTGGCCAACGACGGCCTGCTGGCCCGACCTGCTCTCCATGTCGCGGTGTTGGGCTTTTAAAATTCATACGCTTTTTGATGTATATATATATATATATCTAGCGAAGCAGCAACGCGCTCAGCGCAACGATGCATAGCCCTGTGCCGGCGGCCCTCAGAGACGTGGTGGCGGCCGAGTGCGCCTTGGTGTGGTGCGGTGTCTCCGGATGCTGTGGTGATGAATGACCATGCGCAGGTGGAGCGACGGACGACGTATGTTCTGCTGCACCAGCAGCGTCGCCATGGCTCGGCAACTCAGTGTGCTCCGTGGTCGGTTGCATCGCGGGCTCGCCTGAGTCCTCAGATGGTGCCGGATCGGCCTGACTGTTGTCGTCCTGTAGATCCATTAATGGTAGAGATACGGACAGCAAACAGACACATATGAAGGATGAGCCCGGCGACACATTGCTTGTTTCCCTGTCAACAATTAATGAGTAGGCACACACATCTACCTCTATGTATGTATGTATATATATATATATATATATATATATATATATTTATATATGTATGTATATATATATATATATATATATAATTATATAGGATGTGGTAGTACGTGACACACTCTTTTTGGGGGGCGATAGAGTGTGTTTAAGAGATCATTTTTTTAAATGGAATGGTGAAGCGGAAGTATGTCTTGTTTAGGAATGAAAGTGCAGTCAGTCATTTTTAGTATACCGATGCGGCTGACCGGACATCGCTTCAAAAGAATGCCTTTGCGAGATAACAAATTGTCCGCTGGAAGAGCTAGACACAGCTGCGTGTTCAGACGAAAGTTCGGCATTGTGTTATGGATACTTATGTTGACTATTGGAAGGCAACTTGTCACATTAAAAACAGTTTGCAAACATCTAGCCTGGTATATCGTTTCCATAAAACGCGCATTCTCCTAAATGTGGCAAAATTTAATTACTTTGAATGCAAAACCTCAAACATAAGGTATCACAGGATCTTTGTTTTTGCCAACATTCAACGAATCAAAGTTTTCTTCCGAATAAAGGGTATGTTTGGATTCCCAAAAAAACTAAGTAATATCCGGCACATTTTTGAACAAGTTCCACCACCCCTAAGTGAAAGGCCACATACTTCCACATCCATTATAAAAAACATTTATGAGGGCTGTTAGACATTTCGAGGACGATGTGCCTGCTTTTTTCAGCAGATGTACGTACACTTTAAACAGGCGCAGATCAGGAGTTACGAAATGTAAGTTTTTATTGCTCTGGTTTCCAATTGTTTGACTCATCCTCAACAAATAAGTCAGATCGAGGTAAACCGTCGGCGAATGATTTGTCACGAGTGTGCATAAAGTTTAACGTTTTAGGCAGAACCCGAATTCTAAGGTGGTTTAATCGGATTCACAACAATGACTGCAAGTTATCAACAATGATCCTCATATTATACAAAAAAACTGAACTCGCCAATCGATGAATTTCTACTAGCGAGAATAAGAAATTATACGTGGGAGCTTTAGTAGTGATTCGTTGTAACAATGCAGAACAATATTGTGAAAAGCTATCTGTGAAGTTTGTCCCAAAACTAAATTAACGTTTAGTAAAAAAACATCGGAATCACTGTAAAATGTTTTATATATAAGGCAAATATTAGAAATCGAGTAGAATCATTGTTTGTTTTACAACTCGCTTGCGTCGAAATATTTTGTCAAAATTCGATTCTTGCTATCTCCAGACCCATGTACTTACTCAATCTATGTCAGCTTGTCAATTACCAAAATGAAAAACCTCTTAAAGAATTGAGGCACTAGGTAAGATTGCAGATAGTATGACTATCTAAGACAAAGCATTTTTTACATCACACTTGAGAATTTTTTGCGACGTGGCTTGAGTACATCCGAATTCGGGCGATATGACAATGAAGAAAACAAACAGCGTTTGAGGTCTGAATAAATGCCATGTACGCAATTACGCTAGTCTTGCAACTTCTTACTATTTAAGTATACATAGTCTGCAATCTAGAAGTCAATCTACAAAACACAAATGTAGATATACTGGTAGGAGAAGGACGTCCGAAGCTAGATCACGCGCATTGGTTGCATCCATAACGAGAGAGGAAGAGAGGAAGTAGGGGGACATGCCGAGAGAGAATGAGTCGGAAACAGTCACATGTTAGTACGACGTTGCGCCTACGCAAATCGACGCAGGTGGTCTTTCTGAGGCGGTCTCTGATGCCGAACCTGCTATTTGGACCAACGAGTAAAAAGGCCTAACTTCGCCTGAGTTCGAGAGATACTGTATAACTGCGCAACGAAGCGCATTGAAATGGTAAAAAGAGGAGGGCGAAGGTCTAGGTTCGGGTGTAGTCGTCGTAACTGTGCCATTCTGAGCCTCTGGAAGGCTGGCCTGTCACACAGTTTTTCAATAGCGGAGAAAAAGGTTTGTCGAGGTGGAGGCGGAGGCAGCCAACTTATCCTGACGCGACCGCCCTCTAGCTATGCTTTGCTTTTACTTTAAGTAAACGACTGTTCACATATTATAGGAACAGCAAGCTGCCACTAAATTATATATGTAGACGACAGAGAGGGATTAGACCCTTTCAAATGATTGTTTTTAAGGAGAAATTAAAGTAAACCTATCTGGACAAAAGCAGTTGTGCTTAATACTGCTCGTATTGATATGACTCGTACTTTGTGCTTTTGTAGTCATGTTCGGTGAGAGTTCGTTGGACAATAGCAGTATGTAAGCCTGTGACGACGTAGCCAGCGTCGATAATTAGGCTCAGTACTTCCCCAGCTTAGGTGCTCAACCGCAGGCTCGATCCCGTGTGTGGGGGTCTATTTCTTGTATTTAAATATGTTCGGAGAGTGCACACTTCGATGATACCTTGGGTTTTCTGCTTGATTATTTCACGCGACTACAATTATTTGCTGTCAATTCGAAGTTATTTATAGTACGCAAAACTAAATTCCCGGGCATTATTTCGTGAGTTTTTTTTCTATATTTGTCAGTTTTAGGAATCTACTTCCATCACCAAAAAGCTGTCTGCATTCACGTTTATCTTCAAAAAATTAAATGTAATCCTTGTTAATCAAAATAATAAAGATCTCTGCAGCTGATATACAGTAAACTCGTATAGTAACGTAAATCATGGTTGGATTTTGTGTGGCACCATTACAAGGCCTCTTCAATGAACTACTTTAAACTGTGGTCACTACTAGCATGTTGTTGGCATTTACAAAGGGCATCCACAATAAATATTTCATAGGTATTTGCGTTTAAACTAATTGTAGGCGTTTGGTTAAATAGTATCGACATGCCGAATCTTTCGGTTGTCTATATATATATATATATATATATATATATACGACACATACAGATATAATTATACCTACATGCAGCACACATAGGTCTTCAGTGGGTAAAATGTGGTCGCCCAGGTTTTTTGTCAAGAGTACTCACATCGGCATGTGCTGACGCCACGAGCAAGACAAGAGCGACGAAAGCGGTGACACGAATACTGTTCATGTTGAAGCCTGAACCGAACGAGTTAATGAAGTCAAATTGTAGGTAAAACTCCTTTCAACGGTGGAGAAAGAACAACAGTTTTCGTGTCGATTTCTTAGAGGTACCAAATCGAAGAAGGTCGACTTTGCTGCAAGGGAGCAGGTTGACAGCGGCAGCAGCACTCTTCGAAGCAGTACTGTCAGTCAATAGACGTCACCCACAACACTCAGATGGCTGACACTTGTTGATCGGCTGTTTGAGCTGCCTGTCATACGCTGGACCGGCTGGTCGTGAGAAGGTCGCTCGCTGGTCGGTTTGAGGGTGGAGCACTCCTACTTGGCACAAGTTTGCCTCCAGTCGCTGAGGTTCAAGATGCAGAGGCCCGCCAGTGGACGTATGCGTACCGTGTGCCGCAGCAAATGCCGTTGCTACAGATGCTCTGGTCGAGTTCGATCCAGGGAGCCGTCGGCGAAACAATCATGGATAGCCGTGGCCATATCGTGGCATCACGGCCGGATGGAGAGGAGGACGTCGATGTGCGATAGAGATCGCTGACTCAGCCGTCTCGAGGGAAAGTCGGGCGAGACACGGGCGAGATAAGGCGGACTAGAGAGAGCTTCCGCTCTGATGTTTGGAAGCGGCTGTCTGCAGCATAAGCTGGAGAGAGGCTATTTTATTGTCTGATCTAGGTGGACTGGGTAACTCTAGCAATCCGACAGACAAAATGGGAGGGAGAGAACGAAATACGTTGAAAAAGAGATCAAACGACTAGGTAGTAGCCTTCAACGAAGGTACATCTACTGGCATTGACACGGAGAAGCACACAAAGCGGACCTTTCTAGACGCGGGCAATCCTAACTCGACGTCGTTATGTCGTATGATGAAACGGCGGCCATCCGCTGACCGAAAATAACCACAAAAATAACAAGGAGGAAAATGAAAAGTTTTGGCCTGCGTGATCTCACGTGCCATAAATTGTCAACTTGATTTACTCATTCATCTGTTCTTTTTCTAACTGTTTTTTTGGAGCAGCCGAGTCACTTGTAACAGTAACGCCAAATACGAGCACGGAATTTCACTGACTCTCTTCATCCAGAATTGTGGGACCTCAAGACACGTAAGCATTGAACGAAAGTCGACTTTCTATCGAATTGCCATAAGAATAATATTGATATTAAACCTGCTATCGCCCAGCTACCTATAATGATCGAAAGTCGTGAAGTTTTTACAACAGGCTAGAGTTTCAAGACAACTAATTCGTACATAGGATTGCTAACACCACATTCATACAGCCATTCAAGTTTTCTCTAAATGTATTTCCAGGAATCAAAGAGTCTCTCAATGAGTCTCAAGATGCCCAATCAACCCCGGGATAGACGGACTATTAACTCTCCAAACAATAGACACCTTAAATAAGTAGAACCAACAATTGAAAGTAATCCAACCGGGCTACGCTGCACGAAATCAGTACTCCCTAATCCGAGAAAATTGTATAGTCTTAAACACATGCTTTCTCGGAACGTAAGACTCGGAAGTCACCTGACATGCCAAGCCATTGTAGAGGCGCGTCTCAAAGCGTGTATTGTCAACGAGAGTCGTGTGCTGACGTTGTGGCCTGCGTTTTGGCGAATCAGCTTTTACTAAACGTATATATATATATATATAGTTGCGACAGCGCTGCGTTTTATAAATAAAAAACTTGTTATCTACCACGAAGGACTAAATCCGAGGGTCTAGGCGCCTAAAATGTATGCTGTCTACGGGCCTGAAACGGCTTGCAATCGTACCGCCATGCGATACTTCAACCGCTTTCGTGGTGGGCATTTTAGTGTGAGATGTCAAGTTTGGACAAGTCTGTATTGCGGGGCAGATACGGATTAAATGAACGCTCTCGTGGATCATAATAGACAATTGACACACGAAAACCGCGCATGTGGTGAACGCTTCGCGTAGATCAGTCTATTCGCACCTAACTAGCCATGTATACGTAAATCGGGTTGAGGTACGAAGCAAAATGACGGGCCCTCTAATCAACTGCTATATTCTTCTTATTCTGCCTCTGGGAAAAACGAAGAGTATATTTTTCTGAGAAACTTGATTGTTAGTGGCCGATGGAGCCGAATCATCACGTGGCGCGCCATTATACCTGTCACCTTCGTGGGATTTGTCGGCAGTAGGTAGAAGCGCCTCTGTGAACTAGTAGAACGCGTCGTCTCATATGCTCACACACACACGTTGCTCATTGTCGCTGGGCATCTTTCCCGCTTGTGTTGCGTTTGCCGTTAGTTTGACATCATCCTTGGGCCCACATACACACATGCAGACAGACAGACAGACAGGCGTGTTTTGTGTGCGCTGCATTTCACCGTTGTAAGCGTAATCGTCATCGTCAAGGTCAATGTTCATTGCGGCAAATTCAGTAAGTGCCATTTCATTCGTACCATTTTCAATGCGCCTAAAATGTACTTACCTTGTTGTTGATTGTCATATGACGCCATATACGCGCATGCTGTACGCGTTAGGGTACTGCCTAAATAGACGATGCGCGTGCTCCAATGAAATCAGCGCTGCGTTTAGAAAACGCACTGGTCGTTTTTTTTACATCATCAGTGATCTCTGATAGCCGATAGCGGCCAGCACACGGATCTCTGCTTGGTTGCCGCGTTTTGAATCACAGTCGACTAAACAAACCTTCTTGCGTCTTGCGTACTCATAATGGTTTGGTTTACAACTAGAGCGTATACGGCGACAAGATGGTACGATCTCGCATACGGGGCGCGCACAAAGTGCTACCGGTCGTATATAGTCGAACATTTTCTTAGCATCAGACAAAACATGTCGCAGCCAAGACGACACCCATGCCAATCCGGGTCGTTTGGCAATCGATCCGGATACAGCGATTTCTCTCAGATGACTTGGCATCACGGCAGAGCGTGATCATGTGCTGTAGCCATGTGATGGCTAACGTCATCTCTACCACGCATTGCTTTCGCTGCTGGCTAGAGGATAGGAACGAGACAGAATGTGACGTCGGAATGCTATCGCAGGGCGCATGTGATGAGGCTTCTCGCATCATACCTCTCCGTTCGAGTTTAGGCGACACTCGCCTCTATTATAAAGTCTCTCAATGTAATAAATTTATTAAAACGAGAGGCTAGATAGTCACCATTATTCAATTTAATATTTCTGCGTAATATATCTGCTTTATAGCGCGCAACGTATAGCCCTAATACATTTGCGCTTCTTGACACGTATATATACATTTTGCTTTTATGCTCCTTAAACACAACATAGGAATGCAAACTGTTTGGGAAGAATTTTAGTACCAAACCCATGATGGCTTATACCGCGATCTAATTACCGTGAGCAGACTTTCTTTTGGATAGGCTGGTGTATTAGTTTCTCTATCGAACAACCAAATTTCTCGCAGTCGCACATTTCATCAAGCTATGTCCGGTCAGCCATATAGACAGTAGAAATCCAAACTTCGATTATACTATGTAGCTGGCAGGAAATAATTCGACGAATTGTGCAAAAAATTAGTTGCGTCATAATAAAATAGAATAAAACGAAGGTCATGGAAGCACATTTTGCTTTGTCTGACTTCCATTTTATTCTGATTTTGGCTAACGGACAGGAAAGTCAAATTCGTAAAAATTGCCGGTGATTCTTGTTTGGTTTTCTGTAGTGCTTTGCAAGGGTTGGTCTAGCACTCACATAGTTCTCTTAGATTTGTTCGAGCTCGGCAACGATAATAATAATTATTTTGCTAAAGGTAGCTTTTAAGACCAGCTAGCGTACGTTCCAACTATAGCGAATCAGCCTACAATTGACACCACCTAACGCCTTAGCATAATTTGCGGGACAAGTATCTCGTGGTCCTCATTTCAATCGAGTTATCCTGGCAACACTGAGATTTCTCGCGGGCGTTTGATAGGACGTTTGGGAGTGGCTTCGGGTCAGCAGATGGACAGAGATTACTTAAAGTTTTTGTGTAAGCTGGCAGTCCCGCAGTGTATGCACTCGTTGAGCCTCAGTCGTTGTAGGCGATTGACTGGCTATTAAGATTCTAGGCTCGATTCAGCGGAGCACCTGCATCTGTGTCTTCGCAAATCTGTCGACGAGAGTCAAGCGGATCTTTGAACGAAATCCGGTCTGCAACGTCGGGTAGCTGGCGTTACTGGCCTAGCGGCACATGGCAATTCCGAGGAGCAGCCGCTTACCAGGTAGCAGGCAGAGATTGATCTGTTTTTAAGGAGGTCGTTTTTAATTATAGCCTACACATTGTTTCTTAATGTTTTGGAATCGCCGTGCATATCTTCAATGCACCAAGGACAGGTTTGAGATATCTGGAATTTCCCAACAGTCCTTGTGGTAGCATGGCTGTTGACTCATAGTGGCATGGTTAATCATCTATTTCCAATGAATGCCGCCACGACGGGTGACTCTGCACGTTATGGCTCATCCGCACAGCAAATAACCGATTCTGCTCAAATCGAAGCATCTCAAACTCAAGACACTCTGTCGGAAGCGTGTACACAATAGTGTACATCAAGACATAACATAAGCATGTTCTAGGTAACTTGTTGAAATCACATTGGCCACGTCTAACGGCATTCATTTAAAACCAATAAACTATACAAAGAACGTTAGCGTGGAAGGATATTTAGTGAAACTGTTAGAGGGCAGAGCGCCCCGAGGTAACCGCGGCAGAGGGCTCCACAACGGCTACACGCAGGTGCAAAAAGAGCCGTGATACCCGTAAGTTTCACATATAACATAGAGGAATCCGCATACGGCAAAGCTGTTGCTCGTCTGAAATTCCGTAAAACGTTGTTAATGATTAATCCAGGCGTGAAAAAGCTCTGGATCAAGTTCGGCCATCTTATTGTCCCACTTGCAAATAAATTTATTGTACGTTTCGGTTTCCGGAAGTGAAAACTGGCGACTCGGGTCTGTTGTGTATGTTGGTATTTTGAACCAACAAAAGATAGACCAGGCAAGGAACTGCATGATGAGTGACGACTGGCGTTCGTTTCAGGAAAGCCGGTTTAATAGTGGTTAAGTGGTTAGCCGGTTTAATTAGAGGTTTCTATCGGACAAGGGGTCCTCTCGCAGCTACAGAGTCTGTTACGCGATGTCCGAATCACCATATCGGTATCAAACAAATTAGTAATCTTACAGCCAGTTCTAAAGAACATATTTCACTCCCCAATCAGTTGAAAAAAGTGATTATTTTAACGAAATCTACATTCAATCAAGTTGCACGCGTGAACCCGGATTACCGAATGAGTTACTATACTCTTGAGGTCCTACAAAAAAGTGTTATTCCCCAGAAAGTACATCATATTTATTCACCATAGTTGTTGGTTGTAGGATTGGATTGATACATATGGTTTGCTACGAAATTATAACAATATCTCGTTCACACGCGTCTGTAACGAGTAAGAGTCTATTGCCGAACATTTTAGAACGTGTTATCGACAGATATTACACTCACCACAAAACTTACATACACAGTCGTTAATATCATAACATTCACCTTTGAGGCAAATATAATGGTGATAACCATGCCATGTTACCCTGTACAATAATGGTCGGTTACTTTGGACGGCACGTTTCCATTTCTCTGAGCGAAAAGCAGGTTCATCTGTATAGTTACACATAACAAATCGTACGTTTCGGTCTTCCCTGAATGCTCTGTACATGTCGAGTGTATTTGTACTGCTCGGTAATTTCTGTAGGACTAAGTTTTCTACCAGAGTACGTTCTCCGCATAGTTCTAGTGCTAGGGTAGCTGACGCGTTCTTGGGTAATCCCAGCACACGCTTCACAAAGCACGCCTTTACGCGGTCTAAATTTTTGAGATCGCGTAATGTTAGGTGCGGCGCAATTACTGGGAGACAGTACTGGAGTATCGGGGTAATTTTCATATTAAATATTTTCATTGCTGTGTCAAGATCTACGTCTCGAATGTCTCCGAGTAGCATAATCGCCGCCGTGGCCTTTGCTCGCAGTTCCTCAATGTGTCTGCTAAAAGTCAGTCGCGGTGTCAGGGTTACGCCAATATACGAGAAATGGTTAACCAGCTCAAGGCAAGTACTGTTGATCTTGACGCGATGGTCGGCAGCGGCGTATGAGCCGCCGCGGCTGAAGCGAAGAATCTTTGTCTTAGAGATATGAATTATGAGTTGGTTCTCCGCACACCAATTTGAGGTTTCATTTAAGTAGAATTGTACGTGTTCCCGGGATTTGGCTAAGATGACGAGGTCGTCCGCGTAGAAGGCATGCGGTGCTTTCATTGAGCGTAGAAGGTCTGCTAAGCCAGCAATATACAGTATAAAGAGAAATGGGCTTGCAGAGTCGCCCTGCGCTACTCCAGTCTTTTGTGTAACAGGCTCGTTTATATAGTGATTTCCGTTTTTATGGTTATAAAATTGTGGCTCAGCATATTTCGAATCAAATTGAATAGTTGGCCCTTAATATTAAACCTCTCTCGGAGGATTTCAAGGAGGCGGTCCCTAGGCACACTGTCGAATGCGGTTTGAAAGTCGACAACGGCTGCATAATCTGTAACCACCAGAGTTTCGTCTAAGTCATCTCTGGGCGGGTGTGTAAAATCGTTTCCTAAAAGGTCTTTGAAATGTCTGATCCACTCGGTATCGTTATGAGTGGGTTTCCTGGATCTACTCTGTGTGGCAAGAGGAGCCACGGTTTATTTACACTGAGCTGTATTAGATTTAGGCGTCGCTGTTGCTCATAATGTTGCCTTTTCCCTCGTATCATGTTTTTAAAAACTCGTTTCATTAGCGCTAGCTCGTAAATCCAGTTTGGTTATAATCTATATTGTTACAAATCGCATATGTAAAACTCTACATTAGTGGTCGAACCAGGGTTTGTGCTTGCACGGTCTTTTTTCTTTCGTAAGCGATGATAGGTGTATAGCCCAGCGAAGGGTTCTCTCGCTGCAGTCTATGTCATCGAGGCTTTGCATCGATTGTATCGCTTGTATTAGTATGTGGGGGTTTAACGACCGGCTAATTCTACAGCTAGATACTGATGGCGCGATAGGTGCCTAGAATTAAAAACAGCCTGGTGCGAGATAAGTCGAATACTACCTTGCAGTGTTTGCGGAGAGCTGAGGGTAGTGACCGAAGGTTATGAGTTATGACCCATGGCTGCGGTGCTGACGACAATACAATATCGACTGCGCTGCGCCGTCCAGCTCATGTATGTGACTTCTGTATAGTCATTTTCAATTTGCAGTCTTAGTTCTTGTGTCCCTGCTATGAAAGCAGTCGACGGCTACATTGCTTTGTCAGGCCGCAGTTGGTGTCGGCACCAATTATAATGTGTTTTTTCTGTCTTAGTACAAAGTTATGACATTCCCCAATGTCCTCAATAATATTGGCTACTTGTCTTTCTAGGGGGCTATATATGCATACGAGATAATAGCCTATAAGTTCTATTACAACGTGCCGAGCTGTGGCACGCAATAGCTGGGTCCATTCTGTAGTTCTTATTGCAACACATACACCCCCACTTGGGTCTTCCTCTGCCACTTGTCTTTACGGCTAGACCATGGAATACTTTATGGTTAGGCAGGGTTATACGTGATCTATCCGTTACAAACGTCTTGTTAACAGCAGTATGTCGTATTCGTTAAATTCGTCTTCCCCCGAAGATTTCCATAGCGATTCTAACGATTCGACATTCCACAGAAGACATTTTGATCGTACGTTCGATGACATTTGTCCATCTACTTTGCTGTGCGCAGGCTCAGCGTCCAGTCATTTGGGTGTGCTTGATATCGAATTGTCGTCGTTCGGCCTGCTTCGTTTCTCACCTCTGGTAGTATGTTCGTTCCCCCCATAGATTCGGTATGCTTTGAGCTGGCCGCAAAAAGGGTGAAAGCGGATACCGGCCGGCCACACGTTTGGGTCTAACAATTCGTTGTAGACGTCAGCAGTGTGCGATAACTGTAGCCGGCTGACGAAGAGCGATTTCGTTCTCGGTCTTTCTGGCACGTCGTGATCTTCTACAGCATTTAGATCAGTCATCTTGTTCGTGCCTTTGTTCACGTGCACCACTCGGCCACGCTTCCCCATTGTCTGCCAGTTGTTGTCACGTTGTCGAGCACGTCCTTTTGGCGTATGCACGTTGCGGTGCTGATCGGCGGGGTTAAAGCGGAGACGGCGCGGGTGTGCTAGCAGCTGAGAGTGGTGGTGCGTACATATTATTACCGCTGGTCTGTATAGGTTGCCGCTCTTGGTGTCTTAGTTGCTGCTGCTGTTGTGGTGGCTGTTGCAATGACTGTTGGTTTTGGTGCTTCTCAGCTGGTTTTGCGAGACTATTCATTGTAGTGATCTTTTTTGTGAGTTCGTCGATTTTTTTCCTTAGTGCTTGTAGCTCGGTAGCACAGTTACAGGGCTGTTTGGCCGTCGTGTTATTGGCAACCATGACAGACACTTCTTTCCAGAAGCACGACTTGCAGCTTATCGGGTATTTGGAAGGCGCAATGAGTGTGCAATAGGATGTTACAGCCTTCGCAAATAGTCCGGTCCTTGATCTGCTGGAATTGTCCTCCGCAGGTCGCGCATGGATGTCCTGGATTAATTTCGATGTCACCCCCTAGTAGTATCTGAAGTACTAGTGCTGAGGACCGCAGCAGCTCTGGTTTCAAGAGGCAAAGTTGGGGTTGGTGCGTGTAGACGTCCGCCACATTATCCAGGATGAGTTTAGTACTTACTTGGGCTCCAGACGGGCTTACGGGCCAATTCAAGACTTTGGGCAGTCTGGTGAGGAGGTACACCGGGGTGATGATGCAGGATGTCACTGCCCTCAATGCTTGGTGTGCAGCAAACCGTATTGCTATCAATGCAAAGAAAACTCAGGTGGTGGTCTTCGGACATGGTAACGCCATTCCTCGAATGCCACCAGTAATCATAAATGGCCACCTGATACAACCCAGCGACTGTGTCAAGGTCCTGGGTGTAACAGTAGATGCAAAACTCTCTGGCAACGCGCATGTAGAGACCCTTATCCGTCGACTTGCTGTCATCACAAACTCATCAAGATACATCATAAAACCAAATTGGAGCATCTTCATGCAAGCCTGCTCTACAACGCCTTTTTCTTGAGTCACCTTACGTACGGATCGGAATTCTGGACTGCCTGCAGTAAGGGTTGGGCGGAGCGGACTGAGTGTGGCACAGGGGCGCTTTCTTCGTATGTTTCGGGGATCGGCCAGTCGAGAGAGAAAACAACACATATATTTTAGATATAGAAAAATACCATGCGCTATTTAACCTTGATAGTGATTTTTAAGAATATCCATGGGATTGGGCCGAAAGATACTAGAACTTGATTCGCCTTGGAGGGGCGAGAGAGACCAGAGCATCAAACACGGTCACACTGAAGATCCGCATGCACCGAAGCAGCAAGGGCAGCCAACGCGTTTGGCGTGCGAGCTGTCAGAGAGTGGAAACACTCTCCGGTTAGCTTGCGTTGTTTGAAGTCGGCTTAAATAACTTCAAGGAGAATTTAAAGTCACACCTATTACCCCGTCAATAATGGATACACTAGTCATCCTAATTGACCCTCGCAAAGAGGTAAACACAAGTAATTTTATTCCGGCTGGCAACTTTTACCAACACAATGGTAACTGTAGTAGGTTTAAATTCTATATCCTCCTTGCAAATAATTGTAATGTATGAAACAACATACCATTGTAATTGTGTAATCATAAATAAATGACTTGTTCAAAAAAAAAATTCCACCATAGCTGGATCCATTGGCTTTCGCGCAATTTTGTGTCGCAAGGTATGCTAACAAAAGAAGCACCGACAGAAACCTCGACCGTCCGAGAGCCGCCATATTGCAGAATGAAAAGTGTTATAATAAACAAATAGCCTGGGGTATGACGGTGTCATGCACAGCGGCATCCTCATATTTGCATTAAAGATCAGTTGAGTCAGGTTGGGTAAAGGACCACCCTCAAGTAGAGCAACCTTGAGCACCGAGCTCTCCAAAGGATAACACTGTATGCCTGTCGTTACACTAAACCCTATCATTAAGGGGACAGCGTCGTTCCTATAGGGCTTGGCAAGACATATTGAAGGACTTACAGGAGATCGGATATTTCAAGACATAACAACATCTTACCAAGGCATACCATGTGGTTCGAGAGCAGATACGTTTATATGGCAGGTATGCGTTTTTACTGATTCGACTTATCACTTTAACGTACGCGACGCTGACATCTAGATAGAATTGAGGTCGCATATGTGTCCCGATATTAATGACTCTACCAGCCAAATTTCAGGTTCTAAGTGGCTAATTGTTGCTCGGAGCTGAAATACAGCGTTTGTAACAGTTAATAACGTCTTTCTTGGGCTGCACATGCAGCATAAGGAAGATCCAATTTCGCCAATGCAGTGAAGGTGTTGCCAAAAGCAACTACTGTGGCGTTTTAGCTGTTGCGGCAAATGAGGAGATGTGCACTTGTTTTGAGTCGGTACTATTTAGGTACGTTTGTGAGGGAAATCTTGGGTGGCCCTGTTAGCCTGCTTCCTATTATTAAATCTACAAGTTTACGGTATCTCTTGTGCTAATTAGTGGCCCCTCTATCTCAGGGCAGTAAGACCTTTTTGCGGCTGTTTTTTTACCCTTAGGTCCGGGGAATCTGTCCGGTGAGAACGTGATGGACTGCTGTTGTGCCGTACAGGTTATTTGTCCTTTATCGATATATTATATATTTATTTAGTCGTTCGTTCAGAACCTATCAGCATCGTTAGACAAAACGATGATATATGATACGTAAGCCAGGCGCTGTTTACTGTACAGCCGTTGTATTTATATGCTCAACATGCATGCTAATCTGCATACGATGCATTCTTTGGCCTCAGTGAATATCAATTGTGATCATTAGTAGGAATACGAAACACCACTAAACCTTAGCCTGCTATCGGACCTCGGGTCAAGTGTCTGTCGTGACTTGTCTGTTGAGCGCAGGAGGTGTCGACGATTGGAATGAGTTGACTCACACGACCTCGAGTTTTTCCTATAAATGCAGTCCGCTGCCGATTTTTTAGATTCGGCAACGCTCTTTATTCAGTAGGTCGTGGTCCAGTCGATTTCCAGTTAGCATGTAATGCACTGGGAAATTTTCGAAGCGGATCAGGTAGTGTCTGTAGTGTGCGATAAATGTTTAAGCTTAAACGTCAGATTGTTTATACAGTTTTACTTATTCAACCACACCTAAGCTCTATATTCGTCTGTACAACGCAATGGATCTTCAAATGCTTACTTATTGCTATGTTTTTTTAAAGCGCGTCAGGGCGATATACTCCTAGAGATTGCATCTGATATTCTACCTAGTCTAGATCAACCGTTTAAACAGCAAGGCCAAGTCGCAGTACGAAAGCTTTTTATTTTTAACCACTATATATTACCAGAGCTACGTCAGGCGCTCCTAGTCGGCATGGGTAATAACACAAGCCAAACGTATTTAAAAAATGTTAGTGATAGCGGAGCAACACCTTCTTAGATGATTTACTGAAATAGGTGGCGATATTTTAATGGGTGTACTATGAGCTCTTCGTTAGAGCGATCCCGACATGGTGACATTTACCTCAACCATAAGACGACGGGTGTCCCAAGCCGAACAGTGAAAGGTGAAGCCAGGATTATGTTACATCTAATATAGTAAGCAACAAAGTTGTGATGTAAGGAAGGGTATGGGACACCTTTACAGTAAGTACAGATCTAGTCACACATCAGAACCAATATATCTTGAAGACCTAATTTAACAATTTAACAATGTTTTGTGCAATGGAAACGTGTCAGCCGCGTTCATCGCTAGGCTAGTGTTTTCTTATAAATCTAAATGCATTGTTTTAATCGTCTCCAATGTAATTTTGATCTGCCTAAACATTTCGTAGGCTAAGCATTCGGCCCACATACTCGACACAAACCAGCTGAATTTACGATACCGGTGTTGTCTTTATTACTTCCTAGCGCTCGTTAAAGGTGAACACGTTGCAGCTTTCATCATACATATTATTATCATACGTTTTAGTAAGCAATGATCTATTAAACGTGTTGCATAGTATATTATCGAAAGACTTCATATTTGACTTTAGCGGGGTCGAACCACACTCTTCTTCCGCGCTTTTAATTTTAGAGTATATTGTACGTTATACGTTGACCGTGTTTGCCATCAGACGTTATTTTTGAATACATTTAAACAGTTGTTGTCTTCCACACAAACGTTATTATTGACTATGGCAATACGATACAGCATGGCGACCGCAATTTCTTGCGCAT
>QVRM01002831.1:0-25000 GCA_003439945.1 Dermanyssus gallinae
TTGTGTTGTTGTTGTTGTTGTTGTTGTTGTTGTTGTTGTTGTTGTTGTTGTTGTTTTGTTGTTGGGTTGGTTGTTGTTGTTGTTGTTGTGTTGTTGGTTGTTGGTTTCTGCCTTGCTTTTGAGCCATGAGCTGTCAACAACAGCGAGAGCGGCGCAGTTTTCTCTTATTCCTGCTGCTGTTGGATTGTTGCTGGTGTTGCTGGCGCTGCCATTAGCAAAGACATCATCGTCACCACGACAACGTCCTCTGCTGACGATTTGCTGCTCTGGTCGTGCTCTCTCGATACTCGAAAATTGGCGGCGGCGGCTCAGACGCGCGATCGCGCGTTCGTGTCGTCGAACTCGTCGGTGGTCGCGAAAGATGACGACGGTCACAGCAGAGGACGCCGTAGAAAATCGCTCGGCAACAGCGTCGTCCTTCTGACTAATCTCTCGTTATCTGGCGCTATCTGCGAGAGCTGCTAGAACCGTCACAAAAAGCAGACAAAAAGGGGAATAAGGCGCGTCTGTCTGCTCATGATGATGTGATGAGTGACGCCTAGACCTGTTTATGAGTTAAGTCAAAGAGGCACGCCGTTAGAACTATATATATATATACTCACAAAAGGTATCATTCCGCTTAAAATCTTTCTAATTAGTTAATGCTCCTTGAGCCGCTATAACCCGAGCAGTTTACTGCTATCCCGGTGAATGCCCTACTGGCACCTCGTGACTTCGGCAGATATCTGTTTTGTGCTCTGGCCGTGTATCGGCTGGGTGTAGCGGTTCGATGCTCCTACGGTCTTCACCTGAAGGCGTGACTCGTCGCAGCCTTTTATTGCCCTCAAACTTCAAGTTACGATCAGACAGACCGTTAACGGGTGGCGACCGCTGCAGGGAAGACGCCAAAAAAAGTCGACAAATTGCTTGAGACGTGAGGAAAAACGACGATGGGAAATTAAGTTTGTTGCGCTGGCTGTCTACTGGCAAATCATACTACTCTACTGCACAATTCGAGCAACTGTTGTGTTCAATCCAAAATTAAACGCGTTTTGGTTGGGCTGCTTAGCGGTTGCGTTTCTTGTTTATGCAGTGTTGCTATGACCTCGAACAACAAGACGCCGTTCAAGAGTCCGCGCTAGGTACACTAATGCAATTTTTTCTATTCTACTTCTGGAACATTTTGAATTCACATGTTTATTTTGTGTTAATGTTAATAAAAACTTATGTTGTACTATATATATATATTTTTTTTTTATCCAGACAACGAATTTAACTATGGTACTAGCTTACGATTGCAATACACCAAAGGATTATTTACCAAATGTTAGCTGACTAGGTACTCAAGAGCATGTGTTACTTTTTAACTATCTATTTGAACAACAGACAGACTAGCTCATGCAGCAAGATCTATATTCAACCGCTCACAGATTGTATGCCTATTAGAAATATACATGGCAAAATAACTAACCATTAACTGCTCATATCGACCCCAAAGCAAGGTTTGTAATGTAATTTATTGACTTGTAGTTAGTTTTACTTCGTTTTGTTTGTTCTTCTTTTTAATTTGATATTGATTATTTAAAATTCGATAATTCATCTGGAGCTACGAACAGTTAAAAATAAGCAAGGGGAGAAATATGACGATCAGCTCTATTTCTTTTTGTATGGATTGTCGTTAACTGCTTTTCGTTTACGACGCGCTGACTACAGATGATTTTCTTGACGTTCCGGTTAACACATTGAGGAGTAGATCGTTTTCGATTATTCGCTTTAAAATGAGGTTCTAATAGCATGCATAACACGACGTCAAAGTAGAGTTGATATTATATGTCAAAATTGTTCATAGTAGTTTACAAAAATGTGGCTAGGTTCACTGCTTGTAGTTACCACGTTCAATGCAGGTACATTATATATATATAATATATAGATAGATAGATATAGAGATCTATCGGTAGATAGAATATAGAGAGAGAGTATATATATATATATAGTATATTATATCTATATAGATATATATATATATATATATATATATATATATATATATATATATATATAAATATATATATACATACGTTATGGTTTTACTGACATAACAGCGGAGAAACAATCGTCTCTAAGGAGACGTTCTTATGATGTAAATGCAGAACGTCAAGTGCTTTCTGACGCTATATCTATGCATCTAGACGTGAATTCGACCAATATATATATATATATATATATATATATATGATTCCGAGCTTTGCTAGGTATACATACATATGCGTCTATATCCGTGTGTGCCTTATATCTATGCATATCTTGGTGTTTTACATACAGATATGCACCCGGCAACCACAATGATGCCACGTCATTATTTGTCTACGATGATGAGTAGCAATGCGGTGGTGGATGGCCTGATTAAGGCTGTATACATAGTGTACGTTCGTACTGACTGGGCTCGAGCCTAAAAATGTGCCGCTTGGTGGCCTGAGTCGCAGTGGAGTCGCAGTTGTTTGAACTCCACCCGTGCAAGGGTGATGAACGGCGAGGAAGACAGCAACGAAGGCTACGCCTCTGAAAAGCAGAGAGGTCCGAGGAGAGACGATGACATCCGAGGGCGACGGAGGGTTGAAGGGGGTCGCCAACGCTATCTATTTATCTATCTACCTCAGACGGGGGTGGCACTTCGGGGGCGTGACACCCTCGTGACGCCCACGGCCGACATTTGCCTATGCAGACCCTGCATTACGCACAGGGGTGTCGCATACGACCTAGAGATCTTGCTAGAGCCGAAGACAAAGAGCTAGAGAAAACGAGATATGCAGATAGGAGAATTCAGAGAGAGAGGGTAGGTGAAACAGAGCGAAAGACAGAGACGATGAGCTCCTTTGGAGAAGGCGAAATGTATATAAACTGCTAGTGGGCATCCCCTCATCAGCACAAACAGTTCCCTTCCACCTGCAACGACATCACTAACGACCACTAAGAAATAGATGGTTGATCCTGTTCTCAGTTGAAAACATCGCCTAGCACCTAGGCGAATGCTATAATGATCATTTATTATTATTATAAGATTGTTCTCTACATTGGTTAGATCCGATCGGACAAGTAACGCGTAGACGTTAACAAAAAATAATAACTGCTCAGTTGTTACGACAAAACTTGGTCTAAAAAGTATTGTCTATACGAGGTTAACGTTCGTTAGATTGCTGGCTGTCAAGCATTTCTTTACCCTCCAAAAAATACAAAATAAAATATTGCTGTATTGTACCGACCCTCCGTAGTGACAAGGGCGGGAAGCTTGCATTATTGATTCATCGACTAGTGAACTTGACCACCGCACCAGTAGGGGAGTGTTGGCACACGATTATAACAGGTATTTAACTTTTTGACGGACCGTCCTTATCATCCAAGATTAAATACATATTGTGAGACCAAAGTATTACATTGTGACATCTTGTGAAACATAAATCAACTATCTACCAATTTTGTGGTGAAATAAGTACTGAATTGAATTATAGCATAAATGAGTTGCGCATTCTCCTTGCAGTTTGAAGGCTTCTGTGATCTAATAACGGCACTGTAGGCAAGTTTGCATATGCTTGCTAGCCTTGCTGAAGAACCTCGATGATTTTATGATAAAATTGTTGCTCTACATAAATAGCGCGTTTCGCTTGCAATATCATCGACTAGTAAACATAAGCCAAACAGTGAAACGTGTATATAGAGAGCCAATCCTAACGGCATAAAAATTATTGAATACAATCAAACGACCTCTTGCTTTAAACTCTCTCTCTATCTCCGATCTCTTTTTATCGTGAGTCATGGATTCGATCTCGATACGCCGCACTACGGGTAATGTTTAAAACCCGTTTCTTATGCAAGCCAGTAATTTCAAATTAAGGCACATACATAAAGAAAACTCGATACAAGCAACATGCTTACATTACAGGTGACAAGAGCAACCCTACTACTAAAAACAAAATAATTTCAAATTTATGAGCATTTGCATACATGAAATTAAAAGCATGCAGACAAGCGTGTACGGTATCGGAGTTGCGTAGACTCTAGATAATATTAAGCAACTATTGAGATTAGTTAAAGTTAACTAAATATGGAACATTGGTCTGATATAGCAAAAGGATAACCAGTCCATTGTTATTGAGTCGAGGTCTGCATTTCTACACGCACATACGCCCGATGACAGAGAGCAAGATCATGCAGGTGAAGCACGTGCATGATCTTAGGGTCATCGGCACAGAGCGTTGGGACAGCGCTGCAATGTCATCATACGGACGTGGGGGCGGCTGCTGGTGCTGCAGCTACTACGGCGTCTGCAGCTGCAACTTTGAATGGGGTAGTTTGAGCGAACTGTACACGACCTGGGCGTACGTGTGGGGGGTGTCGGTCTGTGCAGGACGAAGGATGGGGTTGACGGCTGCGCACACCTTGCGACGAGAACAAAGCGCTCCGACAATGCACGACGAACGTACGTCGGCGTGTGGCATTGTTGCAGCTGCTGGTGTCTTTGGGCCTGCGGGGGACGCTTTCTAGCCCCGCCGGCTCTGATGAGTTGGTGTAGTTCCGCCGAACGACGGAATGGTGCTGTCGTTGCCTCAAATTCAATTCATGGATCATTATCCTATACTTCGCTACCTTCCGCTACCCTACACGATAGGTGGACGATTACCTGCTTCACTGATTGTGTACAAGTATGAGCTCACTGATGCGTCAATCGAAGTATATATATATATACACACACGTATACATAAGGTTTATTGTCAGTTTGCGTGCATCTATCATATATATATGTATATATATATATATATATATATATATATATATATATATATATATATATATATATATATATATATATATATATATATGTATATATATATATACAGTTTGAACATATTTATTAATGATGCCAATGGAGCGACAATTGTCTCCCGAGAACGTGTGCGCCGTAGATGTTACTCAATCTCGTAAAGAGCGGGCTGAGACCACATTAGCAGTGTGCCCCGGACGGACGCAGCATTCCCGCGTTGAACGTCGAGATCGAGACGTTGTCTCAAGAAACCTGCAGATCGCTTATCACCAGTTGCAAGGTTTAACTGCTCACCGACTCCGTGGAGAAGTTTGCGGGTGATGTTGCCTGGGCCGCCCAGGGTTTCAAATGCTAGCGGCTGAAACTCATGTGGGTACCCGATGGAAGCGTATTTGGCAAGCTTCCTTCTCTCGGCTAGACTGCCAGCGTAGCCTGCCGAGACCGCCCCGCCACCGACCATTGAAGGTGCTAATGAGTCGGTGACTGTGGCGTCCCAAACAAGCATCCTTCCCCTACTGAAAGGGGTAAGGGTCATCCCATCTGGGCGCTTACCATCTACGGCGGAGAGACCTTGGGGCTCTAGAATGCAGGGGTATCCGCATGATCGAAGCGCTCGGCTGAAGGTGTCATTAATACCGGCATGTCTGGCCCGCCGTCCGGCGCTTATGATGCACGATAAACCGTGATGCGCTAATTTGTCTACAGGTTGACCGCATCTGCATTGATGAGGAGTGACGAGGTCACAGCCAAGACGAAGACCTGTCGCAATTCTTGTTGTTTCATTGTCGAGGAGAGTCCCCAGTGGGGCGCTGGGGACTGCATGCAACCAAGCTCCGGATCCCTTGGCAGCGACCGCTTGGAGGCGAGCCTTCGTGGAGTCGTCGGCAGCACCTGCGAGTAAGCTGGAATACGCTTCGTCATATAAGAACGTGCTCCAGTCCCGCTGGCTCAAAGGGTTATCCGGAACGCCCCTGCACATTGTCTTTAGTTCTTCATGTAAGCGTCCCTTGAGTTCGTTGTACTGAACAATACCGGCCTCGTCTAATAGTGCGGTGGCGTTGCTCTCTGACCGGAAGAGGGAAGAGACTATCGCTGGCCCAGCCGAGACGAGCGGATCCGGGATCCCCAGGCCCCCCTTCGAGATTGGTAGTTGAGCCTGCTTTCGAGCGGAGGGTGCCAGCGATAGATTGAGAAGAGACTCGAGGCTGTCCACAGTCAACTCGTTCAATGCACGCAGATCATCTACTTGTTCTGTTAGGTTCGCTCCGCGGAGAAGATGGGTGACCCTGGTAGCTGAAAACGAAGATCGGAGTAAGAAAAGGGCGCGGTGGGCACCAAGCGGGGCGAGGTTGTCGGCGACGTCCTTTAGCTTGTTTTGCCACTTTGCCAGTGCGCGCGTGAGCCCTTGCGGTCGAAGCGGGACTCCCAGCAGCTCCAGGTCGCAGTCAAGTGTTACCTTACATCCCGGCAATAAGGTCTGTAGAGTGTCAAGGTCTGGAGTCTGTGTGCTGCTGCCTGTCACGTAAATCTCGCATTTCTCCGGGTTTAGTTCTAAACCCGAGCTTGCACGAAAATCAAGCACGCGCCGAACGTCGTCAGCAACTATGTCCGCATCGCCTCCTAGCACGCCATCATCAAGGTACCAAACATTCAGCGGGCTGTTGAGGGAGTCGACTAGGTCTTTAATGCTTAGGCAAAATAAAAGGGGAGCCAAAGGGTCACCCTGTTGCAGCCCCGTAGCCGAAGCTATGACATCATCTGGGAGAACCAAGCAGGAGGCGTTACGGTACGCCTGGTTGAAGTAATGCGATAACTGGGGACAATGCTTTAAAACTGCCTTTAAGAGATAGTCCCGTCTTACAGAGTTAAAAGCGTTTTTAAAATCCAGTTTTACAAGGATCCCAGGGAGCGTGCGTGAATCAATAAAAGCTCGGGTGGCGTGAATAGCGGCCTCAGCCCCTGCTGGCGTGGCAAACCCAAGCTGATGTAAGCCCATTGTCTCGCGAATCGTCTCCCTGGTTCGATTACAGGCAATTTTTGCAGCCAGCCTGCGCAAGGTAGAGGAGCATGCAATCGGCCTTACCGACCCGTCTTTCTTCTGTAAGGCAAAAAGCCTTGCCCCAAAGATTATGGGCAGTAGTTGAGGTGGGGGGGCGCCCCACAAAAGTAAGTCAACAACTTTGGCCAGTGCACTTGCCAGTCGGCTTGCTGTGTCTCCCAGGGTTGGAGAAAGTAGGTCCATGAGCAATCTGGGTCGGATAAAATCCAGTCCCCCAGCGGCACTCCGTGAAAAACTTTTGACTGCGGCTATTACTTCTTCTCCAGACGTGGTACAAGGGAGTGGAAGGCCGGGGGAGGCTGGCCAATCTAAGTTTGGCGGGGCCGGGGGGTGTTTATCGCGAAGAGCTGTCAAGTGATCTGTGCTGGGAGCCAGCGCGTCCGATGATCCGATCAGTCTCGCGGCCCCTGACACGTCACCCTCCGATAGCTTGAGAATGGTCTGGCGGACACGATCATCTGTAAACTTACGGGTTCTCGCGGCGGCCGGGGGTAAAATCTCGGCTAGGCGCAGCCCATTGGAGAATTCACGTAGATTGTGACGGATAATAACGGAGAGTGATTGTGCGTCGTTGCGAGTCGTAGGAAGGCGGAGAATCACTGGCACGAAGGAGAGGAGCGCACCCCATGCAATGACGTTATTATCGGCTGAAACTCCCAATAGGACCTTTGTTAGAGCTTCCGCTACCTGTTTCCGTACCGCTTTCGGGACGATCCTTAAGAGTCTCAACCTCTTCGCTGCACCCTGAATATTTTCGATGATACGGGCGGGCTGCTGTGTGTTATTATCGATCGGCATGGGCGAAAGTAGAGACGAATTAGTAGAACTTGATGGGTGTTTGGCTGTTATGTGTCTAGTGAGTCCTCTTCTTGTGTATAACCCGTTGCAGAAGGGACAGGCTATTCGCTCTGACTGTGTCGACAACCCTGACTCACCACTGGCTATATTATTTGAGATATGTTCCGCCATTATTGCATTATGTGTTTAAGACTTTCCAACACTGGTAGTAGCTGCAGAAGGGGTTCTAAAACCACCACTAGGGCTCTAAGTTGACCTAACAGGTCAGAACCGCCCCCTGACACGACTTGCGACAACCGAGTTACAGCGTCGGCCGTGGTCAGGTTTGACCGCGCGAGTTTGGGTGTTCGACGCGCCGGGGTGCGTGTTAATCGCCGCCTTGGCGCGAGCACTCCTTTGTTGGCGTAGGGTCTCCCCGTGCGCTTTTTAAGCTTCTTGGCGGGAAGTGGCCTGGGTGCAGGTAGTAGCAACTGCGGGTTAGGGTCTTCGGGCGACTGGGTAATCCCGCGAACAACATTGGCGTACGTAAGTTGCCCACTTGGATGTTGCGACGTGGCGTCTAATCCAGATGTGGGGGTTATTCGACTGCTGGTGATCTCCGCAGTTGGGTGTGTTACCCGAACCTGCTGCAGGGTTCTGGCTTCAAGGAACAATCTGTTTCTTTCTCTGAGATAGGCCAGACGGGGGCAGGACGGCGAGCCAGACGGGTGAGCACCCCGACAGTTGATACACTGTGTCTGGTTGGTGCAGCTTGCGGCAAGGTGGCCTTGACTGCCGCACTTTCTGCAGACTTGCTGTTGCGTGCAACGTTCCGCGAAATGTCCAGGCCGTAGGCATTTGTAACAAAGCCTAGGCTGGTCGGGTTCAAGCACGACATGGTGTGACTGGAATCCCAAGAATATTGAAGTGGGCGGTTGTCGGGTAAACAACAGAATTACTTTGCCCAATGGGATCCTAGCCCCAGAGTGAAGCCGCGTAAGTCGTTTTACATGGACGACGCCCAGCGGTGTTAGCTCCTTCAAAATTTCTTCCTCTGTAAGGCAAGTTGGAACTCCTTGAATTGTCGCCCTGAATGTCGATAATGATGGGCAGTGGGCCGACACCAAGAAGTCTCCAAGTTTAGTTACCGGTAGCAGCTTCTGAGTAGATTCTATATCAGGAAGCCACACTATGATCGACTTTCTGTCCCCGGATATCTTGGACTTGGACGACAAGGCATAGATGTGCTTATATATAGATAGTAATGAACCTTCGGGAAATTCTGCTTCATTGCACTCCGGCGTCTCTTTCCGTCTAATGACTACTTTGAACGCACCCACCGAACCCGTTGATAAATCTTCCTTAAGTTTCTCTAAGTTTCGTTGTTCTCTTGAGAGGGTTTTTTTCTCCCTTCTTGATGTGACGGTCACAAACCCATCATCTGGTGAATTCTCCTGAGCTTCGGCCTCGCTTTCTGGCGGCGAAGCTGGCTTCTTTCGCTTGGCGCCAACGCTCGGTTGGTATGCTGAACTCGTTTCACATGATGTATCCGTCGTCGCAGTAGGTCCGATGTTTGCAGTCGTTCTCGTTGTTGGATGTTCGTTGGGCACGGGAGACGCACACTGTCGTAGGCGAGCTATGTCCAGGGTTGGCGGAGGCGGCTGCTTTTCCGAGTCGTCGGGTGGCATTTTGATGGCTCTTTGCTGCAAGTTCTCGTAGTAGCCGACTTGATAGTTGGCCGAATTATATTTAAGCACTGTGGTACGCTCCCACTAAAAAAAAAAAAATAAAAAAAAAAAAAAAAAAAAAAAAAAAAAGTTTACTGCGGGTTTCGAACTGAGACCGTTGGGCTGGCAGCTCGTTGCGCTACCGCCTCGGCCGTGTGCTCTGTTGCCACCAACGCACACCTTAGCGTGTGGCTCGCACGCACGATCGTTGCCACATGTAAACAAAGATGATCTGCACTTCTGTCAATAGAACGAACACGAATAGCCCGGCGCGCTAATGGATATTATCACTCCTAGGCACGACCTGGGCTATAGAAACACTTCAGGGCCTACAATGCACAGCGCTCAGAACTCTGCAGCTCCGACAATTACTGTGCTAAGAATCACTGTAGATGAGACACTCAAACTTGTTAAATGCAACCAATTTAGAAGAGCACATCAACAGCACGACCGCTCTTCACGAAATCGAACGCGAAAAAAGCACACATATATATATATATATATATATATATATATATATATATATGTGTGTGTAGACAAGTACATGTATACACATGAACGATGTATCTCAAAGACGACGCTTAAGATAAAAGCCAAGGTCAACGACGTTGACACCACTATCGCCCCTTCAGGAATATACGCGCGCCTTTCGGGGAAACAAGTCAACGGCTAGTCGGACGTGGGTGTCAGCCATCCTCCTAGCATGAGAGTATCTCAAGCGTGAACTTGGGCCAGCAAATAGGGTCAACGGACGACGCATGCGGCAGCTTCCAGAAGGTGCAAAGGGCGTAAAGAGCGAGAGAGCGAAATAGGCGAGCCTGTATATATATGTAGAGAGAGAGAGGGTTGACGATACGGCCAGATCGACGACAAGTCGCAGAGGTAACGGATTATTCTGCTCGATTGCCGACCACCGCTGTGCCAGTTGTTGGTCTTGCCATATCACTAATAGACATAATCATACAGTGTAGTTATCGTTGCCATTGATCTCAAGTGTCTCGATTCAGATCTGCAATTCAAGCTAATTCAAGTGCATATCTGCAGACGCTATCAAAGCTTCTCACGTCAAGAGAGGGGGATGTCGGCGTGTTGCGTCGGACCAGAAACCGCAGATAGCATCCTAGAATAGTATTAAAGTTGCGCTAGTCATCGCGGTGGCTCTCACTAGGCCGCGTTCCCTCTGCAAACGGCCAAGGACAACGCTTGCCTCAAGAATTGACCCCCTCTTCGGTCGTTCGTGACCTCCTGAATTCGCTTACTTAAATCTTTGAGAAACGCTTCGGTTCCCTTGCTGATTGGTCCTAGTGTCTCCATGGCAATAGGCACAAATATATATATTGTTTCCAGTCCACCATATTTAAACCGTTTTCTGGCGTCCGCGTGCTTTGCTACCCACCCCGGCTCAACAATGCTGGACGATCTACCGGCGCTTTTCGGGCAACTCAGTGGGTGTAGGCCACTGGAATGTACCTTATTATTATTATTATTATTATTATTATTATTATTATTATTATTATTATTATTATTATTATCATCATTATTATTATTATCATTATTATCATCATTATTATTATTATCATTATTATTATTAATGTTGTCCACCATCACCAGCATCAATATAATTACCATCATCATCATCGTTTACGGGTTGGCCGCGGTAACGGCGGTTGTAGCCTAACCTCCGTTAGGTGCTGATCGGTAGTGGGCTATCTGGAATAGCTCTTGTAGCCTCAAATGCCTAATGGCTGGAGAAGGAAGCGATTCTGTCGTTGTCACCAGCGTCACCGTCGTGGCCGTAATAGTAGTAGTAGTAGAAGAAGAAATACGTCGGAGTAGTGATAGCGATTTGGTGCCACCAGTCGTAAGGTGTGTTGCTAGTGCGGTTTGCACCGTTTCAGCTGCTCCTTTATAGACGTCTAGTAGGTAGACGGAGACGACGAAGACGACTTAGACCTTCTAGGCTACAGCTAACGGCTGTAGATGGCCAGGCGCTAACGGCGGTGTTGGTGACGCAGCAGCACGGAGAGAACGCGCGCGCGCGAGAGAGAGAGAGAGTAGAGAGACTCTGAGTGGAAGCGACTCTGAGTGGAAGACGGCGGCAGGAAGACCTTTGCAGGTCGGCAGTGAACCTAGCGGTCGTCGAGCATCGTCGGCTTAAAGGATTGACGTGAGAAGTCAATTTCCGATGCGCGCTCATGTGGAATCGCCGGCCCGCCGGTCCTACGCGCCCTGTTTCAGCTCAGCTAAGGACTTGGTTGGCGCCCCCGATTCTTTGCCTGATTCCGTTTCCTCAACCCAGACAGCGCCCCGCCCTTTTCCCGCGAAACCTAAGCTCTATTATACGGCGGGTCGCCAGCCTATCCCCGGCTCGATACGATAGATCCGATAGGGACAACAACAACAACGACAACAACACTTAGTCACTCCCTTTGATACTTTGGCCTGACCAGATAACATTACCCCACTACCGATGCGGCCCAATGCAATTGGGCCCAAGGCCAATTGGATAATAATATTAATAATAAAAGTGCTTTCTCCCAATTCATATTGTGAGGCTGAATATTAAATGCACATATATAGACATATATATCTATATGATAGATTCATATGTGTGTACATGTTCGTGTGTGTGCGTGTTTACGCATAGTTCTTTAGCGTTCATATATTTTCCAAGTGATTCAGAATGACAAGACAGGACTGAGACTACATATTTGGGAACAAGAAAAACGTCTTGCTAGAGTGATTTTGTGATATGTCAACTTCTGAAACCAAATAGTAAATTAGTCTGTGTTATTATTTACTTTTAATGGGATTTGTTTCTTTTCACTTGACTGTTTGATCTGGTTAGGCAACGTTCGTATAGTGAAACTACTATTAATATCTAGTGTGAAAACACTGTCAGCTGGCTGAAAAAGATAAAGACAATGTGATTGCGTATACTTATTTCTGATCAGCCTTTAATTACGCATAAAACTTCCTTTGACAAGCTTTAAAATAATAGCCACTGCTGTTATTTTGCACAGGAAAGGGCTGAAAAATGTTATCCGCTTGTTTGAAAATGTATATTTTTATATCGTTTCACAGCTTCTTGTGGTCTCTTGCTGATAGATGCCAATATCACTAAGGCTACTGTGTGCTCAATTAAATTATATATATATATATATATATATATATATATATATAAATATATATATATGTATCTATAAATATATAAGGCTGCCAAGCAATATTGACAACAGCGGGACGGTGATCGATGAACGCACGCGTTAAGGAAAGGTCACCCTGAGCAGGAACGTTCACTGCTTCTCTGTGAGCTGTGATGACTGGATTGTCTGTCGCCTTTTCCTCTAGGCTGCTACTGTCGCTCGACGCCGAACGAGCCTCAACTGTGCTCCCGCTCCGGTCCAGCTATGCTCTGGCTGCTCGACTAGCCAGACTGTTCACACATCGAGCAACACCAACAACAGACGAAGCTTCCTCGTTATTCCCCGGTGTGATTCATTCATTTCTTCATCTGTATTTATCCGGTATTGATGAGGAGGGCTATTACACACACACACATATATATATATATATATATATATATACATAGACACAGATACACAATAACGTGCATACATTCACTCTGTTCGTTTGTCATCTGGTGCCCGTCCGGCACGACCGGGGTTGACATTTTCGAGGTAAGAGACCAACGAAGCCAACAGCAGCAGCAGTAACAACAGCAACAACAATCTGATTGCTGTCACCAATACATTGGTGACTATTCATTTTTCGAGCCTGCTGACCATCCGCATCCGCCGAATGACCCAACTGCAAACGGTTGCGACAAAAAGGCTACAATCCAAGCATACATTTTTTGTGTCCCTCTGTCGGTCTTAGCCTTCCTCGAGAGTAGCTTTTCCTCTCATTCGCTCTGTTGCCTCTGGTTTTCGGCTTTTCCTCGATTAATGTACCAAGCAAGATGGCTTAGTGGCAAAGCGTTTGCTTTGCATTCGGGAGGACTGCGTTCGAGACCCAGACCAGCCACCCTTAAATTGGTGTGCATGGCTTCCAATTTAGACAAGGTAAATGCCGGAGTGGATTAAAAATTAGCCATGGCATTAATAAACCGTACACGGACATTATTAGCCTTACAGAAAAATCGATTAAAAAATCGTTGTCGCCGTCGCCGCCGTCAATGTGAATTCTACGCCGGCGTTGTCGCTCTATACCGTCACTGCATGCAAGCCAAACTACATGCGACTGACTATAACAGCTAGACTATAACTTCTAGTACTAGTATTTACTACTAATCAAACAAATATTAAAGGCGTCGTGGTCAAAGACCCGTGTTGTGATCATACGCTTGCTCTGAAGGCAATATATATGTATATATATATATAATTTTGCAACGGAGAAACTGCAACGCGTGACACTTGTTATGATGCGATTTTCAAACGGGTGTGTCTAATATATATATATATATATGTATATATATATATATACATATATATATATATATACATATATATATATATATATATATACATATATATATATATATATACATATATATATATATATATATATATATTATCGGTTCATCAATTGGTCTGAATTGTATCGTTTGTTTGTTTGTGCGTTTGTTTATTCGTCTGATTTGCTATTTGCTCGTAGGAGTATGTGGATGGCCGCCAGTTCAATCGACGCTCGGCGGTGGAGCTCCGACGGCCTTGGTTCGATGATGCCAGCGTTCAAGATGACGATGAAGACGACAACCTCGACAACGACGAAGACAACGACCAGCTTCTTCAGTAAAGTCATAATGGCGGCGACAGTGGTCGGCGACGGAAGACGGCCTGGCCACCGCCGACTTCGGTAAGTCGCTGACTTCGGCAGGTGGCGGCGTTCGACAACCTCATCTCGACGATTGAGGATTGGTCGCGAAACCTCTCCCATCATAGCAACAGCAGCAGCAGCTGAGGGCAACCTCAGCTAGCCGCCCAACAACGACGACGACGACGACAACGAGAACCACCACGCGTTACGGCAGACACGGATCGTGGACGGGTGGACGAGCTCAGCAACCGAACCGTGCTGTTGTCCTGTTGGCCCAGGCCAACAATGTTCAGTTCAGCCAGCGTAGAGCTGCTGCTGTCTGCTGTATACCGTGTCCTGCTTGTCGTGAGCCTTCTTTGGATGCCGACACATCGGGTGTCGGCCTTCCTCACAGGTGAGTCTTCTTTTTGTTTTAATGTTTTTATTTTTCTATCACTACTTACCTCGCACTGCATCGGGCTCCACGTTGCCACTACCGCAAGCAATGTTCTTCCCTTCTTTAGCAATATAAGCTTGTTCCCGAACTTTACTTGACGACAAGCTCAATGGCTGCAATTAGTTCCATTTACACTCTACTGCATTCTTGCAAACGACAATGTCGTTTGAGCGTCGCTAGTTATACAGATGGAACTATACCGCACGCCTCACACCTCCCAATAGTAGCGCTTAATCCGTTCTCTATAGTAAGTACAACTAGATGCTGTTATTCATTTATCCTGATACTACCACCACTATTTCTGATCTAAGACGACAGACATTAAGCAGTAGCTGTATGTATAGCTTTTAGAGGACAGTCCTACTGATGCATATTTGCTTACAACAACAAGTACCTTATGCGCGGTCGTTAGCGAGTACGTAACTATGAAGTCTGATGTGACGAAAGCATCATTACTTAAAATATTGACCGCATATCAATTTGGTATACATGTTTCCTTGCACAACTCGTCTCCGAATGCTATACACGTGCGTATACCTACGAATGCATGTCAGTGTTAGTGAAAAATACGTCAATTGGTCATACTTTTGATTAAAAAAAGATGTTATAGGGCAACCGGTGCTTGCGCCAATTAAACATACCTGCCCGTCTAGAATAGACTGGGCCGCTACGGTTATGCTAGATCTTCAGTCTGAGGGGAAGTTTGCCTTCTGCGGACTTCTCTGTGCGGTATGTGCAACCCATATACCGAGCGCGCGCTGCCCAGATACCAGATACGTTTGTCGAGACTTTCGAGTCGTTCTCCATAATAAGTATAGTATGCTTCTGATTTGCGAGTTGATATATATTGGTACGCGATTACGCAGACAGCATATAGTTATTGTGTCGAGTGCGATATAACTTCCCGCGGCAATTCTTCCCGTCGTATTTTCGGTGACTTCATGGCATCTTCTTTTATGTCATGTTCGCTGAGACAGCCACTCAATAGTGTCGAAGGCAATTCCAGTCGGCCCAACTAGCAGCTAAAAGAATAAGAACAGAGAGCATTCCTATAGAGAAGGTAAAACGTATTCTTAAAGGGAAGATGTATAAATAGCTCGTCATGGGATTCATTATTGTTATTATTTGAAGAGGACGAAAAAGTCGACGGCATTAATTAGCCTTAGGTGAATAGCTTAAGGCCCGATGAAGATTAAAGACACCGCCGTACCGTCCTCACGCTATCCCTTGAAGTAACGAAACGGACGACAAACTAGAGATGAGGGAACAGGGAACAGAGAACGGCGAGGTATCTTATCTTTCTAAGCGCCTTACGGGCCGATCTCGCTCGTGGGCAGATTCTACCCCCGTCTTGAACGAGAGAGCCTCGGCGTCTCCATAGAGCAAAGCCTTTTAAACTTTACATGCGAGGCGGCACGCTGATGATTAGCGATTATAGAGAGGACAGGCGCCTTCTTCTGGCGCGACTCTATGGCATCGTCGCTCATTGCGAATGGGGATCTTGGCCAAACAGCGCTTGAGCCAGTTATTTCCACTCTATCACCGATCTTCATTAGTATGCTAGGAGTATTTTTTAAAACGTATATTCTCCTGATAATAATAATAATAATAATAATAATAATAATAATAATAATAATAATACTAATAATAATACTAATAATAATAATAATAATAATAATAATAATAATAATAATAATAATAATTATTATTATTATTATTATTATTATTATTATTATTATTATTATTATTATTTCCACTTTCACAAAAATAGATCTGCAACAATATGATCTTAGAGTGCTGTAGAAGTTGTTGCAATTATAATGGTAAAGGTAACTGTTGGCAATGGTGGTAACTTTTAACGGGTTATCCGTTTGGTTTCTAGTTACACATTGGCTGGACAAGAACGCCGGATAGTATGCTGTTTAATTGCTAAGTGATATTTATATATATATATATATATATATATATATTCGCACGTTGTTATGTACACAGCATATGGAGTGCGGTAAAACTTCTCTCACCCGCTCGTTGTAGTGTACTCGTATGTCTTTGTGGTGAGTGACCGTTCGTTCTAGTCGCGCGACTACGCTTAAAGTATTGAACTGTTGTAAGCCTGAGTATCCCAACGCTGTATGGTATCTCACGACTCGCCTACGGGGTTTGTGGGAGGATATCGTAGTTTCAGATCGCTTCTTACAAATGAAAGTGCCATAGAAAGTAAAATAGGCATTCACTACTCATCAAGAAAACGAAAACCAACGGCGAACGGATGGGTTTCTTGATTGTCGTAGCATACTGATATGCTTCTATTTATTCACAGTCTACAGTCTACGAGCGATCTAAATGCGATAGGCCGTTACGCCTTCTGCTGCGCGACTGTCCCAATATTAAATGAATGAATGAAATGAACATTAAATTCGTTTTTGGTATTTACCCATTAGCCCGTTCGATTGGCCTTTAATAATTTCTACAAGAATAATCACACGTGTTGTTTGGTACTGGCTGAAAGGATATTTCTGGATAGGCAAACGTACTCGCCGGACAGGTGTGCTTTCTCTTCAATGACTAAAATCTGTACTATCACATATGTCGCATAACGAAACACAAATATCTGTTGTGAAAATATCAACACTCGCAACCGCCCTACAATCACCAGAAACAACAAGAAGAGCAAGAGCAAGACAACACCAACAATATAACAACAAATACGCTTACATCGACCGCAGTAAAGGCGACAAACAATTAACAGTTATCACGCATACGCTTTGTTTCACAACTGCAGCGTTCCGCTAGAACTACATGCTACGTGAGTTGAGTACCCCCGTAAGTTAACCAAGCGGAACTAACTTGCGGATTGTCACCGAGACGCACTCTCTGGCAATGTGTGTGAGGGACCGGCCTAGAGTGACTAGAAACTGTCTAAGCCGCTAAGTGTCTAAAACCGCTAAGTCGCTCGTAGGTCGAGTCTATGACGAACATCCTAGACTCTCAGTGTGTGTGGCTACGGGGCTACAGCTGGTACGTTTTTTAACTACCAAACTACGACGTGTTCGTATACGACGTTTCGCGTAATACTAACGGCACTTCTACGGCAGCTTGAACTACAGCCACGAACTACTTCGACGATACAGTCTACTGCCTACAATTGTGTCCATTGCGCGAGTCTGCTGGCTAGTCGTTATAGCACGCTACGCTTTGCCGCTTTCGTACATTGCCGCCGTTACAGCTGCTGCTGCTGAGGTACCGGGTCTTTGTGTAGGCCGTCGCACTCCAGCACACTCGCGCGGGAGTAGGGCGTCGGGATCGAGGTATGTGACACGGAACAGATACGGGATCGTTGCCTTGTTTTTCTTATTCCTCGTTCTCCTCTCTCTCTCTCTCTCCTATTCGTTCATTACCAGCTTTCTTTTTCTATCCGCCATGCCCTTCTTTCGTGTCCTTGTTCTGCTACTTTTTGCACTTCATCGTCGTTCCTGACGCCGACAACGACGACTACGACTACGATTGCTACTACTACTGCTGCTGCTGCGACTAATACAACTACTGGTATTGCTACGGTAGAAAACTGTATAAATATTTAGACAGTTTTCCGGGAGCTCTCTCCACCGTTGATAGCGGCAGCGACTCGGTTGCGAGTGAGCACTTGGCAACGACGACGACGACAACAACAACAACAACAACAACAACAACAACGACAACAACAACAATAACAACAACGACAACAACGACGACGATAACAACAATGACAACAGCAACCGTAACAACAATGACAACAATACCGTAACAACAACGACGCCGCCGCCGAAGAAGCGGACAACAAAGGCGGTGACCTGTTTTTATGGCGGTCGCCTTTTTGCCGTGCTGTGCGTCGACGTTCGCCGCTCGAGGCGCCGCCCTGCTTCGCCCCGCTTCGTTCGGCAAGTTGAGCCGAGTGTTGGGCGCCGGCCGATTATGCGTCTGGCAGCCCCACCGTTCTGGAGATAGCGGCGGCTGTGGCGCGGGTAGCGGGTATTTGTCATTACCATTGGGACATTAAATATTTTCTTCTTTGTTTTTGTATATTCGAGCATAGACTTTTTCTCGTATCTTCCTCTCTCTACTCCATTTCGCTTACGCGCTTTCTCTCTCTCTTCCCCTTTCTTCTCCGTTCTTACCTTCTTTCCATTTCCTCTGCTCAACCAACAAAGTTTGGATGTTTGGAAGCAAAGTTGGACAAACACGTCGCGCACACATGCGTGACTCGTCGTAGTAATGGTATTGTAAACTACAGAAGTAGTAGTCGATATAGTACTAGAATTAGTGAGAGAGTAATTAATGCAAGTGTTTCAGTCATAACAGCCGCGTCTACAATATACATATGTATATGGTAAGGGTCGTAGAGAGGCTTGCAGTAGAGGCTATGTAGTGCAGCCGTATTGCAGTCTCGACTACACCGGCTGGCCGGCCGATAGCAGGGCAAACAGAGAAAAATTTGTGAGGGTTTCCAATGCCTGATCTACCCCACTCGTCAGCATCCCGTTCTCGCTACCCGTCGCCCCCGGGGGCCAGGGTTCACTTTTTCTTTCTTGTACTTCTTTCCCTTCAACAATTCCGACTGCTTAGGCTTGTCGTCTTAGTATTATTTTCTCTTCTGTGCGTTATTTCTTCTCGTTTCCCTTTTGGTGTCTAGAACACACGGACGGAACGCCGTCACGACAGAATTTCTTTTTTATGTGGTTTGATCTGCTCGCGTTGCGAGCTCGCGGTGTCTGGCCTCGCTTCGCCGCCTCCCCTTCAGAGCCAAGTTGCCTGGCTGCTTGCGATCTCCTGCTTTCCTTTCGGCGTTCTCGGTTCACGTTGGACAGAGACGAGAAACGCAGGCAATGTTTTTAGGTTCCCGCCGCCCGTCTGCTCTGCGGATCTGTTCAATTCACCATTTCACAGTGGCGTCACCGTCTGTTGTTGTTGTTGTTATTGCTATTGTTGTTGTTAATGTTGTTGTTGTCGGTGATGCTTTAGCCGCTGTAACGGCAGTTGCTGCACACTGCCTCCTCGTAGTGCCTCGAGCAGTGCCGGCGACCTTGGTCTGAATAGCCGGTGCGCACTACATCTCTGGCTTCGGGTGTGCTTGATCGATTGCCAGTTTGATCCCGGGTGTGGGATGTTCGAACACATCCGGAGTGCATATGCAACGCATGAGAAAAAGGAATGAGGACACTTTTCGGTGGCGCACTCGGATTTCGAGCTTGTTCGTTTTAAGCTGTCACAAGGATTCGTTGTTGACAACAACAAAGGCCTATAAAAACTGCGACATTTCCGAACAAAGAAGAAGGAAAAGTTCCACAAAACTTTGGGCCAACCGAAAACACGGTAACTTTTATTTGACCCTTGAACAACTGTTTTACAGAGTTTTACATAAGCAAAATCCGAACAAACATTTATTTTGTGGCAGTGTGAGGAAAACTATTCTGGATTTAGTGCCCCAAGTGTCGCGGCAACGTATTTCCTAACGTTGCTATCATTACACCATGAATGTGCTGTCATTGCAGCTGGCTGTGCGACTAATCGTGTGTAATCGTAGATCGTTGCTAGTGAAGTCGCTGTCTACGAGGGATGAACGAAGACCGCAGGATTGTCCGCGAACTCCCTTGCCGCTTCTATCGGACCGATAAACGCGTTTATGTCTGTAGGTGCGAGGCTAGAGAGACAAACTAAGTTTCCCAAACATTACAAGCGTTCTCATAAAAAATAGTGAAAGCCTTATATTTTTTGGAGCAGAAACTTCCATATAAGCACGCCTGTCTGTCTGAAGCGATGCTCAAACAGTATGCACGAGTAATTTTAGAGTGCTTTCTCAGGACATATCATTTTTTTATACTCATGACGCACGTTACGGTCGTCATCCTAGTGGTATTAAACACACATGATCTCTAATGGAATAAAAAGAGATTATATTGAGTCAGCTTAGAGTATGAGTTTCTGTATATATAAATAATTGTATAGAAATCCTTTTTATATAGCTACTCTGTGTTCCGCTCTATACCGCGCTGTTTGTACGTTACTACAGTGGACTGTCCCTTGAAAAACGTATCGTTGCTTATATCACCGATTTTGGTGATTCAAAAAACGTAACGCATATCTCAGGCAACAACAGTGACATGTTTTAGAAAGGAAATTATGCGACCCAGGCACCTGACTCGTCTACCTCGAATGGCTGAAATATAGAATGATCTCGACTAGCGAATCGCGATGATATACCTATGGTAAAAGATTGTTTCGAACTATTAGCTTTATTTTAGCAGTAGACCCGCCAGAGGAACGTATTGACATTTGCTCGAGGTTTTGGCGTTAGATTCGTCGCGGGCTACCAGAAGTCATAAATGTTTTACTAAAACAGTTCTGCATACATAAGCTGTGATGTAATGTCTGTCATTTAAGTATATATATGTCACGCCATGTACATTTCCTGTTAAACTGGCATTAGGGCTTAGTCTAGAGCTTGGAGCCAGTAGGGTTAAACAACGTGCCCGATCAACCCTACAGCCCCCACGTAGGCCTGTGGACACGACAACATGACGCCGGGCGCCGGCGTCAATTCTTCTCCCCCCCCCCCCTCCGTTGTTCTATCATCGCTCCCCACCCGCCATTCCACTAAGTGCTGCGTAGGCCATCTAAGGAGAGGTTATTTCCCCGTATTAGGAATCCATGCCGCATTGTGCGAACATGCCCAGCGTCATTTGCCCCAGCCCGGAGTAATTCTCTGATCGTGCGGTTGTGGCAGGGTGACAGCCTCTTCGCCGGGTTGGCTGAAGCGGCGTGTTCGCTTCGTGATAGGCGTTTGCCCCTTCTGAGAAGAAGCCCCTCTCCGACTCGAGGGAGCTGGCCGGCGACATCAGCTGACGGAGCTTTAGGGGGAGGACCCACTGTGGTTTGTTGCTTGCAATATTAATCACTTAGTTGGTAATTGTGCTACTGCTGCTGATGTTGATACTGTTGCCGCCGCTTCTTCTGCGACTGTTGACGCGTTGAGGTTGTCATTGGTGCTGCCCTACTGGTGTGCTACCGTGCCTGACGCTTGTGTCGCCTGTCGGGGCTCGCTAAGAGTCCCCTCACACGCTCAGTCTGTGTGGTGGACGCGAAGGCAGCGGGATGGGCTCACTCAGGAGAGGCTCATGCCCGGCCTGTGAGATCGTTTCTGCCTTGGCCTCGGGCTCACCGCCCTCGTCAGCACAGCAGCAATCAATAGTCGTACCAGTCGTAGTAGCAGTGATAGTAGTGATGCAGTAGTACAAAGAGGATGACGACGTTGCGTCCTGGTATCCTGATGACCTAAACTACTCTCGGCGAGACGCTTGGGCTCTGATATGAGCACTCCGGAGGACTCACTTGTCGGTAATGTCGGGCTGACGACACTCTAGCCGACGACGACGACGACGACACAGTATGCGCAGCGTGAGCATGCCTTGACATAATGATACTTCTCGAAGTGGGTCGCCCTGATCACGCCAGCTAGAGCCTCTTTGGAGGGTGCGGTGTTGTGGTAAGCCCCACAACGCTAGACTAAAACAACGACTAAGCCACAGACAACAAGGAAACGTTGATGCCGTTGAACGTCGGAGTTGTTGCGTGGTTCTGTCATTATAACGAAGCGAGAGCTTTCGTCTTATGTGTATGTATATATATATATATATATATATATATAGCATGATGGATACGTATAATATATAATATTGCGATATATGGGTTACCTGTTTATATACACACGCAAACGGGAATATTTAAACGTAAGAGTTGATGACGCTCAATCGGACACGCTGCGGGGCGTTTTAGACAGGCAAAAGGCAGTCGGGTGAATGGCGGCCTGTTCATTCATTCATTGTTTGATTTATCCAATAATCAATCGTCAATTAACTACAAGTGGTAAAACCACAAAACGGCCGCATTCGCCATTATAATTATATTAATTGATTGTATTATTATTGTCGTCGATACCAACTTACATACACACCACAACGTGCAAAGAAAAACGTTATAATAATAATGCTCACAACTATAATTATAATGTATTGCACATATTAGTGCAACCACTAACATGAATTAATAGTAATTAATGTTAGTGGTTGCACCAACTAACTAAACAACGCCCTTGGAAAGACACGTTCAAGGACGCACGCATTGATTCCTGAATGAATCATATTCATATGCATGACCACAACGCCTAACACGATAGTGGGTGACATGAATGAGGCGGAATCATCAGCGCATACGCAGGTCGTATGCGGTTATCTGACGGAACACGATATGAATTTAATCACGCTAAAACCAAACTTTCGTGTTGACGGTGACGTTGTTATGGCATCGCCGTGATACGACGTAGAAAAAACTAAACTGAACCCGGTCCTAGTGGCGCTGTTGGCCGTTACAGCGTTCACAGACGCGAATATTGAGTTCGTCACTCGGCGCCTGCATTTTGCGCTTATACGAAGCATAACAACGTAGAGACAACAGAAATCTAGAATACATTGTTTCTTTACGTTCGTTTTTATCTTTAGTATTACTGGTATTGGTACTGCTTTAAAAAGCATACGCTACTATTCATGTAGGCATTCATAAGATAGTCTACACAACTGGGCACAGCTTCATTCGTACTTCCCAGTTAGCAACAACCACTTCCCATTGTTGTCTCGTCGGGAAACAGGTTTCGCAACTAGGACTGTAGGGATAAGAGAGGGGCGGGCAGAGGGAGTTATATCCGTATGGATGCAAGCTATATGCTGTTTCAAGTGGCCTGCAGGCTGGCTTCTCACGTATTTTTCCCGTGTGAACGGGCGTAGAGTGTCAAATTGTAGGTCTAAAAATGTGTGTTTCTCTCATAGTAAAAAGCATCTAGCAAGCGTATGCTACGGTAGACGCACAGGCCCGGACAGAAATTGATTACAAAAGTAAACGCTTTTGCTGACTGTAGCCCCTGACAGATGAGCTCGCCAAACACCCCATAACCGACATAATAGTCTCTAAAGATATTTGGCAATTAGCGATGCAATGTATATGTTTAAGACATGCGTAAGTATTCGGCCTTTCTTTATTTGATGCCGTTGTTTCTATTTGTGTTGATCGTGGTTGATAATAGTCTTGTTTCTTGTCGTCATATTTAATTTAGCGCGAGCTTTGCAGCTCACTAGCTTAGACAACCATCCCATCCCATCGGCACAATGTCACTTGTGATGTAATGCCTATATATATTTGTCTATCTAGTGTCTGGTGGATAGATAAGATGCCTGCCCCAGCTCGAGCCAGAAGTGAACTTGCGTCATGTTTGTAAATTGGGGGACTTCTAGACGTTTATTTTCCTACCATATGCCTTTGCAGCGAGATGATAGGCTCAGGCGTGGGTGTGTGACCAACAGCAACGGTATTATATCAGCAATATCGGCAAGAATAGTGTCAGCATGCACGCCAATAGCAACAATATATATATATGTATATATATATATATATATATATATATATATATGGCGACAACAACAACAGCTACAGCTGCTTACAGTAGCAGCAACAGCTGTGCGAAGACCAGTCTACCAAACGCCATAAATCCTCCGCTCGGAATCGTCTGAAATTGCATTTGGCCATGGCGTGACACCACCAGCACCACAAATACCGAAATGCCAGCTCCATCCGCCACTAGAAGGAGCAGAGTGGTCAGCACATCGTCGCGCCGACTTCAACCATGAACAAGTGGGCCGATCGCCAGAGTATCTCTAGGGGCGGCAGCAACAATGGCCAAAACCCGCTATTGTTCTCGCCGTATATATATATATATACATATGTGTGTCTGTGTATTTTGGCCCCTGTTACCTGTGCGGTTTAGCAGGGAAACCCTCCTACGCTGTTAAGTTATAAATTAATTCCTCGTAGTACATAAAGATCTCATCTTTCAAGTAACATATTTGTAATTGGTTGAATAGACTCGCGAACAATTATCGCCAAGTGATCTATATGCCAAGTTTAAAAACGAATTGCCCAAAAATGTATATATATATATATCAGAAATGAAATCCCGAAGGGGTCAGGGTCATGCCATCAGGCCTGTTTCCATCGTCTCTGACTAAAACGGGAGGCTCCAAAGCACACAAGGATAGCCTGCCCTCCGCTAAATGACTCGTTTAAAGCGTGCATTTTTCCTGAAATCTGATGAGCATTCATCTTTTTATTTTGTTTTTTTTGGAAGGTTCTTTTAGAATTTGTTAGCTTAGTAAGAAGCCACTGCTACTTTCAAACAATGTGACGAGATGCTGCGATCATGAAGAGGTAAATAATGGGGGCCAAAATGAAATGCATACTGTGAGACCGTACTGTCACCGTATTGTGACTCATTGCAAAATATGAATCAACATACATAAGTAAATACT
>QVRM01002831.1:27500-37993 GCA_003439945.1 Dermanyssus gallinae
GCGACGGAGCGTGACGCGGCCGCCCAGCATGGTTTCTCTTTGTCTTTGAGCTTCCTTTGGAACGAACGAAACCGTCCACCGGGTAGTGACAACGTAGAGATCAGGTCAGAGATGGTGTGGCATCGGCCGCCGTTGCAGGGGCCTATCGCTGTACTGCTCTCGCGGTGTGGTTCTTGTTGTGGAACGCCTATTAAGACAACAGAGCAGCAAGAACAGGCAGCATCGCTAGGGAAATACTGGACGAACGAAGCGGAGGCGGGAGGAGGGAGAGAAATAGGGAGAACAATACAGAGAAAGAGAGATCAAGCAAGAGAGAGAGAGACAGGGAGGGAGCAAGAGAGAGACAGGGAGAGAGAGGACGGAGTATTATGACGATACAGACCTGCCGTGCACCGACCGTAGGCTGGCTGCTCGTGTCAGCTTCTCTCCGCTTGGAGCAACACAGCAGCCGGAGCGAAGCATCTTTCTTCCAGACACCGGGTTGTCGTTGTTGTTGTTGTTACTCCTGTTGTTTTTCTGCCTTACTTCCGGCACCGCCGCCGCCGCCGAGCATAGCAGAATCAGACGTAACGGATGGATGGTGGATTCCGATTCGTGTGCTATCCTGTGTGTATTCCGGTTATTTCCGGTGATTGCCCACGCTGTACCACAATACCTATCTCTATCACGCTAGATAGACTTGTCCAGTAGCATCTAAAAGCGGGACTTGACTAGTGAGTGATATAATATAGGTGAGTGAAAACCAAGCAAGATAGCTTAGTGGCAAAGCCTTTGCCTTGCATTCGGGACGCCTGGGTTCGAGACTCAGATGGACAACTCTTAAATTGGTTTTCATGGTTATATTTTAGACGAGGTAAATTCCGGAGTGAGTAAAAATCGGCCATGACATAAAAATACAACGTACACGGGCATTACGGCTTTACGGAACAACCAAAGATATAAAAAAAAAATATATATATATCTATATATTGGGTGCCGTGTATATCCTAAGTAACAAAGTGAAGCCTTGCAAAAGAAAAGACAAATCTAACATAAAGTGGCTTATATTTACATACAGCAGGCCTTCCTTTATGAAGTAAAAAAAACATATTTTTATTCGAATGGGTCGCTCTGCTTGGTCACACAATTCCTTAAGGGCTTGATCACTTTATCTATCGTTCGACGTAGGTAGGTTTTATCAAGTTTATTCCGAGCGTGCTGAATGACTTGCTTGAGTTAGTCCGAATGTTGGTGGTGTGTGTTTCCAGTCTTGGCCTTCAAGATCAGGCCCCACAAAGAAAAATCTGGTGGGTTGAGATCTGAACCTCTTAAGTAGCAAAAATATCAAACCTTGTGAATAAGTTCAGGAACGCTGTTTTTACTGTCATGTTATAAAATTCAGGAACGCTATTTCTACACAGAGGTTGCGGTGTGAGCATTTGTTGTGTTTGTTAAATTACGGTTTTCTGCAGACTAAAACCTATTTCACCAGATCATAGCACATCCAGTTAGCGCTCAGACTTAAAGCGCTTTAGCAGATTTTTGTGCATAAAAAGTCGTTTTTATCGGACACCGTTAAACGTTGAATGAATGTTTTTAGATGTAGACTATACCATACAATTCTTCTCATCGTCTTGTTCCACATGAGCGGGTTGACGTTGAGTTATGTGAAAGCACCGAACTATCTCAGTAACCGATATATAACGACTATGCATGAAAATTGCCCTGTCACGATAAAGAGTTGCCTTCACCATTTGCGTAACGGCTCTTTTCACGCTAAGCGAATTTGAATTCGGCTTGCATTGCGCTCGTAGACAAATGGCGCTACGATCGGCACTCGCAAGTTTTCGAATATTTGAAGGCGCGCGTTATATATATCGCGCGAACCGAGAACAAAATAGTCGTTGATATTACGATCATATATCGGTTAACAAAATAAGAGCTATGTATAAACACGTCCAGACCGACGATGGCGAAAACACAATTAGATGGTCCAAGTTGTTCAGATCCTGAAAGTTTTTCGAAGAGAACGTGCGGAGACGGTGTTCTCTGTCGGCGCTTAGCGTTGATCCTGGATGACTCTTCATCTCTGTGTTTTCTTTCTTTTTACGTCGTAAATTGCATAGTGCCACGCGTCCGAACGACGTTATACAGTCTCCGCATTAAGTAATTCTCGCATGCCGTTGTTGGCCTGATACAAAATGTCGTCTTCTCTCTCCGGACGGGTAAGCGGGGATCGCTGTTATAACAGTCGTCGTGTGTGGTTGACGAGTGGGGACAACTTTTACGCTCAATTAGCCACACGGACGGTGTAATCGGCAACGGGAGAACAAATTAATGGCGACCAACGGTTCAAAGCGCTTGACGGCCTAATTCATATATATATATATATATATATAAATACATATACATATATTCATATACACGTAAACTTACAATATATTTTTATGCCAGGCGGATTCCAAGCTCCACAGCAATGGTTAGGTGCGCTACGATAAGCTCTAATGGCGAACAGGCGGTGGTGGCTTGTATTTGGTGCGTCAATATTTCCACTGGACTAGATTGGACTCTCTGATCTTCGCCGCGGGATTCGCTTCTGCGTTTAATCGTCTGCGTGAAATGACGTGAAATTTGGTCTGCATGTGGTTAGAGGTTAGAGAGCCGGATTCTCGTGCCATTATAATGACAACGGCCGACAGCAAAACCAACAATAAATAGTTAAAACCAACAACAGCAGCAAAACTGCAGAGAATAGCAACGGCAGCTGATAACAGCCGAGACAACGAGACCAACAATACACAGAGCAAACAGAACACGATGGCGATTGTATCGACGACAAATATGACGAGCATAGGACAAAAAAAAATATTCAGACTGCCCCGTTGTTTAAGGTAATCGCCTAAATCAACAAGAGCGCTAAATCAACAAGAGTTCTCTCAGCAGCTTACGTGCGCTAGGTAAGCTAAGCTTAGCACACTTTGCATAATACTACGCGAAATTGCGCACGGATTGGTCTCGGCCGAAATCAACGTTGGTAATGGCTAATGTACGTTTTATGTAGGGCTTGTTTTAAAATGTATATCTGTATATACACAAGCTATTTGTGAATTGTTTATTTAATATAATGTATTTGATTCTTTGTCAGCAGTTGATGCACCAATAAATGTATATATATACAGGTAGTTCAATAAGTTCTTAATATGAAAACCAAGAATTTTCCAAATCATGTTTTTAAATTTATCTTATTCGATATACTCCCCGAGATGCTCAATACACTTTTCCCACCAAGATTTCAGAGCTTTTATACCTCTTAAATAGAATTCCGCGTCTTTAGACTGAAAATAGGCATTGACAGCAGCCTTAACCTCTTCATTGCTGGAAAAACGCTTTCCACCGAGACTATTCTTCAAATGTTCGAAGAGGAGATAATCAGAGGGGGCCAGGTCTGGAGAATAGGAAGGTTGTTCAATGAGTTCGAACCTCAGTTGGGCCAGTTTTGGCCGATGCTTGCCGGGACTTGTGTGCAGGAGCATTGTCCTGGTGAAACAGGACAACCTTCTTCTGCAAAGCGGGCCGTTTCACGATGAGTTCTTGCTAAAGGCAGTCCAACAGTCTTGCATAATATTCTCCTGTGATCGTTTTACCGCTCTCAAGGTAGTCGACCAGCATTATTCTACGTTGGTCTTAAAAACTGTAGCCAACACCTTTCCGGTCAATGCCGTTGTCCGCACCCTCTTCGGAGGTCCTTCATCAGGTGCACACCATTGGCAAGATGCTTCTTGGGTCTCGGGAGTGTAGTGATGGACCCAGCTTTCATCGACGGTCATGAATCTGCGCCAAAAATCCGACGGATTGTTCGACATCTTGGCCAAATTTCGCTGTGAAGCGAAAACAGGCGCGTTTTTTTTGGCCTTGGTTGAGCAAATGCGGCAGCCATTTTTTCTCTGAGCCCTTTCATCTTCAAGTTTTCGTATAGGATAAAATGCACACTACCTAAACTAATTCCTAATGCCTCCGCTATCTCCTTAATGTTCATTCGCTTATCTGTGCCAACGATGTTTCGCACTTTCTCTATGTTTTCCTCATCAGTTGCCGTTTTTTGGCCTCCTGGACGTAGTTCATTCTCGGTGCTCCTGCGACCTCTTTTTAGCACATTAATCCAGTTGGAAACAGTGGCAAAACATGGCGCAGAGTCACCGTACGTCTCGTCCAACCCAATTTTTACTTGGGTCGCATTCCAACCTTTGAAATAAAAATGCTTGATAACCACTCGAAACTCTTTTTTCTCCATTTTTAAAAATCACGCCGATACGTGCACGGGAAAAGCTATCAAACGAAATCGCAACGGCCAATCACCATAATATTTTGAGTGCTAGCAGTCGAAAAGTTGCAGTCCCTAATAGCGGTGGAAGCGCGCCAAAATTCGAATTCTAAAAGCTCATTCTAAGAACTTATTGAACTACCTGTATATATATATATATATATATATATATATATATATATATATATATATATATATATATATATATATATATATATATATATATATCAGCAAACCTTGAAGATTGACCGAGCAGGTCAATCCTCAAGGTTTGCTGAGGCTAATAAATTTTGTCCGTTGACTTTCGAAACTATAGGAGCTGCAGGCTCTTTACACTACCCCCTTGCAAGCCTTAACCTTTCGACGGGAGACTCGAGAGCATCTGAGTTCTTGCGTCAGAGACTGACATTCGACATTCAACAAAGAATTGCAGTGTCCGTTCGGGGCAAATTGTTGAACTGGGCTAACTTTGAGTCGTTAAAGAAGCCGTGACCACACGTTCGCGCGGAGACTTCAAAGTGCTAATATAGCAATAAAGTTAGCAATATAAGTATATATATATATATATATATATATATATATATATATATATATATAGCCTAAAACAATCTATATATATATATATATATATAAAAATCTCGGGTACCACCATCAAAACAATAAAAACAACAAAAACACTTTATAAAATCACTAAAATTCGCTAGGCAAGCAGATTTCACTATAGTTTGGAATACTTCTGATGTCATGAACCACTACCAAGACTATAACTACCAAAACAACAACAAGAAAACCTAGCAGATCATGGCCAAAACTACAACAACAAGAAAAACGTCGGCTATCACTAACAAAACAACAACAAGATAGTTTCTTGGGTACCACTACCAAAATAACAACAACAAACACCTTAACCGCAACTACCAAGACAACAACAAAAACCTTGTCGTGCGCTGCTCCACCTGTCGGCAGCAACGACAAACAAGCGCACTGCAATACAAGCGCAGGACCTATTCTCGTTGCCAGTGTCATCACCACACCGTCACTATCATCACCATCATCATCATCATCATCGTCGTCGTCGTCAAAGTCGTCAACCAACTCATAACGTTCATCTTGTCGATCATCACCATTCGGATTAGACTGATATGACGGATGACGAGAACGATCACCACGAAAGATACGACGATCGCCTTGGCACCCCGCGCCTCCGCGGCCACTGTGGCGTCGTTGTTTCCCGTTTCCCTCTGAGAATCGTTGTGACAGTGACCCTTGTTGCGACTTGCGTTGGAGAGATGCGTGGTCCAAACCAACCCCCTCACCTCCTCACTCACTCTTCGGGCAAAGGTACCTTGTCATTTAGCAGGATTGTGTGTCCGGTGTGATGACTGTGACACTGGTCGTTTCGGCCGATTTCTTGTCTGGTCGGTCGATCGCGATCTCTCACAATCGTGTGCTCGTTGCGATACGAGTTCCACTCTTGCTTGTCCTCCAACTCGGCCCTGGAGCGCAGGATTCAATCGCAAATCGGGAAATGGGAAAACCTCAGCAGGGGGCAATTGCGCTGATAGTTCGCTTCACATACTCACGGAGCTCTGCGCGGTTGTTCCATAGCGACTCATCTATCAGCTTTGATTTTGTATGGTTGTTTGTCTTTAATAGACATATATATATATATATATATATATATATATAATTTTAATACATTTAATTAAATATACCCCCGTTCAATAGATTCTAAGCACATCAGTTTACTCGAATTTTTACCGGAACACATATCCGATAAAGGCCCGTACACTGACTGGCGGTGCCGTCTTAAAGGCCAGCTTTTAAAACACGATTGCGTGCAAGTCAAACAGGTTAAAGCTCCTTAACTCGCGTACGTACAAAATGCTTTAGGTGTCTCCTGCCATATGTGGGCAGTCATACCGATGCTCTGACGTTAATATAACGGACAGCTCAATCGTCTCTTTCAAACTGTCCAATTTATTCATAATTTTACCGTCCGTACATATACAATTTTTTTATAACTTAACTGCTATCTTATAAGTAAACTTTATATATATATATATATATATATATGTGTATGTATACATATCGTTGCTGTCGATGGCGAAGTACTTTGTACCCCCTAAAGCGCTATTTAGGGTCTCTTTGCTCTGAAGCAAAGCGCCACATAATGGCTGTCTGCGTGGTCTTCGCTGCTGGGTGGGGGTACGGTGGCACCGCTTCATCTTCTTGCTTTCTCGTTCGCGTCGAGTCCCGCGCTACTCCGAGTCCCGCAGACCCGCGTGTCCGCTCGTCGCACGCGGACCCCCGCTGCAGACATCTCCACCACCGCTCACAATGTTGCTACTGCCACTGTTGCCATCAGTCATACGCTGAGCAGCTACAGGAAATGAGACAAACTCGACGCTGTGATTCTGCAGCCATGACAGGCAGGCAGGCAAATCGACTACTCCTGTTTCTCTGCTTCCTTGTTCCCGAATCGGAGTCGAAGGGAGGATCGGCCAGCCGTGGGGTGTTCTGGGGGTTCGCCGTTTCTTTTAGCCTTGGGAAGCATCTCAACATTATCATCATCGTCGTCATCATCCCTGGCGCGCCCGATGAGGGTTCCCGTTCTAGTGGAAAAAGGCTCAGGCGGAACTGTCTCCGTCGTGCCGAAGCCGAACGACGTCACTGTCTTTGCACGCCGGGTCGTCACCGGGTTGAGAGGAGTTACCCCCCGTCCCACCCGCACGCATGGAAGTGAAGGGAAAACGGAACGTCACCCCCCGACGCCAACGACAATGAGATGTCCGACGGACAAAACGATGCTTCGAGAACTAAAGACGTTCGACGAACCTAAAATCCCCCGCTATCGTTCAGGATAAGAAGACATTTGCAGAAAGGACGCTCAGTGTTGGACCTATTGGGTGACTCGGGCAAAACGAAACAAAACAAGAATGCGAAATGATGAGAGTTTCGTAGGGGGGGGAGGGGGGGGAGTGGAGGATGGGAAGGGCCAACGAAAAATATGAGTAGAACGTGGATCACGAAGCGACGACGTTGGTGTTGGCCAAATTGAAAACACTCCCCAGCCACGTTTTATCACCTCGTCGTTTGGGCTGTCCGGCTGAACAGAGACCCGTTGGCGTTGGCAAGGGGAAGAGAGCGAGATCCTTCGTCGACTCCATATGTGCGATCTTTAGGACAACAACAAGCGGCCATTATTGGCGGATAGCGTCATTTTTGTAGATGTGTTCGGGTGGAACATTCGAGTAATTTAAGGCGCAGACAACAGTATGAAAAAGTGGCGAGCAAGCGCAAGCATACAGCCGTATCCAAGGATCGTGCTGGATGCTGTTTTTTTGTACAACTCTCAGTGAGGATTAAAAGAGCACAAGGAGATTTTGAAGAGCCTCGATTAAATAGGGATGAATTCGAGATGGAGCCCCATCTCCAGGGGGGGACGTCGTAGAGCATTTATTAGAACAGAAAACCACGTCTCTTCATGAGATCATGCACGAAAAATCTGCTATGTGTACAAGGACAAAAGAACCGCGGGTCCTTCCGGCTCAAACACTCTCATAAAATTTAACGAGGGGCGGTCCGTTTTGTTTCGAGACTTGTGACAGGTGGTGAGAATTGGGTGACATTTTCGTGGCCCTTTACTCAAGTTCCGAAGTTAGTTCGATCGCAATTTGCAGCACATTGTCTGTCTGTTTGGTCCGCACTTATTCCTTAATAGTAAGGATTTCAGGGCTTTGTAGGACGGCTTTCTGTACTAAGCGTGTGCGAGCTTTATCGATACAATAGGCATATGCATAGAATGAGCAGCATCGTCGAGAGTTGCCCTTTTTTATGCTCGTAATGTGGGTGGAGGACAACGAGGGGCGATTGTGACGACAAGCGACAACAACGAGAGATAACTACAAATATCAAAATGAGGAAAGATATAGAAGACTATATATATATATATATATATATATATAGAGAGAGAGAGAGAGAGAGAGGGAGGGGGAGGAGCGTGCGGAAAGTAAGAAGAAAGGAAACGAATCTGCACCAGCAAAGAAACCTGATGATAGGATGAAGTTGGGGCGACAAGGACTCTGTTGACCAACGCGGCCATCTCTGTGTTGTCTTCCTCTCATCATCGTGGTCGTCATCATCGTTGTCGGCCTTTGTGTAGCCGGAGAATGATAGATTGCACTTGTGCCGTCAGGCTTACTGCTGTAACGCGTGCAGTTGTTGTTGCTGTTGATGTTGTTGCTTGTTGATGTTGTTGTTGTTGATGTGGCTGTTGTTGTTGCTGTTGCTTCTTGATGTGGCTCTTGTTGTTGTTGTCGTTGATGATGATGATGATGTTGATGCATGATCCCCACGGAGACAAAGAGGACGGTGGTGATTACGGTGCTGCCTATGACGGCGGTCGCGATAGACATACATAGATATAGGCGGGTCGCGTACTGCGACGCAGAGGATACCAGCACTCCACATCAGCACAGCAATGACGCCGGCAGCGAATACCACAGCAACAACAACAACAAAAACGGCACGACAACAACAACTGCTACACTATTGCTACTACTACTACTACTTGCTACTACGACGACGAGTATTACAATGATCGCCGTGACGCCCACATCTTATACAAATACATCGGAGCAAGCAATGTTTTGTGCCACTCGCTACTCGCTAGGCAACGTTATTCTTGTTTCTTATACGTATATTTATAGATAGACTGTGGTATGTATGTTGGTAAATATGTTTGCTCTTGCTCAGTTGTCAGTCGCTTGTTTTCATTCATGGGTGTAATTTGTCCCGTTCCCCAATTGACTCCCACTGCTTGAGCGGCTGCTGGTGCTGCTGCTGCTGTTCTGCTGTGTCTGGGTCGTTCCCGCAGAGAGACTCACTCGGTTGGCTCGAAGAGGCTCGCGTGAGTGAGAGAGGCACTTCGGGGCGTTACGTTGGCCTGTGCATCGATCCGTCCGTTAGCTAGTCTGCTTTGTGTTGCTTTTTTGTGCTGCAGACCTCTCTGCCGATTGGTCTCGGCTGGCGCTCTGTGCGCGAAGCACGTTGCTTGTGGCGTGCCGCCAGCTGGCGCGGGGCCGCTCGCGTGCTGGGCGGCTCTGCCGCGTTTGCTCTGGCCGTCGTCGTCGACGTCGTCGTCGGTGTTGCTGTATTCCCTGTTGTTGTTGTTGTTTCTTGTTTGTTGTTGTGTGTTGTTGTTGTTGTTGTGGTTTTTGTTGTTGTGGTGTTGTGGTGTTGTTGTTGTTGCGGTGTTGTTGTGGCTGTTGTTGTTGCGGTTGTTGTTGTGGCTGTTGTTGTGGCTGTTGTTGTTGTTTCTTGCTGTTGTTGTTGTTGTTCTTGCTATGTGTTGTTACTGCTGCTGTCATCATTATTGTTGTTGTTTTCACTGTCATTATTGTTACTGTTGTTGTTGTTTTCGTGGTTTCTATTGTGATCGTAAGTGCTCACATTATTGCGGTTGCCATTGTTATTATTGTTGTTGTACTACTGCTGTATTGTTGTTGTAGTTGTCGTTGTTACTGTCTGGTTTGTTGCTGTCGCCATTGTTTTTGTTGTTGTCATCGTCTTCTGTTGATCTCTCGACAACGATGTCGTTGGTATTACGCGCCAAAAGTTAGCGTATGTGTCTATTACATGTATACGCTTATCGACTGTCTGTGCTGGACGTTCATCGTAGACACTTGTAAGAAGAAACACGAGCCTGTTCACGTTGTGTCACGTGCGGGTACGCGGCGTGACCGGTATATATATATACATATATATAAATATATATATATTTATATATATTATATATATATATATAATATATATATATATATATAAATATATATATATATATATACATTCATATGGCTACGACGCTCAGGTCGCCTCCAGTTTCTTTGGCATTGCTGTCTACGTCGCTGGTTGTCGCCACTGTTGCTGTTGTTGTTTTCATTGTTCACGCTATCATGTTGTCGTCGTTGTGCTAATATCGTTGTCGCTACTGTGGTTGCTGTTGTGGTCGCGCTCATTATGGTTGCTGTTATTGTTGTTGTTGTTGCTCTAAGCAGTAACGCCGACAACGCCTATCATATGTGTTTCAACTAATCAAGAGAGTTAGCTAGAACAAGAGGCCTCCTCTGAAACAGGAGAACTCCAGCAGAGACCAGCCTGACCGACAGAAAGGCGGCTGGTGGCGGCCGCG
>QVRM01002832.1:0-85614 GCA_003439945.1 Dermanyssus gallinae
CAAAAACAAAACAGATCTATCAATGTGAGCGTCGAAGCTACGGCATTCTACATACTATTTTAGTGACAGCATTTGAATAAACTCCGGGAAAAAAAAACTTGTTCGAAAGTTATAGCCTGTCACGTGGTTGCCATCTCGATTTCTAACTAGTGGTCCATTTCTGCAGTTTGATAGAAGGTATTCATAGGTGTATAGTGTATCCATGTTGTGTGTATTTTAGAAATTTGTAACACTTACATATATGGGGACGTCCTTACAGAGATCATCTCATGTGCATGCTCCACTCAAAACGTTTGCCGGAAGCGTTCCGGTTCTCTCACCGCCGGATCTGCACTAGCAACATTTCCGCTCCGGTATGAACTTAACTTGTGTCTTCGGTGACAACGGCGAATTCCAAGCCAATAAAATCACAGACACTCGAACTTGTTTAGCAGCATGTCGTAGCACAGATGAAGATCCGTATAACATAAGTGCATGCCTCACTCACAGATATGTATTATCACAGATAACACAACAGATACCTTAGCTTACAGTGCCACACACCGACCGAGGAAAGGTGCACTTCATCAGGCAACAGCTCTCATTCTTTCATGAAGCGTCCACTCGTAGACAGTACATACATACCCTCAGATATCGAAGTCGTCACGTACCCTACTGTGGCAAAAAGTAATTCTTATTTGCCTATTCCAGCTAGATATTTTTTGCCGTTCGTTTCTCTCTCTGTGTCGTACCGACGATATATATGATGAGAAAACACTTTGAAAGACGTGTCTCTATCGTATGTCAACCACCACCACAACAACAACCAGGAACAGGGCACTGTGCGTGTTGGCGTCCCTGGCACGCACCACGACGATCACGTTATACCACAAGAAGAGCAATAGCAGTAACAACAAAAACAGCAATAGTAACAACAACAACAGTAGTAACAACAACAACAACAACAACAGCAATAGAAACAGCAACAACAATAACAACAACAACTTCTTCAAATACGTCGCAGCGATATTCGAATCAGCAACCAGTGGCGACTAGCCATTGTCCCAGCGGCGCCAGTCCTCGCAGCGGTCTATGAGCGGCCGACACCCTCCAAAACACCCTCCGACGGACTTCTCTCTGATTGAATGTGTCAATCCGTCAAGATCCCCGTCAAGTCGAAACGAGAACAGAATGCAGCACACATGCGTTTTCTGCGGGGTATTCAGGTCTCGAAACGGAGGTGTTTCCGGGTGCTGGCGACGGTCGTATCGGACTTGTTGTTCGCGGGCGTGAGTGTTCCTGCCTGCTGGGGGGTGGGGTGAAAACCACCGCGCGCCGAGCCGGTCCTTTCTCCCTGAGCCTGGGGGAGGGCAGGGGGGGGGAGGAAAAGGAAAAGGAGGAAAAGGAAATACCCTCGCCTTTTTCCGCCGAAACAGGCGGCTGACTGGATTTGGACCGAGCGCTGCGGTGGTCGGCATCCACCGCTGCTGCTAGAAGTAGTCTCTGTTGTAGTAGCAGCTATCTCTGTGTTCGTTTAGTAGTCTGGCGTACTAAAAGTCCGCGCGTACCCTCGCCCTCCTTATGAGCTGCCATGCCAATGAAATGAGGATGCCCTCTCCAATGGAAGGAAAGCGGCCAGCCAACCAACCGGCCCGCCCGTAGTGCTTTAGCTGTGGGAACTCCACGATGTTCACGCACGCACGTATGTACGCATATACAGGATCATTCGTATCAAAATGTACTTGTCTTTCGAGATTTGATAGAACTCGGAAAGAAAATAATTTTTCCCTACTGAGGGAGGACGCGGAAACACGTTTTGTTTAGGAGTGAGGATGAAATTTATAAAAATCGTTATTCTGCCTTATTTCTTCGACATAGTTGTACGAAATCTAAGTTTGCGGAGAACCAGTCAGTGCATGAAGGAACCGATTATACCGGCGTGTTCGGAGGATAATTCTACACAACGAAAGACACTTCATTAGCTTGCGTAGCGAGAAGCAAATAACCAGATTGAGGAAAGTCATAAAATGTCGATATGTTGACGCTTTTTTGTGAAAAATCGTAAAATGTTTCCATTACGACCAAAAATGTGTGTCCAAAATACCAGTCTCAAACAATAGCAAATTTAATGCCCACACTGGAGGGAGGGGGAGGAAATGTCATAACAAACATAACAACTATGACTGTCAAAAAAGCTTAGTTACTCGACAACTACGTAACGCAGCACTATCACTTTGGTGCGAAAATGGTGGGCATTTGCTATTGTGTGAGAGTGGTCTTTTGAACGTACATTTTTGGTCGCAATGGAATTTTTTTACGATTTTTCATGAAAAAGCGTTACATTAACATATCGGCTTTTTATGACTTTTTTTTTTAAATCTGGTTATTCGCCCCTTGCTACACAAGCTAGTGTAGTGTTTTACGTTGTGCAATTTTTCTCCGAACACGACGGTATAATCTTTTCCTCCATGCGTTGACTGGAACATAGATTTCGCACAACTATGTAGCGGAAAAAAAGCAGAAAAACTACTTTTATAAACTTAACTCTCTCCTAAACAAGACGTTTCCGAGTCCTCCCTCCATAGGGAAAAATTATTTTCCTGCTGAGTTCTATCAAACCTCGAAAGAAGTACATTTTGGTACGAATGACTTTGTATATGTGTATGTATGTATATATATATATATATATAGGGTCAGTCTGGCGCTGACTGTGGATTGGAGGTGCGGATTGTATAAACGTCGATCGGCAGGTATATCGTGTCTGTATATATATATATATATATATATACGCTTTTGCGGTGGTACCCTTTTCTCGTGCTTACCCCTTTTGTCGTGTTTTCCTTTGCGCTGGGTCTGGCAAAACGTGGTAAAGTTACTTGCATTGAAAATCTGTACATTCTTATTGGTCAGATAGCAGAATATTATTGAGTAGATAGATAGAATAACTGTATTATATATCATATATAAATATGTAGATTTCAAAACATTTCATTTTGCACAATCGATTGTTCAAACAAATCTCGTAATAGCAAAGTTAACCTTATACAGCAATTGGTTGCCTCGTGGGGGAAAGAAAAGTTGGTAATAACGCCTGAATTCCCTGAATATGGCATTTCCCACCCTGTTTTACAATTATTGTAAATCGTTTTTTGAATTATGAATTACAACTTTTTGATCCACGAGTATATATATATATATATACAATAGATAGATCAAGAAGTTCGTAACATCGCTTCTCTACAATTTCAAAAAGCGAATGCCAACTACAGTGCCGCAAAAAGACGTTATTTGGAAGTAGCATGAATAAGTGTCATATGGATTGGCTTTAAATTGCGTTTGTAGCAAGTCGCGCAACTGTAACATGTCAGACCATCTAGTGACAATCTGCAGGATTGTTGGGCAAATTCATTCCCGCCGACGAAGCATGAAAGTTTTCCTTTTGAAACCATGTGGAAGTATAACTCTACTCGAAAACGGGAAGATGCCATCAGGGAGTAGAATGCATGCGGCAAAAGGTCTTCCACTAGCGTAAAGAGGCACATCTCGAGCGGTAAGTTTTTGGCAACCGTATTCCATTAATTTTCGACTGCTTTTCTACAGAAAGAGCGATAACTGAGGAGCACTACCCAATACACTTGGACCAAGTAAAGAAACGCAGTTCACCACGACGGCCCTCAGTGTACCCGCCCACACGTTTATTTTTGCTGTGGCCAAATTACGTGAACTGAAGTTCCACCATGTCGAGTATCCCCCATATTAGGCAATCCCAGACACATTTTTGGTCTCCTGCGACTATCACCTGTTTGGAAACCGCCTTAAGAAGAGTTTCCCTCCGGAAGGAAGTATTAGAGTAACAATGGTGTGATATGCGCCGTAGTCGCGTAGTTTGGGTCTACGTGGTTGTTGTTTATCTGCTGCTTGTATCTTATGCTACCAACTTTTACGAACGATCAAAAGTTCGTAGCATACATTATAGAATCCCTAGGCAATAATGCCATTGCGATATATAAAAAATATATATCAATGGCAATATAACAATGGCATTGTTGCCTGGCAGAAGCAGTCGAAGAAGCACAGGGCAGAACTATCCTGCGATATAATCCTAAATTTATCGTCGTGTAACCTGCTCGTATATTGTGTAAGAGTGGCAAAAACGAATAAGTGGTCCTGCGCTTTGGCAAGATTTGGAAACGCCCAAATATAACAGCGTACGTTTGCGGAGTATGCTACAAAGTCTCACTCAAAACGGTGGTCTCCAAGGGATTCGGGGCAGAGAGTTGGCAGGCAGATGGAGCACCGCAGCGATCATGTCAAGAATAACAACAACAACAACCACGACATCTTGAACCTGGCAGATCAAGTGGGCTCATGCCTCTAAAATGGACCCCACCTCCCCTCCCGTACGTATTCTCTGTAACCCCTCGAAGGAGATGTTGCAAAGCGATGACGCGTGACGGCCAAGTACGTCGCCATCATCAATATTACCATGGTCGCCGCTACCATCACCATCCTCTTTGGAATGGGAAACAAGTATAAGCTGTTTTTCTATATATATATATATATATACTATATATAGTGGCACAAAGATTGACCGTGCTTGCATTGAGATCTTACTACAGCAGCAGCAGGAGTTTTGCATCGGAACGCGGAGAGGAACAAACACTGTCTATCGGGCGAAGCCATTGAGATTCACTGGGCAAAAGATGCGACTAAACAGCTCATTCAAACCCTGTTAGTTCCACACTGCCAGATGGTCGGTCATCTTCTTATATCAGCTCATCCATAGCCGGTGGGCGACCTATTGATCCATGCTGGACGCTATGGCTCATTAAATCGAAAAATCGATAAATGTTGTTGTTGTTATTGTTGTTGTTGTTATTGTTATCGTTGTGTTGTTGTTGTGTTGTTGTTGTTGTTGTTGTTGTTGTTGTTGTTGTTGTTGTTGTTGTTGTTGTTGTTGTTGTTGTTGTTGTGTTGTTGTTGTTGTTGTTGTTGTTGTTGTTGTTGTGTTGTTGTTGTTGTTGTTGTTGTTGTTGTTGTTGTTGTTGTTTGTTGTTGTTGTTGTTGTTGTTGTTTGTTGTTGTTGTTGTTGTTGTTGTTGTTGTTGTTGTTGTTGTTGTTGTTGTTGTTGTTGTTGTTGTTGTTGTTTGTTGTTGTTGTTGTTGTTGTTGTTTGTTGTTGTTGTTGTTCTTGTTGTTGCTGCTGCTGTTGCTGTTGTTGTTGCTGTTGTTGTTATTTGCTGCTCTCCTTATTGTCCATGTCGTTCGGTAAGGAAAAACAGCATTTTTATCGTGTATAGGTCATCAAGGGCAATTGATGTTTAGACGAGCTGCCCCAAACCGTTAAGTTGGTAGATTAAATAGTAGATTATTCACGAATAAAGTGGCTAAGTAACAAGATATTTACAACAACGAGTTATGCGTTTGTTTTCCCATCTTCAGTATTGAGCGAACCGCGCGACACATTCTGCGGCATGGTACCCATTTAGCTTCAGTTGACATCTTGTACGAGGGTTATATAAAAAGATAAAGCAATATTGTTTGACAAAATCAATTGATTTTAAGTAGCACAATGTTGGGTACTACTGGATAAAAAAAAACGTCACCAGTGTGGTGAACAACGGGATACAATTTTGCATCTATTATTTTTAAAAGGTCTTCAGCAAACGAGTACACCTACAAGCACGATTGCAATAATACAGTACATTATATATATATATATATATATATATATATATATATATATATAAATCTCGACAAGATACATAAAGATGATGGCCGACGACCCTAGGACAAATAGTCGGGGCGACAAATGTCAAGTGTTATGCAATTTTTTTTTGGAAAATGCCGATTTAGGCTAACTTCATATAAATGCGTCAATCAATCTATATGTATATCCTTTCGGGGCTGACTCTCAGCCAAGGTTTAACGTCCATGGGACTGCTTTTCGCATTGCTTCATAGACGGACGGACATGCCCCATAAATACAAATGTGGGGCAACGGTGGGGCTCGAACCCGCGCACCTGCTATGTGTCTCCTCCGACCGCGAGGCGCAGACGCATGCCACCACGCCACCGGGCTCGACAATATATATGTATATACGCAACTATCTCTGGACGGAAGAACAACCGTGAAGTTTCCTCGTTATATGCAAGCTTGCGGTCAGTGGTGCGATCTGCCAGATCAGAAGGAACAGCTGAGGAAATAATCGGATCGAATTAATTCTTCTCCTTTTATCGCTAAATCAGGTTGAGAATCGCCCTTCGGTTATTTTTCTGCTGAAAAAAAAGCCCAAATGTATCCAGTATGAGCGAGCAAAAGATGACGACAAAAATATGACATATAGTAGTTTCTTTCTAGCCAATATTTCGAACAAGTGGCTTCGATTATGTTCCTTTTAAAAGCATCGTTCCCTAACCAAACTTTGTAGATAGAATAGCTTATGGCAGAACCGCACGATGATTGACCTATTACAAACTGGTCTAGAAATTTCGACACGGTTTTCAAACGCTTGACGCTCGATGGCGCTTTTGCACTGTGAATGGTTCGGCGTTCTACGTAAACACTGAATCACTAACGACGTTTCGATTAAAGCGGCTAATTACGTACGGCATGCTTGCTAAGATTAGAGCGGCTGCTTCAGAGAGACTCGACAACACCTGGGCTCCCGGGGCAACATAAACTGATACTGCAATATAACATCGAGCAACAACGATAAGCCGACACTGCCCATAGCATCGCGTGACACAGTGCGTCGAATTTGATGTACAGAAAGCATTTAGATCCACGCGTATATGTTTAGTTCACTCGTACGTTCAAACGTAGATGATTGGGCCTGCTCTCCACGCACTTATTGCGACAGGGAGGAGATTATGCAACATTGACAGAGATATGCAACATTGACAGAGATGCGCGCCAGCTCAGCGCGTTGGCGAAGTACGCTGCGAGAAGAAAACGATTTGGCAAAATACCGGAAAGCGTCCGGCTCCTCGTCACCGCGACGCCCGTCGACATACTTGGTCAGGTGCGCCGTAACAACAACGTCAATATCTGGGCCAACCTTTTCGCACACACCGTCTTCAGAACCCGACTTCACAAGCAAAATTACCTCAACTCGTTTACCTATATCAGAGCGAGCCTTGAAGGGTGCTGAAGACAGGCTTATGGTTTTCGCCCAATACAACACGGAGCGCATCACGTAATGTAGACGGAACAGCTGGCAGACGAGCCCCTAGGCTGCTCGAGGTAGGAGCTCTGCTCTCCGTGCGAAGATGAGCAAGCGCCGTCGACGCGTTCGAGGAAATGTCCCTGAGGCATCCCTCGGACGTCAACCTAGCGACCTCTACCTGCCACCAAGGCCAGCCTCTACTGAGGCACTTGTCACCAGCGGTAAACAAGTCCGAGAGGCGGTGGAGCATTTCCAGGCACGCCATCTCAGAGACTTTCTGGCCACAGCCGATGGGCACATCGCTGGCCGGCTCCTAGGGGAGCTAATACGAGCGATTGACACCATTGTTCAGAAAGGTGACCAAAATCAGCCGCCTTATCGGCTTTGAAGTCGCCTTATCGCGATCAGGAAGCCGGGTGGGCCTCTACGGCCAGTAGCGGTATCTTCAGTTCTCCGCAGTAGCGGCTAAACTCACTGTCATGCTGGACGTTGCGAGCGTGAGCGAGATTTTTCGAGCCAATTAGCTCGACTTTGGCACGCTTAACTGCATTGAAGCCGAGATCCACGCTACGGGACTTTTTATTACTAGTGTACCAGAGGACCACGTTGTTTCCAAATTCTACCAATTCGCCTTCAACCAATTCAGACAAGATTGCCTAATAAAGACAGCGCAAGCCGAGACGGCTTCACTGATAAACCAGACTGGTCGAAATCGGAACTTTCTCTCAGCGAAAGAACGATATTTGAATGCTGCTGGTTCTAAGAGCGCGACCCTCAGGGTCAGACTTTTTTCAAAGCTATTTAGTCGCCTGTCATCAACTGAGGTAAGGCTACTTTCCCCCTCGAACTTAAAAGTGCCCGCAGATGATTTCGGAAGCGCTAACTATTGTGGACAAAGCCGTAATATCTCGGCAGCAAGCAGTGGCAGTAAAGCAGACTTCAAGCCATCTCTTTTTTAAGCCTTGGCACTTAATTAGATCACAAGGTTTTGCTTGTCAACCGGTTTAAACCTGAGAGCGGGGCTTACGGAAGGACGCCAATGGAGAAGAATGTAAAAGATCAACGAAATCACCGCTCGGGCCGTCCGGACAGGACCGACTCCGCCTATAAGGAAAGTGACCTAAAACGGCCTTATTCGTTATCCTCGAAACTGGAACAGCCCTCGTCTGGGATGCGAGGATAATAGACACTTGCTCCTTATAACCTAGAGGCGAGCACAGTCGCTTCTGGCTCCACAGCGCGTAAGGCCCAACGACTTAAAGCAAACAAATATGCGCTGCTTGCAAATAAGTTTCTTGTTGTGCCGCGAGTTTTTGAAACACTCGAGGGATTTGGTCCCGAGTCATAATGTTACTCCGAAAGAAAAAAAATCGAACTGATGATGGGTGAGAAACGGGCTCTTGACCACCTGTTCAAACGACCGTCACTAACCGTCCAGCGGAGCAACGCGGCAGCTATAATGAGAATTATGAGGGGATGCGTCGACGACACGCTCGACTGGTAGCACGTGAATACATTCAAACAACACAACTGTTAACCCTATATATATATATATATATATATATATATATATATATATATATATATATAGGTTTCTCCATAAAGATTATAAATAAATGTATACTCGCAAGGGACCACATCTGATAGTAGTTTAGTTAACAGCTTCTACAATAGATTATTTTAAAATATATTTCGAAAGGTACACCTATTTGCGTCGGCCAAATCATGCGCTTTTGACATCTGACGTACGGTTAGAGGCGGCCTTATTTAGCATTTCGTGTACTTAGGGTGCGTCAAGCATTTCCTGATGGACAATTGCATTGGTACGGCCATTGCATTTGCAGCGAGCAAGGCTTCCTCTTGGTACATATACCCATATTGTACTCAATATGATAAAAACCCCGCGTCTTGTGACCTAATCAAAGCAACACGTCGATCTTTAGTGATATATAAATAGAACGAGACAAAATAAAAAGGGGGAAAAGAAAAGTCGGTGGCGCAGAGCTGCGCACAGATCTACCGTAAATTTAACTAGCACAGATGTTGGCTTTATCTTAAAACTTCTTTTTGATATCTGCATAATTTTTGTTATCAAGCACCATCTGCCATCACTGCATATTCACCACCATTACTATCATTATCACCAATACTTCGCTCTAGCCACGAGAATCCTGATCAACATCAAAAGCTTTCTTGGTACTTTTTTTTATATAGAGGCAATGTGCTACCACTCATTTTCAATATTACATGGTAGTGTGGAATTTTTGCGGAACTTTACTCAGTTCCCTACGAAAACCCCACCTCATTTTTGCCTCTTGTCAAAAAAGACTTTCGGTAGAACTAGATAATATTACTTCGTGATCTGCTGAAAATGCGTTTACTTTCTTTAAATATATGCACAGACCAATTAAAAGACATCACTCTTTTTCTTAGAAACTTAATCTGTAAACTGCTGGTCAAGTTCCCTGAAGGCCGATTTTTTATTGATAACTTGACAAGGTCAATAGGATCCGTATGCCTAAGACCAATGTCGGGCGGTGCCAGCTCGACAAGGTAATTGGCAAAACATACCTCAAACATACGTTTTGAGTCGTTGGTCTTGCCGGTGTTGCACATAAAATGATGCGGCAAATCTGTCCTGCCGATGCGATGGTGCTATCATGATCGGTTAGGATCTGAGATACGGTGAGAAAAATCCCTGTGTTGATTTGCCTGTCACACCCTAGGATCGCGGATACTAATAGACTCAGTCTTGCGCCCCGTTTTTGAGCTCTCTTCGAGAGATTAAAGCCCATTCCTATAAAAACGAGATCTCCCGGGTTATAAGGGATACGCTGTCCCGTTGTCAATGGTCCTGTTCATTGCCCGCAGGGCCCAGGGCACCTATCGGACAAAGACATAAAAAGTCGCCGCAGCTATCGTGCAATTTGCGTACCAGCTTCATTCAAGCTTTGGGCCTCTTGGAGCTGTATGACTGCAACCCGCGCGATGTTGTGGATTTCCAAACAGGAGCGACGTGCTGAATACAAATCTTTGTTGGGTGTTCGGAAGACCCGCTGGAACGTGGCAGGGTGCGACAAGGGTCTATAGCAGTCTGGGTTCTTTCGCCGACGTATCTCGAAGACGCAGAAGGCTCTTAAGATCTTGGCTCAGGACACCGCGAGTCGGTGAACGCGAGATGGTGTAGCTAACACATACAGAGCTAATGCTTCCTTTTGCCAGTTGAGAAAGAGAGCGTTTTTCTTTGCTTTTTTGAGTCTTAGAACATGACAGCCAATGTACGATCGTTAGCAAATGCTCTACAGTTTCAAAAGGCTCTTAGCATTAAAGTAAAATTTAACTTGATAATTTATCAAACTAAGCAACCTTTTCATACTCATACTATTTGGTCGTTGTTACTTTTTCACATCGATGTAAATATATATATATATATATATATATACGAAGACGAAGAAAAAGAACAAGAAAAGAAGAACAAGTATAAGAAGGGGAAGAGGTGAAATGTGTGCTCTATAATTCGTTAAGGCGATCTTACGATTTTCCCCATTCGAAGCTGACAATGGCTTTCTCGCTGATATGAACAAACGGCTACGGAGGCCCCGTTGTCGGCAATCGAGTCAGTACGCAGCCGTCTGGGTTTTGTCGAGGAGGCGGATAGACGAGTTGACGAGTTTGGTCGGCCCCCCATCCTTCTCGCTGTATGTGTACATTTACTACTATATGCATACGTCTATGTGTGCGCGTGTTTGTGTGTGGGCGTAATCTGAATATATGGGTCTAATCAATAGATAAAGAGAATCAATAAGATGTGATTTACCACGGACGACTGAGGAGGCAGTTCTGGGTTGACTGACGGACTCATTGATTGATCAGAGCAGTTAAGAGCTGAGTTACAGCGACGTCGTCGTCAACGGGCAAGACGACAAAAACAACTGCAGTAACAACAACAATAACAACAGCAACAACAACAATAGGCATGAAGTTGTCGCCGATTACTAAACAGAAAGGGCACCAGCGCACGCCGCCTTCGAGAGGCCGGTCGGATTTTGTCCTCGCTAACCGCGTTCTACGGCGTGACACGTCTATGATGACGATGATGATAATAATAATAATAATAATAATAATAATAATAATAATAATAATAATAATAATAATAATAATTATTATTATTATTATTATTATTATTATTTTTTTTTTAAATTGAAAGCGAAACAAAATTGATGCACTTTATTATTCGTTCTACTAAGTAAGTCCGAGGCTACCGCAGCCGCTAGGGCAACCATATACTCGTACGTATACTCGCTTGCTAATAAACCGCTTATTATTATTATTATTATTATTATTATTTTTTTTTTATTATTATTATTATTATTTATTAATATTGTTTAAATGTTACAATTGTGAGGTGTGAACGTGTACTCCTTGTCTTCTTCTAACTCCTAAATATTATTCCATGGAACCGACAATACAGCCGGCGTTTCCTCGGCACACAGCAAGCGACAGCAGTTGCCGTAGAAACTCGCCTTCGCGCCGATTCCCTGTGAGATCTGTAATCCGTTGGCCCAGCTCACTGATGAATCTCTTGGTTCCCTTGCTTACCGGGCCCATTGTTTCCATCGATATTGGCACTACGATATAATTTGTCTCCAGTTCTTGGTACTTGCGTTTTTTCCCATTATCTGCGCGCTCGGCAACCCATCCCGCTTCTAGTGAACTGTGGCGTATATACGAGGGAGCCACTGTACAGGACACTGTAGCATCCCATACCAAGCATCTGCCGTTAGCCCATAGCGGGATTGTTACACCGTCTGGTCTTTTGTCGTCATGAAGTCCTATTCTGGGCTCGAGCGTGCTTGGTATACCAGCTTTGCGTAAGGCTCTTCTTATTATTATTATTATTATTATTTTGATGGTATTACAATCGCGTTAAATGAACGATCTTACTTCTATATTTTTTATCAGTTAATTTCGGGTCAGCCCAAAATTATTATTATTATTATTGTTGTTGCTGTAGCTTCTTATGATTACTACTATAACCAGAGTGGCGACATTGTGACTGTGATAACAATGCACCATACAGCAACGCAAGATTACTAATAGCATAACAGCTGCTCTTGCTGCGAGGAGTGCGTCGTCTAGTTTGACTCGAGCAGGAGTTACTCTAGCACGACTGTAGTACATACAGCACGGCTGCCATTGCTCAGCTGTGCGAGTCAATCAAATAGACCGAATCGAGCGAATCGTGGGCGGAGGGGGGGGAGGGGGGGGCGACGTAGGCCCATCGGAGACGTCGAAAGCCCACAATGTGTCTATAAATGTATACACAGAGAAAGCAAACACAGGCAAGTTGTACGTGTGCACGCATAGAGAAAGAGAGAGGGGCGCACGACCGGCGACAGCCCACTGACAGCGAAGACGGAAGAAAGAGACGGAGAGAGAGGCAGAGAGAAAAAGGGGAAAAACAGTTGATAGAGAGTCGAGATTGGAGCTTGACCAGGTCATCAGACAGTTAGTGCCGACAGAAGACAGGGAAGGAAAACAAATGGAACAGAGAACTGACAGACATTGGAAAGGGTCACCATAGTCGTATTAGTAGTACCAGTAGTAGTAGTAGTAGTAGTAGTAGGAAAAGTAAACGAAACGACAAACACCGTATAAAACGCCAGCAGACGCCAACATAGGCAGCAGCGTGCTGAGAAGACGAAGAAAAAGAACAAGAAAAGAGGAAGGAGGAGAAAAGGGAGAAGAGGTGAAATGTGTGCTCCAGTGGGAAACCTGGTAGGCAAACAGTACTGCAGTCAGTAGTGGGGCTGTGTCAGTGTGGACAGAGGAAACAATGAGATGTGATAAAGGCTATGATGACAAGACATGCTGGTGATGGCAGTGATGGCGGTGATGGTGAAAACGACGACGACGACGACTGTCAAGATGTTGGAGCTCCTCGAGGTGGTTGGTCATGACGGATCAAGGGATTGGGAGGCCGCTGACCGATCACGCCCCCGCTAATGACTCGCTAATCGTGTCTCACGCGCTCTCGCGCGAGAGACCGTGTGAGGGAGCTGTGCAGGCAGGCGAGAAATAAACGCGACGAGAACCAGAAAAAGACGTCTGGACACACGCATGAACACGACGCTATGCGGCCGTAGTACGCTATATACTAATAGTATGACGCTACTACGCCGCAGCAGCAGCAGCGAGCGGAAACGGCTAGCGTTGTCACGCTTTGGCGTGACTGTGCCAACACAGCAGCAGTAGCAGTAACAGAAACGGTATCAACAGGATAGGCACAACTAACAATAGCACCAGCGGCAACAACTACATTAACATTAACACCGGCAGCAACACACAACAGAACAACGAAGGCAATAACGAGCATACAGACGGCTAGTGATTATTTATATATATATATATAGAGAGAGAGAGAGAGAGAGAGTGGTGGTCCGTCTATGAAGCAATGTGAAAAACAGTTCCGTGGACGTAAAATCTTGGCTGAGGGTCAACCCGAAAACTTTATATATATATATATGTATCATTATGTATATATGCTCTTCTTTTTTCGAAATTAGACATTGCCAAATTGCAGTTTTGTTAATAAACATCCGATTAATTGATGATGATGATGATAAACTACTCGTTATGAATTACTTCTGCTTTCGGAATATTGGCGTCGCGTGCGAATAAAATCAGCGGAACCGGCTGAATCAACCTCCGACTAAACATGCATGCAGTATGTTTGCCCTACCAGTATTTAGTGCTAGAGGCTCTTGCTTTTGTTTTTGCTGCTGTTGTTGTTACTCTTGTCGTTGTTATTGTTGCTAGTGTTTAATTAACTTGATCGTCGTCAGCGCTACCTATCTCATATAAAATATATTATGATTATTAACATTATTTTTAATAATATTTTTAATTAATATTATACTCATTACTATAATCATTATTACTATTATGTACATAATCCATTTATTCAATTATTATTATTATTATTATTATTATTATTATTATTATTATTATTATTGCCAAAATATCACATAACTCGTCGTCAATAGCCGCCACCGATCGATCTGTTTTTCCAATTTCAAAATTAGTTATATTCTCCCCCCTCTCTACCCTCTAGACATACTATAGCATCTCTCCTACATTAAGTAATATCGGACGTCTTTATTGTATAAACTTATACCATTTAGCAAAATGATATGTCCTGCAAATGTGGTAATGTATACAATGAATTTTGCTTTACCGATGGTTAATTTGCACATTGCGGGTAAAGAGCAAACTCATATTCACATATATGCATATACAACTGCTCTGTCGCACGGTTGGAGTTGATATAAACCACACTGTCCCCCGAAGAGATCTCATGGAACTTCTTTTAAATACAGATCTCCCTCATTGGTAGTCTACTCTGACAAGATTGTAGTCCTTTTCGAATTGTTTCATCAGTGTGCCTGAAGAAAGTTGTACTTCGAGACAAGAACATGACTTCTATGTAGAAGAAGCTTTACCGTTTTCAAACCTAACCAAATTTCATCGGTTCCAGCCAATTTTTCGTTACGCCAAAATGTCATTGACTTTGTTTTATTTATATTTATCTCCAACTTGTGCTGGCTGACATACTGCTGCAACGTCGCAAGGGATTGCTGTAAGTAAAACCGGAGAGCATAACATTGAGTAATCTGCATACGTAAGGGCGGCTACCTGTGAGTGCCGACTTTGTATTCTTTGGAAAGGACTTCTCAGGAAGGTCGCTCACGAGGAAAAACAGTAGGGGGCTAATATTCTCGCCCTGGGCAACACCATTGATCTGTATTATCGCCGTATGTCTAGCACCTCCATCATCTATGATGACCAAACCTGGACGATACGTGATTTTTTTCGCCACCAATGAATGGACACATATATGTATAGCTATAGTAATTGTTGGGGTCCCTAGGTCCATGTGGATTACCTGCCGCACATAGCATATTGACTTGCTTTTTGTTCGTTCCATGCTAAGTGTTTTGTGTGTCGGAGGGAGCCTGCTAAATGGGCTGCCAGCTGCGACATATAACAAAACATAACATCACTTTATCCCTCTGTGTCCGAGTAAACTACGCCGATGAAAAGGCGGTCGGCCGCCTAAATGACCCCATCAGAACAACCACGTAAACCTGGTCCAGATCCCGCAGACGTTCCACGACAAAAAATATTGCAGCCAATTCTATTCTAAATCGATGGCTGCAGATGAACATAACAGGACAACAGCAGACGAAACTCAACAAGGTGTGTCTGATAGAGAGTCAGCTGAAAAGAAAGACTGCGCCCTTTACATCCCAGCCCAATCTACAGGGGCACATACGTAAAGTACCCTTCTTTTAGCCTTAGTTCGTTTCGTCACGTATACAACTCTTCTTGCCATTCATTATCCGTCATCGCAATTGCACAACAACATAGCGTTTATACGGGGCCAGCTATACACTCGTCGCCTCCTATTTCCATGGCGGCCCTGTGCACCACCAACTCATTGGGAGACCGACCAAAGGACGATCGACTCTACCAGATGGGGGCCGGCTAACCAAGTCAACCCGTTTCGTTCAGCATGACGCATTACCAGGTCCCCCCCGCGTGAACCGTTACGTTCGTCGAAGACCGTGTGCCGACCAGGCTAAGAGAGACCTAAACATATAGATAGTCCCCTGACGCTTACGACTCGGCAAACCTTGCACGTGAAACGAGACCGAACGGGTAGTCACCGTGTCACCTTACGAAGCCTGTTTTACTTCCTGTACGAATCGTTTTACTTTACGAAACTTGCAACGTTACATAGCCCGCATGGGACGTAATAGCTCCCTTCAATTGAATCTCTACGGCAGTCTTTTTCCATCACGCAGTTCAATCGGACTGGAATAGACAGTAGGCCACGGTGAATTGGATACAAGACGTAAAAACCCTAAGCTGGCTAGGAGTTTGATAGCATTTCCTCAGAGAACTCGAGTCCTATCGATAAGTACGCGATCAGCCTTCTTGGCGATTAAGCAAGGAAGATTCAGGGTGGTGTTCATGGCCGGCAAAAGGAACCGTCTTTGCTAGTAGAACTGCGTGACGTAGGAAAATAAATGCATGTTTTGATGTTTATAATATGTGTGGTATACTATGTGGTATCTCTTACTTCGCCTAAAATAACTTTTTAAATGGATTGACAAACATACAATGATGAACAAATGTATGAAACACATAGCTTTATTCATAAGGACTTGCAAATACACTCGAAAGCATACAGCCTCTGATGCATACCTTTATCTGAAAAATTATACTAATGTGGTATCTCTTACTTCGCTTAAAATAGCTTTTTAAACGGATTGACAAACCTACAGTGATGAATGCATGAAACACATAGCGTTATTCATGACTTCATACTTGCAAATGCACTCGAAAGCATACAGCCTCTGTACTGATGCATACCCTTATCTGAAAAAGTATACTTCCTTTTAATAAAGAACAAATATGGCCGCATTATATCTCACCCCAGCATAGCTTGTCGCGTCTTACAGGCAATAAGGTTTGCCGTTAGAATAAACAAAAAAATATTTACTGAAACTGTTCTTATAGAGAGGAGTTTGAGCCTTGATAAATGCACCTGCGGCTCTAACCGTCAATCTGTACGTATCTCTCTATAAACATACGCAAGTCTATTCACACAACGTATGCATTTTTAGATGATAGAAAGTCGCCTTTTTAATGGAGTGTCTATTTGTTAACTTTGCTTTAATTTGTTTAATTTTGTATTTGGTTAGAAGCTGTCATTTTGTTTCAATAAAAGTTGCATTAGAGCACAACCTAAATGTTGAGGACGAATTAAAATACTTACATTAAGACGCATTTTATCTTCACATTCCATTTCTATTTTAAAACAACTTACTTAATTGTTATTCGAGTGGTGCTCAATGAGCTACTGTTGTATATGCAATTACTAGTAAAGTCAAGTTTGATAGGTAATGCGATTTTTTATCTCTATATTTGAGTTCTTTTATGCCGCTGTGTCCCAGAGATTTACTAGGACCACCCCTGTGAAACGTTATCTACTCCCCACACCCTTCAAAGGTCTATTTCGTCGCCTACATAGACGACCTGCCATTGATAATCACTACCCGTGACGAAGATCTACCCGAAGGAACAGCCAATGGGCCTAGGCGGATATAAAGCAATACTTCTACACATCGGTATCTAATTGGCGTTACAAAAAATATGTCTTATATGTCAAACTAACCCTTGTAAGGGCTTAGAAGGACCACACGTTCTGGTTCATGGTAAGAAACTTCGCAGATTTGATCTCGCAGGTGACGAAAACTTAAAAAGCCAGTCCTGAGGCCAATCCGGAGGCGACTGAATTTTGGTAGGTTTGTGGTTTCCACGCTCTCCCGGCTTCAACAACGATGGCCGGTGTGCATTGTTTATTTTACCATTTTATCGCTCTTGACAAATGCGTGCAAATAGCTCTCTATTTACATATCTCTCTATACATTTGCAAATTGATAACCGTTCATCAATTGTTAATAATTTGTCATGAATGCTGCCATTTTGTTGTGCTGAAATACGCAGGCTTAAACAACAAAGAAGGATACAAATCAATTGAAAAGTTGTTGAAAAATGAAAGAAAAAGGCAGGTTCTGATCTGCACGTGATTGACACGTGCAAACGGCATCTCACCGCGCTGCCTCAAAGTAGTTAGTTGCTCAGGTGGTTTTGTGGCTATGAGCGGCATACGAAGGCGATATATATATATATATATATATATATATATATATATATGACAACACACCCTTATTATAGTTTTGTTGAAGATTATACGAGGACTAGAGGGCATTTATGCACTACGTAGAAGTGTCCTGCCACTAAAATCGGGTCCAGATGTTCAATGCCTATAGTCAACGAGAATTCAGACTACATTACGGCCGCTAAACGCCGGGCGAGATACAAAGATAGGCTGTGGTTGTGAGGCGTGATAAATTAGCGTAAGAAAGGCGCGGTCCTGACTGAGAGGCGACGATCAGTTAGGCTTCCAACGCAGCAGCTGAAGGCCCGCCAAAATCGGCTCATAGCATCTAGCGCGAGAACCTATGTCGACATTAATGACGTCTACCTCAGCGAGGACGATGATGACGCTGACCACTCGTAGACCGTCTTTGCTCATGCGACTACAGAGCTACCCGAGTGTCCTCTACAGCACTCGTGGGAACTACCCCCAGCTCACCCCCAGCAGTGGAGTGCCAACCTCATCATCACCACCACCACCACTATTACTACGACGACGACCCCCACCACTACCACTCTCCTCGTAACACGTCGATGGGGTCCTCTGCTGTACTCCAGCCGCTGCTGCTGCTGCAGCTGGTGTTGTAGCTAATGCAACCGGTTGCTAATGCACGTGGATAAGCTAGCTATGTAGGAGTAACCACAGTTGTCTCGTTGCTCTTATGTCTTTGCCGCCCCGGGTACCCTGTTGTGCTGCTGCTGTTTTTTTTTCTTTAACGACTATGTACTTACTTATGCGGCGGCGATAGACGATGTGCGGACACCGAAAACGGCCGAAAAGAACCAGTTACAGTTGGACAAACAACGATGGGAGCCCCCTTATTTATGCGTCCGTAGTACGTTCAGTATCCTCGGCGGCAGAACCGGCGGCTGGCTCGAGACGAGAGACAGCCTCAGCTGGCGATCCAGGCGACAACACGAGTAAACGAGTAGAGAATGACGAGTAGACCAACCGGCAGAGTAGAATGCGGCGAAATTCGCACGCTCTCGAGCTTTCGTCGAGTGCCATCATACGCCAGTAGAGAGGTAAGCGCGAAATGGACCGAGGCAATCATGTCAATGGGTGCGCGTCGAGCGTCTGTCTGCTCCGCTGATAATGGAACCCGTAGAAGCCTCGTTACTGTTACGCAAATGCAGGGGCCATAAGTTGAACTTCCGCTTCGTTCAGCACCGCCCTGTTCAGCAGCACCCCCATGTTCAGCACCGCTCTGTTCAGCACCCCCATGTCCAGCAGGCTCCCTGTTTAGCACCCCCATGTCCAGCAGCCTCCCTGTTCAGCACCCTTCTACCCCAAATACGACTGTTGACCATCGCCATGACGTAGCTGACCGTTGACTCGAAAGCCTTTCTGTTTGCTCTAAGAAAGCCGCATTAAGTGGCACTGCTGACGTTGGCAAACTAACTGCTCGTTGTTCGAAGTGGTTCCTACCTACCTACACAACGACCTATTTATTTGACATGACAAGACAGGTAATGTATGAATGAGTTCGTGCACTGCTGGCCATTTGGCCTAATGCGGCTATTCGCTCTATGTTTACTGACGTTTGCTTTAGGTGTAGGAGCAGCTACAGTAATGAATTTCAGAAATGCCCGTTTCCTAGTAGCAAATCACGTTGTCTAAGGTCCTTCGTGGTCCTACGGCCTTCTATTCGGCTATGCTGGTAATTGCCACTGTCAAGCATAATGATAATTAAATAAAGGGTCCGTACAATTGCAATTTATATTCAATAGCAAAATGACAAATACCACCACATATTTTTGGCGTACACGTTGGAGTATACCACTTAGTGCATAAAGAACAAAAAACAAGTTATTTACAAATACATGTTTGTCGTACGTTTGAATATATGATATTTAGGACAAACCAAAAAACATCTTGAAATGCAATGTTATTGCGAAATAAACAATATATATATATATATATATATATATATATATATATATATTTAGGACAACAATTAGAATTACATCACGCTAATATATCGACAGCAAACGAATCGGACTAATAAATTGACAGTGCGCCACCAATTTGTAATCAATAATAATTTGATTAATAAGAAGCTATTCTTCTAATTAGTTTATAAACATGTCTTAGAGGAGAATGCGTATAACAAAACGACAAGCGTAGTGACAGACGCTGACGAACACGTGTTAATATTTATAGTTTTATACGAAACAGGATAGAACATTGTATATTTATCAATCTAACATATTCTTTATTCGTTACGGTCTTACTAACAGCGGTGAAAAAATGCCCACAACTTCATATGCTTTTGTACATGCACAACCTTTTTAAGTCTTATATCTCGTTTGACTAGCAGTACTTTATAAACTCGAAATGAACTCACGCAGGATCAGCTTAGTTGTCGCAAGGTAAGTCCACCTAACCATATGTGTGGAGTAAGTATTGTCCTACAAAAAAGTAGTCGTTTTTTAGGTAGCAGCGTGTAAAACACTTGCTGCACTTTTACGACTCGAAGCGCTACCTAAGACGACACCTAATCTTTAACTTCGCTTTGCCACGCTCTCAGTGTATTAAGTGCGAGGCTGTGACCACAATAAGCTGTGTCCACGGAGGTGTCGTTATCGACGATTGAACGGGAGCGCAAGAGAAAGCGCTGCACAGGGACCAAGCAGTGCTTCAGTTAAGCGGGCAGAAGAACCTCGCTACCGACTAACGCTGTCCGAATGTCGGCCCTCACAGCGAATGATGCGTTCTTCCATAGATTCAAAATTAAGACAAGTGGATTCCCTCCGGGACAGTGTTTAAGAAAAGCGCACATACATAGATACATACATACACACGGCCATGCCCGTCGCCGTGCACACCGTACCCATAGCTTATGCTTTATTTTACTCCCCCCTATATATATATATATATATATATATTGTTTTTCAAATACATTTTTGTTGAACGTATGCATATATTATATTTAAGAACAAATTGTAAAAATAAAAATTAAATCAGGCTATTAAATCAACAGGCTATATATATATATATATATATATATATATATATATATATATATATACTATGAGGGACAAAATCTAAATGCTGGTGCTAGTCAGACTCGTCCTGCGCAAGTACGATCAGGGCGCGTTAGGGTAGATAGAGGAAATAGATATGTTGAACTCGCCACAGCAGGCGTAGAGAGCAGAGTAACATCCTCTACAGGAAAGCCGAGCGATGGAGCGGGCTGGTCGCCACGTAGGCAAAATTTCATCGGGCAATGCGGTCTCTGCTAGTACTTTTCTACGGTTGTTTTTTAAATTTTGTCTTGTGTTTGGGTGAGAAAAATACTTTAACGCACACACGGGAGGGGTAGTAGTGCGGGATTCAATGGTAACAATGTTGTTGGCATAATATCTACCAAAAACGAAACCTCTCACCTAAAGGTTTCATGGCGCGAGGCCAGGAGCTAGCACCGTTCCTTGATATTACTTCAAATTTAATTTCAGTTATCTCGGTTGCGTGGGCACAACAAGCGCACATTGCGGTATGTCCTAAGCTTTCCGTTTGACGATGATCGTGGGGACGTTATTAATGACGTTTAAGCTTTGAGTGTCGTTCAAGAGTACCTGTGTCTTTTGTGTGCATATAACAGAGAGTTTCTATTTAAAAACCCGCGTCAGCTGCACCTTATCCGCAGTCAAGGCCGTATACTTTGAATGTATGTTTGGCATCTTCTTCTGCCGCACGCATACGGACGACGGAGCCTGTTCGATACGATGAATTTTTTTCTGAAAGCCAGTGAGGAATTAGGTCAGTAGGAAAGAATTAGTGATTCCTTTCGCCATTGGAACCACCTCCTTACACCTGGGATAAACGGAGCGGGTTCAAAATATTGGAAATCTGCCCACGTTTTTTTCATGCATCGAGTGTCCTGATCTGGAGGAGTCGGCGGCGGGCGGACTGCGGTCTTCAGAGCCCGTAGGTCTCGTGGGCTCTACCGTGGTACATCCTTGGATTGCGTCTCGAGTCGTGTGGCCTGAGCAAAAAGCGTGTTGGTTCTCTGTGAGGTTTCTTGTCAATTTGTTCCGACGTCAGTCGTATATGTGTAAATTGTTGGAGCGCCTTACGGAAACTTGGTAGGATGCTATGGGTCAAAAGCGGAGTGTTTTCAGGGTACTCGGTTTTAGCAATCAAGACCTTTTAGCAGTCAGGGAAAGAAAGTCGGATGCACCCCACGTTGATACACACCAGTTTCAATATGGGTAATATAGCGGCGTAGTCTAGACATTGTCAAGTCATGGTTGTCATCTATCGCGGTGTCGCAAGCGGGGAATAGAAAGAAGAGGAAGTCTCAGTAGCCCCCCTCTCAATTTGAGTTTTTACAAGTCTCCTTACAATCCTGATGATGATTTATTGTTCGCTTGGCATGTATACCTTAATACACCTTAATATACCTTAATGTCGATCGGATTTCCTTTAAGCGATGCCCATTGACAATAAAAACATGTACCTTTGAGAGTCAGTCGCCAGGCTGCCACAAGGTTTTTGGGCAAACTCTAGATATGTCAACATGTCCTGACCTCGTAGCATTGAATATATGCCACACGGAGGTGCTTCGCGCGTGGAGGATGAATAATAGTCTAGAAATTAAAACAATTTTCTTTTAAAAAATTAAATTCTAGTCTGGGAAATGCCCGAATGCAGAATGGTCTCTATAATGTTTCTGAAAATCATATGATGATTCTGACTTAACACCTTAACAGCATTTTTTGGGACACCATTCATACACATCAACTTTGCGGCCAGACTTCCTTGATGACCCTTAATCTTTCAACAATTACGATGGGAGGCCAATTTAGTTTTCTAGTGTCCTGCTATTAGTTGAAAAGTTCTCTAGCGTCCGCTAAACCTTTCGCTAATAACTGTTTTAGCTAGTCTTGTCGGTAGTCAGTGAGTGTTCCGTTTTTGGCGGGCGATCCCCTACACAGAGCTTAAATATCTGGGCGGTGCCGAGGATACTAGCGAGTTTATATGTGCGTTGTGTTGAGTTAGAAAGTAATGTAGTGATTGTCCAAAATGTTTTTGATATCGTGCTGTACAGAGGAACGTGTCATACTTGGCAGTAAGATTTCAAAACAGATTTGGTGAGTTACAAGACAGAGTCAAGCCGATACAAGGCAGACACCACTTCCGCAAGTGGTGCATGCAGAGATGGCGCAAATAGCTGATCATAGATAGCGCAAAGCCCACACAGCTGTTGTATTTGAACAAAAGCTTTTTGCACAAACCCTTGTGCAAGCGCATTTGGCGGTAAAACCTAAAACATTTCGAGCACTGGGAAATATTCACCAGCTCATCCAGGAGAGAGCAAAGCCAGCCTACCTGGACGCGTCAACGGCGCTGATGCCGCGCTGCAGCCTCCGGTAAGTCTCATCACACAGAAAAAGTCATCGATCACCCGAACTGGAGCCTGGTCACTAAGAATGCTAATATTCCGTATTTTCAAATTCAGGGCACTATTTTGTGACGATAGCCTCGAACTCTTCATCTATAAGGGAGCCTTTTAGGAGTCGCTCTTATCTATTTCCCTTTGTTTCTTCTTTAGGCTCAGTATTTTGAAATGCGTTCAAGTAAGCTCTTCTTTTTACAACGTCATTTTGAGTGAAGATGTGCATAGCTACCAGCCGTTCGAAACCAATGAAGATTTTGTAGACTCAATGACGGCATGATTAATAATTTCTAAGAGCGAAGCAGCTTACTGTTTCACGGCGAGCAGGGAATAGAAAGAAGAGGAAGCCTCAGTAGCCCTCCTCTCAATTTGAGTTTTTACAAGTCTCCTTACAATCCATCGTGTCGACCGGCCTGCTTATGATGATGATGATAATGATTTATTGTTCGCTTGGCATGTATACCTAAATTCACATGTCACCCTTTTATATCAGGGGCGCTTAGAGCGGCAGCATATATATTACCTACGCATCCATATAATCCATCTCTACTTCAATACCTACTGAGTAGTTGCTTTCCATTGTGAGAACCTCTTCTTTGTAATATCGACCACGTCATTTCCAACATTTGGTCCTAGAGCTAGGGCCTCCGACAGCTCTATATCTCTGCTCCCCCCTAAGGCTATACATTCTTTATTAATATGCTCGATTGACTCATTCTCTAGCCCGCATGCTCGACATTCTGTACTTTGTCCTTCTTATATTTAGCTCTATGTATCCTTGTGTCCAACATCCCTGCCCTGGCATCTGCCAACAACCCTTATACCCCTGCCAGCCTCGGTACCAGAGTAACACTGGAGGTATCCTGGGAGGTGCAGCACACTCATACCTGCTTTTGGGGGGCCAGTGCTTTCATCCGTGACTTGCGGCGTTGTTTTAGCCGTACGGGAGGATCTGCTAAACGCAGAGGCTGGGAGGCTGGAAACCTATTCAATATTCCTACACAAAAATATACATGTAATTTATATATGCACACACCCGTAAATGTACACGTTACTATACACGTCACAAATACGGAAACATACACACGCCCATATATATGCATTTCACTCATACATATGCGGGCCAAGATACATTTGTACATGAATGCAGAATACGCGTGATTATATGTACATATACGCAGAGTACGCGTGAATATACACTCGCACCCCATACATACGCACTGTCTACGCATTCAAAATGTATAAGCTGTTGGAGATGCTGTTTCTAAACGCACAGGTCCTACAAGAAAACCAAACCGCTGAATCGTTTAATTAGCTGTTTGTGAACAAACTGACCTGCAGGGTAGGTGTTTGAAATTCAAATGATTGAAGTCAAAAAACAACACCGCAGGAGGGCAGGTGCCCTTCCTGGTCCGGCCGTTCAAAATTCGCAATAGTGACGATGCCTAAGTTGAACGCGAATATATACATCTGTTTGGTGTATTTATTCACGTTTACGCGGGTACCTGTGAGGTGTTTAACGTGCGTGATGCTGGATTGCTCCCTAATGCGATTGCGATTGGCCAGCAGCAGCCCGGTTAGGACGTCAGCTTCTCGCACTTGTGGGCGCCAGTGATCCGTACTCGGGTGAATTTTAGCGGTGAGTGCTAGCAGCAGACAGATTCTGCTACCACCACTACTTTACTATTGTACATGCGTTGCCGCTACTGGCGTCCCTTAAGCTGTTCCTGTCGTTATCGCTAGTGCTGTGTGAAAAATCTCTATAGCATCGGTAGGTTGTTAACGCGGAAAACTGCTGCGCTAACACCGCAGCCACCGCAGCAACAGCTGTAACGATGGCGATGGCGATGGCCCAGCGGCGACCAGTTGCAAGAAGCCGCCTTCCGGTGCAGTCATTGTGACGCACGTTGCGTCGTCTTCAGCCCTTCCGGTTGAGCCGGGTCGCAAAGCAAGCTCTTCCCTAGCTATCCGTTCCTCACCGATTGCCAGCCTTCGCACTCCCAGACTCCAGACTTCCCCCTGGCCACCGTCACCTTCTCCCCCATTTCTTCTCTTTGTGGACGTATCAACATCCTGGTGGTCGGCCAAGAGACGCCTATCCGGCTTGACATTTGGATAGCAGCGAAGATAGGGGGACAGATGCCAGCAGGATAAGGATGAAGGAAGACCAAGCGCAGGCCAGCCAGAAAAACCGCGACCTCCTATCCGAGTCGTAGCAAGCCACAGAAGCGCTGGCGTAACTCGTATCTTTCGTTGCGGAAGAGCATGGTGCGGCCGTGGACGGTTAAATCCGTTTTGCAAACTCAGTCACACAAACACCCACGCACCTCTTTCACGCCCCATCTCATTCATTCACCGGGCCGGACACTGTTTTTCTGTTAAAGCCGCTGCAGCAGTAGTAGCAGATAATTTCGGTAGGGAACGGCGACTCAAACTCAGAGCTAACCTTTGTTCGCTCTCTTTCTGGTATTCTCTTGTCACAGGCCGTCCCACTTGCGCGTCTTGGCGTCTTTTTTTATTGCTCTCTGGTCTTGAGCTTTCCAGAGGGAGGCAATCCAGAGGGGCGGGCAGATAATGAAAACGGAAGGGCAAAGGGGTATAAGGGAAAAGGGGCGTTGCTTAAACAACGAGATATGGAAGAAGTTTTGCATTCTCTTTTTTGCTCTCTCGTCTCTTTACGCTCTGATTCTACTTCTTTCTCTAAGCCGCTTCCTCTCTGCTTCTCGCTGTTCGCTTCCGTGACGTTCGTCATAATAACTGATGTCAGTGATTCTCCAGCGTGATACTTCCGAGTATCGTTAAGACGCGACGCGACGGCCCTTCGGCTTTGCTGCTTAACGGGATCAAACTCGGAGAGACAAACGGACGTACCAAAAAAGGGAGGAAAGGCGAGAAAGAAAGGGAAGGAAAACGGACGAACGTAAAAGTCACATCATATAACACCCGCTTTGCAACAACAAAAGTGTGTCGGTGGCACTTGCCAGCCGCATAATGTCAGCGCCTGGAAGGGAACGGTCGTAACTCGCGGAAGAGGAGATCACTCGCGCGGCCGGCGGAAAAACTTAAGTCGGAAGAGGACGGAGGGAGGCGGAGGGAGTCCTTCGAAGGACGGATCAAGAGACAAAAATTACCTATCGGATAAATCAATGAAGACTTCTGCGCGTCTTCGGCTAGCCTTACGTACGACCATCTTGAACATCGGCTGGATTACAAGGCCTCACTAGGTTAAGCTATCACAGCGGCGGCCACCGGCCACCATGGCAAACTGTATGGAAATAAACTTTTCCTATGGTCGTGTGGCGACGGCGGTGGCAGCGGCAGCCAAAGGAGCGGCCTGCACATCTACCCTATTCGAGCGCCCACAATGTTTCGCCTTAAGTCGGTGGTGGTTTTATACCGTCGTCTATCGAAGGATGATGATGATGCTGATAATGATGATGATGATAACAACATTGATGACGACATTACGAGTCGCCTTTCTTTTGCTCGTCCTTATATGAGACTGAGTGAGACGAAAGTCAATAACGTCATTACCTCTCGTCCTGTTTCACTCTCGGCCTGTCGCACACTACTCGATGCATTGATGACGTTTGCTTTTTGCCCCTCGCTAGCTCCCACCCTACTAGTTAGGACTGTGTCCTCGGGCCTTCTACACGATGTACGAGTGTGCGAGTGTGTGTTCTGCCATCTCGGTCGTGGGCCATTATCTCTGTTTCTCTCGGTCCCACTCGGCAGCGGCGGCGGAACGTGAGTGACACAACACAATCAACCAAAGGGCTGATTCAATCGTAGGTTGTGCCGAGCCGACACTTCTCTGTAAACTTGGTCGTGTGCCACTTGTCATGGCTAGGCTGCTGGCCTATCGTACAGTTGAACTGCAAAGACAACGAAAGAATAATGTGAAGAGTATCCAGAGAGAGAGAGAGAGAGAGGGAGAGGAGAGGGAGAGATAAAAACAAAACAGGAAAAACCATGCAAGAGGCGGATAGAGGGCCGAGATCGAGAAATCTAGGCCAAAAGCAGCAGGAAACACAGAAATCGACCACCAAGGAGTAATAACAGGAGCGATAAGCTAGCCATATACGCAGAGGTAACCAGCGAGAAACGGCCGTAGCCATCTAGCCGGTCATCGGCGTCTGTCCATCACTACCGCGGTCGGTCGATCGTCGCCGACCATCGCTTCGGGCAGGAGCAGCTTTCCTTCTTTCTTTGCCTTGTACCTCTGTGTACTTGTATTGCGTCCAGAGCCCCCCCCTTTTCCCCCCCACGGCACAGAGTGTGGTCTCTCTGGGGAGGGGCGTTACTGAACCACTGAGGGCGCATGCGTGGCCTCGCCATAGTGGTGGCCCCTCAACGTACTGCCAGCCAGCCAACGATGTTGGCTGGCTGGCAGTACGTTGAGAGGCAACAGTCGTACTACTTACTACTAATAGTTGTAGAAGTAGTAATAGTATTAGTAGTATTAGTAAGTAGTAGTAGTAGTTAGTAGTAGTAGTAGTAGTAGTAGTGATGTCCATCGTACTAGTAAAGCCAGCCAAATGGTGGGCCACTCACGAACCTTTTCTGCTAGTGTCAGTTATCATCCTCGTCGTGGTCGTCGTTGTCTGGCTCATGCAGTGAGACGACGATGACGACGACCAATACACGGTGCATGCCGCAGTGCATGTGTCAGAAAGTCGTTTTCACTTGACCTGTTTGCTTGCTGGACAGATAGACGGAGACGGACCCATTTTGTCTCTTTTGCTGGCTGGCCTTTGCTGTATCGGCGCAGTGTGCTGGAGTGCCGGAAGGACTAACTGCCGCCGGGTCAGTATGTGCCCGCCTCTATGTTGCCGCTCTAAGCGCTCCTGATATGAACAAAAGGGGTGACGTGTGTATTTAGGCATACATGTCAAGCGAATAATAAATCCATCGACCTTCGTCGATCTTGGCTCGACTTCATCCATGACCTTGGGCTCCTTCTTCTATATATATATATGCCTCAAACGCTGTTGTCGTTTTATTGTCGACCATGAGTCGCGTAGCACGCGTCAGTCACATATTACGTCAACGGGACACGGTCGCATGTCATTGCCGGCCTCGTCGATGAATCGACTCGGCTGTAGGATTGGCGATAGGTGCTCGTATAGGGACGACTTGAAGATGCGGCAAAAGTTTGTATCGGAAGGTCACGACGCCTGTCGTCGTTTGGGGGTGTCAGTCAAACCGCAATGGCTTCTCACCACCCTACAATGTCCGTCCTGCCAATACATGACGAAAAGGCCACCTACAGCATGGGGAATCGACTCTTTCTTTTCTAACTGTGCACGCAGGTTGGTTTAGTTTTGATTTTCAGTCGAGCTACATGCACTATAATACGTGAGAGAAGTAAAAGTGATCATTGCTGTGCAGATGATCAACGACCGTGATAGAGTATGAAGCTACACGTAATTCGTTTAGAATCATGTGCAAATAAATAAAAGTGACAATGATTTTTATATATAGACTGATACAAGTTAAGCTTCGAAGAGGTGTTCATTCAATTGGCGGCAAAAGACGACGTTCTTCAAGTCAGCATTAATGTTGTAAATAAACTCACCTACCTGGGGGTTACTATAATGTCGAATGGCAGCAGTTTCCGAAAGCATATAGAGAGCAGAGTGGAAAACGCAATTTGAGGGGCGGCAGAAATTAGGAACCCACGATTTCTACTACTCCTACGAATTACACGAGAGGACGTGATCATTGCACAGAATTATTATGTTAATTTTTGAGCCTATTGCTTGGCAGTTGCAATTGTTCGATTGTCAAGTATCTGCCTCGTTCATTGGAGCTGCCTAAAGAGTCGCAACCACAATACTTTGATTTGATTAATGCCTCCTTGCAACATGCGGAATCGTCAAATAAGTATCAGTCAACTAATAACCAGAATATCCGCTACTGCTCAAGCTGTATATATATATATATATATATATTTAAAAGTGCGTTTTACTAATAGTATGTGCGATGACCATAACTTCATTTGTTTTTCCGTAAGGCCAATGCCTAATATTTAAACGCACGTAACTAAACTCAATGAAATCGCGACAGAGCGTGTATAATAACTAGCAACCGCTCTTTCAAGCAGTGATCGAACAGTACTAAGCAGTATCAATTTGCTTAAATTCTTAAGAACGTTTTTTTTTCAAGAGCCCATGTTCATGTACCGTTGTGAAAATTGTCCCAGTAATAAATGTGAGGATAAAAAAATAATCTTATACAGAACTTGATGCAGGTTGCACTGCTTCTTCACTTTCGGCTCCCTCGTTATCTCTTTATTAAACAGATAAACAACAACTTTTTGGCCGAATTGCCGAACCTCGTTATCTCCTTAGTAAAAAGATAAACAGCAACTGTATTGGCCTGTCTAATCAATGGCGCTTCTAAACAAAACAAATCGGAGACCCCTGGTGGTTTCGGTGTGGCAGTGTGGGAATATTCAAAGCACTAGAACTTGCCAATCCGCCCTCGTATGTACAGCCCACTATTCTCTATATTGATGTTCTTCGGTACTTCCTCTTTTTTGCGCGCTGTCTTAACTTTAAGCGTATGCAGTTCTGTGCGAATCCGTCCCAGCTTTACGTACGTGTAAGTATAGATGCTGGCTAGCCTAGTAGCTGCACGTTTTTCTTCGTAAGCTTTGATGTGCAAAATTTCGACCCACAAATCCTATAAAACCACCATCTCCTCTTCCCACTCTCTTTTGCTTCCCCAAAATGCGTATACATTGCAACAGTTCAACGCCCGCTCGCCAGTGTGCCGGCGTGGTCTAGGGGCCTGCTAGTGCGCTAGTCATGGTTGTCATCTACCCCGGGGGTGTCGCCGGTTCGTTGGTCCCTGTTGTTGGTCGAATTTTCTTTGAGCGATGCTTATTGAGAATAGATGACAAAAACCATACCGCTGCTGAGAGTCGGCGGCCATGCTGTTGCCACAAGGACTGTTGCTGGGGAAACCCTAGATATCTTAACATGTCCGGCCCTCGGTGCATTGAAGATATACCTCAGGTTAAGTGCCAAGCCCGTAGGGGACGGAGGATAGTCTAGCATTAAAAGCAACCTCCTGAAAAAATGTTTTTAATTCTAGCCAGCGGTAACCGACGCCGCAACTCGATAGTTGAGCCGATCGAACTGGTTTTGCAATCAACAAGATTGGGCGCGCGATGATTGCATGTGGTCGCATTTCGTTGTCGTTCGTCACCGTATTCGATAACAGAGAGTGGCGGCTGTAACGGCGTCGAGATGCGGCCGGCGGGAACCACGTGGCCGTGGTCTGCAGGTGCGTTTCCCGGCTCGAACCTCGAGTGATTAGAAAAAAGCCACCGGACACCATAACGCACAGACAAAGAGAACGACTGGGGAGACGGGGGTTGGGGGGGGGGGGGCGGGATAAATGGAGAAACATAACAAAAGGAGGAGAAAGAGAGAATGGGGGGAAGCATAAAGCGAGTAAAAGACCACAAAAGGCTTTATGGAATATGAGCGGCGGCGCACAAGGGCCACTCACTCATTAGTAAAGGTGGCAATGATGATGATGATGATGCTTGCGGTGACGCCTAAGGTAATGATGGTGATTCTAGTGAACAACAATAACAACAACCGCAACAACAACAACAACAACAACAACAACACAACAACAGCAACAACAACAAAAACAATTGCAATTTGTGATGGACACGAATAAGCAAGATGATAACAAGCGCGGCAAGACCATCATCTAGCAGCAGCAGCAGCAGCAGCAGCGGCGGCGGCGTACGCACGCATGCATATAAGTACATGAAGGTGATTAGGCGTCCCTTGGCAGGACAACATGATGGAAAAGCAGGGACACCTGCCTGCCTGCCTGTCTGTCAGTCCGTCCGTCTGTCAGCCTTTTCTGCTTCCTTGTCGGCTAGCCGAATGAACACGCCCAAATTGCTTGCGCACGTGTGGACGCGCGTCTTCCCATGTAGGTTCCTTCCTCAATAGGCGGGAACAGGGGAGCTGTAGTGGGATATTTTGGTAGTAGATGGTAAAAGCCAGAAGTGCCAGCTTCCCCCTCCCGTCACCCCGGCGGTGTCGCGGCGCCCCCGCGCTTCTAGATCCCAACCGAACGGGCTGATGGAGCAGGCAGTGCCGCAAAACACTGGCTGAAACCGCGCGCGAGAGATAAACGACGCAAATGATGACGACGACAACGACAACAACAGCTGCAGTAACAACAACAGCTGCAGCAACAACAACAAAAGCAACAACAATAGCGACAACAACAACAACAACGAGGAGCGATCACGGCGCATGTACGCGGCCGTACCGTTTCCACCCCGTCTTCCTTGTCCTCGTCTTCTGTTCATGTCGATTCTCTTTGTAGCTTGGCATTTCTACACCGCTACCACCAGTACCATCACTACACATCATTTTCTTTATCCGCCTCTCTCTCTCTCTACCCCTCTCTCTCTAGCTAGCTCCCTTGGTTTTTCAGCCACGCTCTGCGAGTCAACCAGACAGCCAGCGTTCCCTTGCTGCGCGGTGTCCCATTCCCGTCCCGGCGTGCGTCGCACTCCATTGAATATCCAACACGACAGCGGTTCGAGTCGACGCGCCACCACCGCAATGGCCTGCCTGCCTGCCTCTGATTGTGGCCCCACTCTGGCTGGCGTCTCTGATTGTGATGGCGCTTAACTATTATTAGGCTTGTCTTAATTACCGTGCCCCTTCCTCTGCTACCATACACTTCGCCCCGCCCCTCCCCGCGCCTCCTCCCCACCCACGACTGGAGAGCCAGACGAGGTAGGCGGATAGCGGTCGGAGAAAAGCAAGCTTTCGACTTTTTCGTTCTTCTAACACTGCCCATAGCCATGAGGAGCGGGAACGCAGGGCATTGAACGTAACGCCACCCGTCGCGGTACCTCGGGGGGCATTGGGGTTGCGGAAACTCGTAGCCCATCCCCTCCCGGCCCGGTCCGGCCTGCCTCTCCTCGGGCTATGACAGTCGGTCGACGTCGCCGCGTCGACGGCGCCAGCGGCAGCAGCCGAGACCGAGCACTCGTGAAAACTGGACGAGTTAGCGCTAACAGCTAAAGGCACCCCGCTGCCCCCCCTCCCTTCCAGGCGTCTATACCTCGGAGGAGATGGGGCACGACACCTAGCAGCAAGGACGCCACCGTTGACGTAACGACAGTAAGGTCGATGACGGCAACAACGAACACAACACTTGCGCCTCGGGTCAAACAGACAGATACCATGGACGCGATAACGATACGCTTCAATGGAGATTCCCCCGGCGCTATATGAAAGAAACTCCGATACGGCAGGGCGTACAGATAAGACCTCTCTCTATCTATGTGGGCCCCCACCCTTCCCGCGAGTATAACCCTTCCCTTCTGTGCGTTTAGTAAACGCGCTTAGCGTTTAGTAGACAGCGAACTTATATACTATGCCACCTGCCTTGCAGCTATGGGTATTTCCTGCAACGCGTACGTTAATTACCAATTTCAATCGACGTTTATCGTTTGTAGACACACACCCGATCTCTCCCCTTAATCCCGTTATGGCTGTATCATGTTCCCTTTGAAATGTCTTCATCAGTAAAAAAAAGTCCTTAAATGGGCGGTAATGGAAGAGGCTTTCTTTTAACACACCGCACAACATATCAAGGCTCACAGCTCCTTCAGTCGTATATGCACATACAATTATATATATATATATATATATATATATATATATATATATATATATATATATATATATATATATATACGTATATAGAATAAATCTGAAGAATCTGCAAAATAGCTTGGCACGGATACCACCAATACCTCTGCCTAAAGGAAAAACGTTTCCAAATCAACGAATATGTTTGTAGATATTGTGGTGAAATTGACATCGAACAATATCACGTAATGAAATGTATAGAACTGAACACCAGCTCATTAATAGCTGCTGTAATTGACGTACTTGAGCGGGATAGCCCGTAAATATTGTGAGAATCTACCACTAGTGGTGAATAAACATCAACAATTATAAGGAATAACATTCTTGTCAGCAAAACCCGGTATATCACAAGTGGACTCCTCGGCCCTGTACGTATGCTCTACTGTATTTCCAAGACAGCTAAACACATTATCAAGAGCTACAAAGCAAAAATGCCGCACACTTAGCCATCAGCAAAGTGCAAAGCAAAGCTGAAGCACTGCTGCACCAAAAAATGCGCCGAAAGCAAGCCGGCCGCATTGTCTGGCCATTATCTTAGATATCAAGAACACGTTTAGCACGCTTTCGTGTGATTCCATAAACAAGTAATTGACCAAGGTGTATTCCCCTATTCAACATATTCTAGAATTTACCTAGAAGACCGAGCATCTACCAACGAAGTTTTAGACCATCATGCAATCATCGCCGGGGTCGACCCCAGGAGCCCGTACTGAAACCAACCCAATAAGCTTTAAAAAAACGGCCGCAAGAGACCTCCACACCATCTAAGCTTACGCGTCGGGAGACATCCAGTAATACTCATGGTTACCTGGCACCTGGGCGAGATTTTGGAAATAAAGGAGTACCTCATGTACGCTATGTAGCAAAAGAAGCTACCAAAGCCTCAGCAGAACTGCGAAGAACGATCCTGTGAACTAAAAGAGCAACCGACCCTTGGCGCCATCTTTTAGCATCAATAGCAGATAGCATCATGCTATATGTCACAACCTTTGAGCCCGGCGGCGTGGTTGCCTACGTCTCGCAACCGGAGGAGACACAGAGATGCGTGGGTTCGAGCCCCACCGTTGCACATTTGTATTTATGGGGGTGAGTCTATAAAGCACTGCGAAAAGCAGTCCCGTGGGCGCTAAATCATGGCTGATGGCCAGCCCAAAAAGGTTTATATATGCCACACCCTTATAAGAGTGCCCAGCTACCAGGCTCGTGTGCTCACACCACTCCCTCAACAAGAACAACAATCTTCAACACCTCTGGCGCTCATTATCTATCACATGCAAGTCGCGCGGCCTTAACAGCCTTCGTAGTATCATGCTATATGCCACACTTCTCCGTAGGAAGCGCACGACTCCCAGGGCAACACGCCACTTCCTCTCGAAGCCACAAACCATATCTCATCGCACAAGCAAGTCACAGGACGTCAACAGCACCTAAACAAGCACTCTCAAGACAGATTCCTAAGAGCCAAATAACTGGATTGCAGACGCCCCTCGATCAATGGCGGGGACCGCTTATGGGCAGAACATATGCCCTGAACAAGTGGAACCAACAACGAGAAGCAATCCAGTCCGGCTATTCCAGTTACTAGATGAAATCAATGCACCCTGATGTCAAAAATGGTATTGACTTAAACACGGCTAGCATACCTACACCGCAATGGCAAGCGGGACTTCCTCGTATGCCGTATGTGCAACTCAGGAAAGGCTGACGACGTGAGGCAGTGTAACGAACGCTGTGCCTTCTTCAATACTGAGCGAGAGATACTCTCTCTCTCTCACTCGGAACCTAATACTGGTAACTCCCCTGATGACATGCCAAGGCTTTGTAGAAACGCTCCTCAAGGACCATGAAGGTTTATAGGAAGAATTTTCGCAAAATTTGTCTCGAAAACGAAAATAACAGCCACACACTGACGAACTGTACAAATCAATCAACCATAATGGCAGGTTAACTTGGCCAGCTTAAGTAACCTTAAGAAAACAGGCCAGCCCCCCGATAAGGGTCAAATAAGATGCCTGAATGTTAATAGAAGTCCCATACTACAGTACAGTATTTAACCTCGCTGTTTCAGTTAGATGCATATAGTTGGCGTTTAATAGAGTATTAGATTTTTTAATAAAGTTGGCAGCCGCCTTATTGTACATACCAATGTACTATACAAGCTGCTTTAAGATTCTAACGTCCATCTGATACGTTTTGTGACAGCTCGACGCTACGGCGTTTGTACGGTTATCAAATAGATGGAAACCTTACGTCACTAGATTGTTAGTACTTATACAGATTGTACTAGTTAATAGAGTTAAACCTGTATGGGTGCCTTAAACATACTAATAAGCTTATAATGAAACTAACGTACGCTTATTTTTCTAACCTAATCAAATTTAGTAAGCTTTCTGGTTGATTTTCTATGTTTTTATAAAACCTGTTGTCTTTGAATAAGACAACAGTTGCAAAACTAACGTAACGTGAAAGCCTAATGAATGTAAAAGTAAACAGTCTTCTGCAGAAAAGCTGCAGAAACTTTAATGGAACGGGGGACCGCTCGGATAGCAGAGTTAGCTTGGCAACTGTACAAACGTCCGAACCACTTCAACACAGCCGAGCCTTCAATCGCATGACCAATAATAGACCGGTTGAAATGAATCACCTAGAGAGATCCTAAGCGAAACTCTCTAATGACTCTCTTGTTCGGAACACCTTCGGCGGAGCGGTGCCTACCGCCGCGAAACCGGGGGTGCGAGGATAAGTGACAGTCATAGGTACACGTGTCAGGCGCCTCCTCGTGGCGACCGCCGGAAACGGGTGCTTCGGCATGCCGGCTAAGATCTGACAAACTCGGGAGTATCTACGACTCTCTTACCGGCCTGGTCTGCTGGTGCGCGACTTCCGCGCGCTGCGGGGACGAGCCACTATGTAAGCTAGTCAGACGGTACAAACTCCTAAAACTGACACTCCCGTGTTTTAACAACTAACCGGGGGGCAAGGCATACGATAGATTTGGGTGTCAACGAATTTATATTGTCATCCTGTCGTGGCCCATTCGAGGGCTGTTAAGGCTATTGCCAATACGGGGGGACCGTTCTGCACGAGGACCCCCGGGCCGGACGGTTAATGCCCCGGGCGACACCCGGTGGTACCGTTCGGGACGCCTGCTGCCTTGGCTTAATAGGCAAAATGAAGAGCGAGTCGCCAAATGAAGCAGACCACCGGTCGAGAGGACCGTCTGGCAACGTTTTTGCGGTGTAACCCTGCCCTGGAGTGGTCGAGCACCCTGTAATGGGGGGTATTGTATATTCTGGGGTGTAACGCGGAATCGCGAGGTGATTGAATCTAATCGGTACGGTGGAGTAGTGTGGCACCCCCACAGATACCCTCGATAGGGGGGAAGGGTGGGGGTCTGTCGGCCTGTCTATTCGGGCGCGGCGGGCACTCCCGTGAATTGTCCGCGCGAAAATCGCGGGCGGCGGGAGTGTAAGTATTTCTCTCTTTTGATAGAGAGTGACTCGCAAAAACGACACTGAACTGCAAGATACCAATGCAGTGCTCAAACTGCCAACTAGCAAGGTCATAGTTAACAATTTATCTACACAGACCCTACATTAAAAAATAACTTTGTACCAGAGTTGTAGATCAGTTACAGTGCATTCACCTGAAAACACACGATGAAACACCGATGATTCACCCCATCGCCATTTAGGAACTGAGGTCGCGTCAAGTTTAGAAAAAGTGATTGAAAGAGGATCTAGGAATTGAAACAAGTGAGCAGAAAATTACATTTCATCAACAGGAAATCAACGTTTTCGTTGACATTAAAAAGAAGAACCTAAAAGACTCAATGCCATACATTGTTCAAACGGCTAATATAAAAAAAGCATTCGACCATGAGCTCAAATGATAAATAGGTCTAAATACTTTAACGTCATTTCTTTCGACTTCATATCAGCACTCGAACAAGTAACCCATAGTAACCGAACAAGTAACCCATTGCCAACCATTTTCAGTGTGGAGTCAATTTTCAACCCGTTTTCTTGCACTAAAGACCTCCTCCGCGACAGAAATTTCCGTGTGTCCGTCAAAATCCACCTCACTCACTTACGCCCTTAACGCTTTTCTTGCATTACTAGTATTGCTACTTAGACTTGTTGTTTTCTCGCACGTGAAGCAGCATGTTGAGTAAACTTTACTTAAATGGTAATGGCAAATTTAAAAAGTTCCGGCGCGCGTCAGGAACTCCGACGCAGTGACAACATTTAAAGTTGTTTGTGTCACGTGTGTAACACGGGTCTCTTGGTTAAAAAGGAAACCGCTCGGTAGTAAAAAAAACCGCTCAATGGTTCATGCAACCTTTATAATCCGTGGCCTAGGCATCGCTACTAAACTAGGACGCCATTCGCATTGACCCTGCGATGGCTTTTGTAGACGTCTGGCTGTTATGCGCTATCAAACGGCTAGAGAGCAGGGGGATCAAACGACTAGGGAGCAGGAGGTAAATGGAGCAGGGTTGAATCGACGAAGTCACTATTAGTATGAGATGTTTTACATAAATAGCATCCTAGAAATAGCCGTACTGATATTTTGCATAAATATCACCCTATATAATCCGGAGACACTATAAGTATGAGATGTTTTACATAAATATCATCCTAGAAATAGCCGTAGAGATGTTTTACATAAATATCACCCTATATAATCCTAGAAATTGCCGTAGAGATGTTTTACATAAATATCACCCTATATAATCCTAGAAATTGCTGTAGAGATGTTTTACATAAATATCACCCTAGAAATTGCTGTAGTTGTTATTAGCAGTAACCATCGGAGTAATCTTAGAAATTGCTGTAGAGATGTTTTACATAAATATCACCCTAGAAATTGCTGTAGTTGTTATTAGCAGTAACCATCGGAGTATCCTAGAAATTGCTGAAGAGATGTTTTACATAAATATCACCCTAGAAATTGCTGTAGTTGCCATTAGCAGTAACCATCGGAGTTGCTCATAGAAGTCGTAGCGCTCGCCCACAGCACAATCACCATTCATAGCCTGCTCTGTATTTGTGTGCATTATCTAGTAACAAATAGCGCTCACAGCACAGTCATCATTCGTAGCCTGCTTAAGATTTGTGCATTATCTAGTAACAACAACAACAACATACCTAAACTAGTTTTACCTAAATGAATTGATCATGTGGGAAAAAACAAACCGCCAAGAAGGCAGTTAATTCGTCTATGTCAAGCTGTACGCACCCCCGAACAAGATATGACACTGCATCTGCCGAGCACCTGCAGCAGCAGCAGCAGTAGCAGCATCCAGAAAAGACAGTGAGTTGTATTAGAACAAGCAATCTTGAGGTCACACAGACATCCCAATTCCACGAGTGTGTGCGCCACTGCCACTGTTAGCTTTTTCCAAGTCCTTCTCTCTCTCTCCTCTTTTTCCAAGTCCAAATGTATGGCTTGGGAAGCCTGTTGTTAAACGTCTCTCAACTCATCTCAAGTCTCTTGGCATCAAGAGGCGAAGTGTGGGAAGGGGGTGGGTGGGTGCACTCGCATCCGAATCATCATCAATCGGAAGTAGAAAACTGCATGAGCTTAAGCATTACGAACGTACCTAATCAAATACCAGATGTACAATATAGGCTCTCCTAGTTTCGAGGCAGCCGATGCAAGCCGCCTGCGAGTACCAACGCGCATGCACCCGGCCAGGCACGACGAGCCAGGCGTTCTTCATCCTGCTGCCGAACCAAACTAGCCCTTATTTGTTTGGGTTTCCTTTGTTTTTCGAGCGACTGCCTCTGCGGCCTTTTCCACCACCTCCTTGAAGCTCGCGCGCCGCGAGAAGATCTCTTCTGTAGGAACTTTTGGTTTCGCCGCGTTTTTGTCATCTTGTGATGAGCCGTTTTTGGGCTGACCTTTATCTTTGCTAGCACATTTGCGTTGAGCATCAGGCGCGAGGTGAGCGTTCTTTGAATTGTCCATGCTCGACTCACAGCATTTTACTGGCGATCGATAACCATTATTCTTGCTGTCATTAGGTGCGTTCGGCATAGATGGACGGGCGTCGGCCGCTTCGTTGCTGGCGATGACTGGCTAGATCACGCAAAGCTGTCGCCTAGGATTTTATGAGTTAGACAAACCTCCAGCGCGGCAACACCACAACGCAACACATTATACGCGCCGGCAAGGATCACCAGTAGGAACTCTAGCCGAACTGAGTGAATCCTGCAAGGAAGTAGGCTCCAGACACTTGGTTAGGAGACGGTAAGCCAGATTGTATTGTAAATTGACTCTTCGACGGCGATAGGCCTCATAAACTCGGTCATTCGATGAGTCGTACATCTTTTCAGTCAAAGAGGTAGGCAGAGCGACGTCTCGAGTTAAGATCTTACTTTGAAGGCCAGCAGGGTTAGCCGTACCCTGTAAACCTGGCGTTATGCAAAGGGGTCACACCGATACCTTACGGCCTAAGATGTTGAAGATTGGCCTACAGCCTTAATTTGAAGGAACTTTATATCATCAATCAATAGCGGATTGGAGCCTGAACGGTGAGTTGTTTTACTATATGACGCAAGTCCTGACCGGACGCGGTCAGTATCGTAGCTATATGATGGGGATTAAGAAAAACTTACAGTACATGGAAGGCATAGAATGCATGATGATGAGGGCGGAGGCATTCTAATGGCACTCTAGCTTCCCTGATCGTCATATTGATTATACGATCGCATAGCATTTAAGTATAAGTACATCCAAGTAATTACACCATCTTTTTTGTTTCTGTTTTTGGGTTCTGCGAATCACTGGTGTACTACTTACACCCCCACTAAACTCGTATTTCTTCTTACCTTCCCAAGCTCACTCTTCCTTTGGCTTTACCTTGAAACCACTGAGACGTCTACACGCCGTCCTCCACCATCGTTTCCTCTGCTCCTCTCTCTATCTTCACGCACTGCCGTGTGAGTCGCCCAGATGAATAAGAGCAAGGCCAAGTTAAGCTGGCCTGAGTGGGGACGTTGAGAGCCCTAGGGCTCAGCTGCTCCCTCTCCTTCCCACACCGGCATCTCATCTCAGCCGTTGTATCGCTTAAAGCTTTTTCTCTTGGCTCGGACTTTTCTAAAGTCATCTTGAGTTACAAGATGACACCGATTCAGGCCGTCGTCTCTTTCCACGCCTCCGCTCTCATCATCATGCATCCTGTGTCTTCCATGTACTGTAAGTTTTTCTTAATCCCCATCATATAGCTCAGACACTAACCGCGCCCGATCAGCACCTACGTCATATAGTAAAATAACTCACCGTTCAGGCCATCGCACCACACTCCGAGGTCCGGTACAGCACTCCTAGTTCCCATTGGTCAACCCTTGTGCTCTGGAACCCGGAATCTGACGTCGGTACAGGTGGGGAGACGCACCCATGCATCTGAACGGCAGGTGCTTCCGTCAACTTGGGTGGTCTGTTGGGCTTGGTAGCTGTTAAGTGACCACTGTAAGTGCTCTCACTAGAGCGTACTATCTGTTTGATTCTCGTCTTCGTCGTGGTCCCCAGACCCTCATGTTAAGGTCTATTATTCTCTCTAATGGCCTTCTAGATATTTAGGCTTAGAAATTTGACAGCCCAGGATATATTTGTACTTAAACTTTGGCACGGAGTAAACCTGTGTTGGCCTCAAGGATATCGAAATACTGCTGAATACTGCCCGCCTCGTTTCAATTTATAGCGAGTGTGAACGATTTCGAAGACGGTTTGCGATAGATGCGCTTTTTAGGTATCTTTTAAGTAGACGGGCTCTCTACTTAGTTCTAGAATTCTTCAAGCTGGTCGAAAAAAGACTGGTCAGCATAGATAAGTTTATCGCGTAAGCGCGTGGGCAAGCTATGGTTGTAGAAGGCAGCTTTAACGTTATAATGGGACCTTGGTAGTCCAGACACTCTTGGCAAGGTGGCACAAGGTGGCTTCTGAGGTCTCTAATGGTTCCGCACCCCTGTATTGAAAACGCAAATGCCGCTCATTCAGCCTGCCAAATAACTGCTAGCCCTCAGCAAATATTCTCTTGGATTGGGGAAGTGACCGCTGTGTTCCTCTTCACCGATTGTTTACAATCTCGAGGGGAGCTGTCATTCGGCCTGAAACGACCCTCTGAGGCAGAACGTGCTCCGTTCTTCTTGCCTCTAGCACAGAAAGCACTGATGAAATTCCATAGTCTAACTGTATTGCATTGGAACTGTTTGAAGCATTTTTTGCAAAAGATGCCCCGGTTCATCGGAGTTCTCGTCTGCCTTGAAGTAAACAGCATAAGTGCAGCAAAAAAATAAACAAATCTAAAACGCAGCAAAAAAATATACAAATCTGCCTAAACGAAGCACAAATGCACGCTTTTATCTTCCCGTCATAGGGAAATATGGCATCTCATTTTTACAATACACTTACTACCGTTTTTGAAGCAATGGTACCGGGAAAAGCAAAATAGTTTGGTAAGAGCGCATCATTCCCTCATCGTTGCATGCCGAGAGCCACATCACAACGACGCATTCCTTCGCTCATTGTGTAGCGTAGATTCGGCAAGACGATTAGTTGGGTCGCGCACAAAGAGGCTTGTAGAGGTTAGAAATCGAATCTATTTGAACACATTGGGAGTAGGTGTGATGGAAGATAGAGAAAAGTCTGTGACCGGTGCTCTTCGTGTTCTGAAAAAACAGCTTGCAGCGCATCGTTCTGCCTATTTTTGTCCTGCGGAGTATATCGTCATACGTACCGCCCCATGTGAATACGTCGTAGCAACGCACTGGCAAGGACGAAGCCGAGTAGCGGCCAAGATCAAGACGCCGAGTGTTTTTAAAGAAAACGACCGGCCGTTTATGAAACAGAGCGTTCTCATCCAGAGAAGAGACTGTGCCCTTTGTGTCGACTGAAACAATATGAAGTTGGTCCTATCAGTACTAACAGCTGAGCCGCGTTTGTTAAAAATGTTGATCACTCCTGCACTTGCAAGGGTGCTAAGGCTAGCTCAGTGCCAGTGGTCCGCCAAGTGTCTCGAAGGCAAGTGGGTAGAACCCGTACGGGTACCCGATGTTCTGGTATTTTCTTACCTTGCCTGCCTCGGCGAGAGCTGAAGCATATCCGACCCGGGCCGCGCCAGCACTAACCATTGAAGGGGCTAATGAGTCAGTAACTGTCGCGTCCCAAACCAGCATGCAATCGCTCTCGAACGGGGTTAAGGTCAGACCGTCGGGTCTTTTTCCGCCTTCCCTATCCAGTCCGACGGGTTCCAGGACGCACGGTAGGCCACTAGAGCGTAGGGCTCTGCTGAAGGTTTCGTTCAGGGCTTAGTGTCGGGCTCGCCTACCTGCGCTGACGATACAGGATAGCCCGTGGCGTTTATCCGGCTGGACGGCGTCACCGCAGACGCAGGTATGACCGTGCACAAGGTCCGTCCCTAAACAAAGTCCGATCGCGATTCTCACCGACTCGTCATCTAGAAGTCCGATGACGATCCGAGCACAGGGTATGGCGTGGAGCCATGCGCCCGCCCCTTTAGAGGAGACGGCGCGCAACCTGGCCCTATCAGCGTCTGTGGCGCTTTCCGCGATGAGATTTTCAACCCTTTGCTCATGTAAAGCCGCCGACCAATCTCTCTGGCGTGCAGCTTCGGCGGGCTCGTGGCCGCACAGGGCAACTGCTCTACGGCGGCTTGTTTCTAAGCGATCTTCTAGGTCCGTAAGAGCGACTGAATCAAGAAGTGATTTAGCCTGTTGTAAAGACCTGTGGAGGGAAGCTACCAGAGCTACCTCCGATTGGACAATAGCATCAGGCAACCCTAGACCTCCCCAAAGAACGGGGAGTATAGCTTGTTGGCGTGCTTCTGCCGATAGACTGAGATTCAAAAGAGCCTCAACTGTAGTAAGCACGGTGTCGTTTAGTCGCTCAAGGAGTCCCGGAGCAAGCGAGCAGTCTGCACCTCGAAACAGGTGATTGAGACGTAGGGCCAAAAATTAAGATCTCAGAAGAAAAAGGCCCCGGTGAGATCCTACCAAAGGAATGCGTGACATCGCATGCTCTAGTTTTCCTATCCACCTTTCGAGAGCTGCCGGAACTCCCTCTGGGAATAGGGGGACGCTTAGTAACTCCAGATCCGTGCCAACAGTCCTGCATCCTGGGAGAACCTCTAGCACCTCAGAGTCGGTAGCACCTTATACGACATGAACCTCGCACTTTGCAGGATTTAGGGCCAGGCCACTCCGCTCCGCGAACTCGATGACTCTGTGGATGTCCCTCAGAACTGCATCAGGTGCCCCGCCCAGTACACCGTCGTCTAAGTACCATGTGTTTAGAAGGCACTCGAGAGAGTCGACTAACTCCTTGATACCCAGGCAAAACAGGGGGGACCCAATGGGTCGCCCTGCTGCACCCCAGTTAGCGACATTATGGTATCATGCGGCAGAAGAAGGCAAGATGGTTCTTTATAGGCTAGTTCCACTTGGTGGAACATACTCGGTGCCCAAGCCTTGACCGCATTTAACAGGTGGTCCCTCCGAATGGTGTTAAAGGCGTTTTTAAAGTCGAGCTTGGCCACAAGGGTGGCTCCGGAACGGGACTCCAAGAAGGACCGAGTTGAATGCACCGCGGCCTCGCATCCTCCCGGTGTCGCAAACCCGAGCTGATGACAACCTAGAGCACCTGCGATGGGCCTCACACCACCATCTTTCTTCTTGAGAGCAAAAAGTCGGGCGCCGAAGATAAGGGGTCGCCAGTCGGGGAAAGGCGATCCCCATCGAAGAAGATCGACAACCTTGGCCAGGGCAGCCACGAGCCGGTCTGCGGAAGCCCCCTAGAGCGGGGGACAACAGGTCTTGTAAGAGCCGGGGTCTGATGAAATCCAGGCCAGCTGCTGAACTACGGGAAAACGTTTGTATGGCAGGCCGGACGTTCTCGCCTGATGTAGTTGATGGCAGCAGCACGTGAGGAGGACTAGGCCATGTTAGAAAGGACCTTACAAACATTTTCCCCATCTATTTTAGGCCACAAAAAAATAAGAAGAGTCAGAAATGTGACCATTCTGAGAACGGGTCCCTAAGTCGTTATGGTGTCTCCGTGTAGTCATAAACACTCAATGAGGCCAACTTTTTTTTGAGGAGGTTTAGGGTGTGGAGTACAATTACGTACGACTGATTAAAAGCATAACAGGGGTTAATGAGCCCCTCAACATGCTCACGCTCAGACAGTGTGGAACAGCTCAGCCACCTAAAGGCAAGTCTCGCAGACAAACCTTGGCGTTTGGCAAAAGTCGAGCCGAAAGAATAAAGCGATACCCGCAGGAACATTATATGGATATTGATGTATTCCTATTACCTCACACTCTAAGTAGCTTTAAAACTAGACAAGGTTACCAGAATTTCAGACGCGTGTACGCTAGTTGGAGTGATACCACTGTGGTATTTCCTACCGTTGCAAATTGGCACTCATATTAATTCATCGGCAAACTCCCGGAAACTATTTAGCGTGTGATCTGACCCCGCTGTCAATTGAGCTGTAACTCCCCCTACCACAGGTTTTAAAAACGATATATATATATATATATATGAAGCTACCAGCGCTGATAGGTTCTTGTGAGGGAGAATATGTCTTACACAGCGAGAGCGATGTGTCCCTAAAAACTTCGATTACAGAGTGCAGATCAGCTTCATAGAATCGCCTCGTCTCAAAAGCATCCAGAACACTATCACGAACGTCGTGAATACTGGCGTACACAAAAAAATAGATTTCTTTTTTATTAAATTTTAACAGCAAGCGTTGCCGGGGCAATTCCGCCAAAACTGATTGAAATGCGTGAGGAGATAAATCGGCAATGGGAGCGACGTAAATACCGCGCTTCACCACCGAGTCTCGCCAAGCTACGACATGCTGTGGCGAGTTGAAAGCCATCGATAGAGTGTGATGCGCCATTGAATTCGTCCAGCCATGCTTCGCTGACTACAGCTGCGTCTAGGTGAGCGCCCTCCTTAGGCAAAAACATGAATATATACATATGTAAGTGTAAAGTTGATTTCAAATATACTCGTCCTTTCTTTCGCTATGCCAATTCTCGACTAAGAGGCACAATGTCGCTTCCTGTGATTAATTCTGGCATTACATACGCCACAAATAACCTTGACGAACAACCTTAGCAAATCAGTTTGCATCTCGCTCACATCTCTCGTTATCCAACTCGCGATAATCCCGTCAGCGGTTTTTACATGCAACAGGTGTCGTAAATTTCAGAAACTTGATCTGCTCCTTTCTGAACCACTCAAGCTGATTTTCAAGGAATACTATAATGATGGTATCGTTCCTGACATGCTTAGGTAAAGTATCGTAACCGCGACCCACAAAAAGGTTCAAAGAACAGATGTGAAAAATTACAGGCATGTATCACAGTACTCTACTGCACGTTGCATTAGGAAAAAAGACTCGTGGCGCACATACAGAGTTTTTTCTTGTACAAAACAAGCTACTCGATTACGCTCAACACTACTTCAGTTCTCATCGATCAACGTGTACTCAACACATATATATATATATATATATATTTAAATATAAGCATGTATTATATAAGGGGCGCCACAAAAAGATCGCAGTGTTTACCTATGTGCACAATATACGGGCTGCACGCAAGCATATATATAGTACGTATAGTATGATCGACGTACGATCAGGATTCGGCCACTCTAGAACGAATCAGCGGCAGGCAAAGACTATCCGAGAGGCAAGCGGCAACCTGCGCCATGCGCCATGTAGCCTGCCCTAACCTGGCGTCTGACATTGCTGCCCGCGTCTCCGGCTCCTCCTTGCACCGGCACTACCACGGCGCCCCAATCGCTCTTATGCATGGCAAAAACATGTATTACATACTACAGCTTTCCTCTCAACTTGTATTAGCAGACATACCAGGTACACGCATAAACGCACAGACACACGCAGACCCACATTCAGATCTACTAGTAGGAGAAGAGGTACACGATCGTGGAGCTACACACGGCGCCGGCAGCCGCATACCCACTACACCTGCAGCTGTTAGCGGCCGAAGCTGAAAGCAAGCGGAAAATCTCCTAGTGATGCCGACGGTAATTGGTTTTTGCTTAGGGAAACTCTTCCTTTCAGCTGGCTGCTTTCTCTCTCTCTGGCTTTTACAATATATATATATATATTAATATTCCCTTTGTTCTAGCCTTGCCCTATCAGCGTTCGTTCTCGCCTGTTTGTCAGGTGAGGAGTCGTTCAAAGGCACGATGGAATGTCAGCCAAATTACCACAACCACGTCGAGCTGGACCTGAGAGATACTGAGGCTAGCGTAGACAAGTGTGCAATCGACACAAGTAAAGAAATGTAGGAGTTACGTTAAGAACAACAACAATACCAACAACAGCGGCAGCAGCATCTATGTTTTTTAAAGTCGGACATTGTAAAATAAGGGGCAATTGCGTGACGACAGTACCATACTGTATATAGGTCGAGCCCGGTGGCGTGGTGGCTTTAGTCTGCGCCTCGCAACCGGAGGAGACACATAGCAGGTGCGCGGGTTCGAGCCCCACCGTTGCCCCACCTTTGTATTTATGGGGCATGTCCGTCCGTCTATGAAGCAATGCGAAAAACAGTTCCATGGACGTTAAATCTTGGCTGAGGGTCAGCCCGAAAACTTTACTTTAGTATCATACTATAGGAACAATTTTTATTCTAAATATGCTCAGCTAGACTCTTAGTTCTATCTGAGTAACGTATCCCACTAGAGTCATGTTTGCGTTGGTCGTGTTATGCATTTCTTCTACATTTCTACTGAACGACAGGCAGAGCGTCACTGTCAAGTTCAGTATTTACTCCCTCAATCATAATGGACCGATCGTCTGCGGCGTATGATCCGCTTCGACTAGCTCGTAGTAGTTTTGTTTTGGCGATGCCGATTTTCAGTTGGTTATCTTCTAGCACCAAAAGGGACTTCCCGTCGATAAAACTGCATGTGGTTTCGTGTTCAAGCGAGAACTTACAAGTTAAAAATCTGTAAACGACGCTAATTTGAGCAATTCTGCGGTAGTTGGTTGGGTGGGTTGTTTCACTCTCCTTTTTGTAAATTGGCTGCAGGAAACTTTTTCCGGTATTCTACAGCTGCGTAGGCTTACGTTGTACTCCCACTGTCATTATTTAATTGAATTGGTGGAGTGGGCCGTTTTGGGAGGAGTATTTATGGTTTTGTAGCATTCTGTTGTGCGAGTGCTACGCGCTAAATTATGTCCTATGCGTGTGTCTTTTCTTGCTTGATTTTTTTTAAATCCCGTTTTATGTCAGCGAGTTGTTGTAGTGTCCCTGGGCTAAAATCAGTGTGACTACATGTGGTGAAATGTATGGCTTTGTATTGCGTATCAAACCATGCTCTGTGCGCAGTGAGTTTGCAAAATCATTTTCACGTATATTATATCTTAATTGCGCACCGTATAGGTCTTTCAGTGGCACGGATATCGTTTGTTAGTTGAATAGGCTAAAGTACTTGTTGTAATATCTGGCAGCTCAGTGATATATAATATATCTGGCAGCTCAGTGAGCGGTTGAGGGTGTGTGCTAGTGGTGCATTAGGCGTGTCGGATCGGTGCAAGTTGAACGTGACTTCATAGCGTTTTCCTTAAGTTGAGGGGCTTTTTGAAATGTTCTTCTAACCGCTAATCTAAATTTTCTGTCAAAATGACAGCGTCTCTTTACGGCCACCGACTCTATCGGATTCTAGCCGTGTATATGGGCCTCTATTTTTTTCGGAATGAATTAGTTCCATGTCGTCTGGGTGTACATTGCACCGTAAATACAATACGTGCGTCCAAGCCGACGGGCAAGTGTTTACTAGCCTCTACTCGAACGTCGCAAATATCATAGCGTAGCAACCCTGCATTAAGCGTTTGTGTTGCACTCAATTTGTTATGCACATGCTCTTATTAAATTTCGTTACTCAAATACACTGTTTATTGGCTCATTGGTGGAACAGCACATACTAGATTCAGCCTTATAGAAACAGAATGAATCAAACAGGTGTGAATGATAAACTATTTTCAAATGAAGGAGTAAGAAGCATGACAACAAATGATTTGCTAGAAATTGAACGAAAATAAGTATGCGCCTTGCTCTAGAGAACGTTAAGCATTGGCGTTCCACCGCTGTTACGTGTCACCGTTCACGTTAACTTCAGGTGTGTATCGTATTGCTCGAAGCAACTGGTGGTTGCAGAACATGGATTTCAACGTTGTTGTTGTTGTTCGCCGACAAGCGAATGTCTTGGCTAAAAGCTTGATCTTTGTTATCCTACACACTTCGTACTTAACTGTACGCCACAAGCGTCGATGTGGACTTTAACGTAGTCGCTGCTGTCGCTGGTTTCGTATGGGCGATGCTCAGGGACAGGATCTCTTGCAAGATTCTTTGCAATTCCATTTTGACTCACTCTCTTTGCCGGCTAGCCTTTTTTTTCGTTTACGTTTTTCCGTAATTGTTTATGCCCGTGTGCGTGTGTTTTTCATGTCATGGCTAATGTTTAATCCACTCCGGCATTTACCTTGTCAAAATTGGAAACCATGCAAACCAATTTAAGAGTAGTGGCCGGTCTGGGTCTCGAACCCAGGCCTCCCGAATGCAGGGCAAAGGCTTTGCCACTAAGCCTCTCTCTCTCTGAACTCGTAACCCTGCCACCGCGACAATACTCACCTCCTCCGGTTGGCGTTCGCACGTTCGCGAAGAAAAAGTCGGTTTAGCACGACGATGGCAACAATGTACACACGTCTGTCGTCTACGTAACTAACTATAAGTATATAGAAACAGGAATAGAAAAACTACGGGTTGCCATGATCACCTTCACCCCGCATCTCTCCACCGTTTGTAGCAATCGCAGTCATTATTGCGGCCCGATCTCTACGTCGTCTATGCCGTTCCCGGCCGTTCAGGTGTCGTACGTGGCTAGCATAGAAATCAGCAGACTCATTTCGCTTTTGGCCCTTGGCCGGTGGTCAGGCAAACGAGATGTATATATAGGAAGAGAGAAGAAAAAGAGAAATAAATCTAATTATTCATTAACATCTTCTTTATATATATATATATATATACTAGCTAAGTCTCTCTATCCTTGTCTCTTTCTCTCTCTATCTCTCTCTATATATAGGTATATATATATATATATATATATATATATATATATATATATATATATATATATATATATGTATATACTCTGACCCGATTATGTAAAAAAAAATATAGAAGACACTGTAGTAGTGAGCGTAAACGAGTTGTTTAATTATTATTAATTATTATTACTAATTATAAAATCAGCTGTGACAATAATAAAGAAAAAAAATATATATATATAAATTTGGATTTGCATGCGCTCAAGCAAATAATCCGTTTTGAAACTCTCAAAACGGGCTACGGCATCTGAGGTGATGGATTGCTGGCTCCTTGGATTGTTGACGCGTGATACGTCAAACAAGTGTACTAGTAATGCACATTTTGTAAGTTGACGTAGACCAATGACGCCTTCACAATCTGGGTAATGTGGAGGCCAAAATTAAGATCAAGCGAAATGCATACGCCAGGTCTCGTGTATAAACGAGAGTCGGTAAAATGAGGTCGTTAATTTTTTATGTTCTGCATGTGGATCTACAGAGAGACAACGCCGACACTCGAGCAATAACAATATGAGCAATACTGTAGATGTTATATAATTAATATATTAGTTACTGTAATACATGTACATAATACTAATAATAAACTCCTATTATTATTATTATTATTATTATTATTAGAAAAAGAAGTATAAATGATTGACTATAGAGGGAGAAGGTCCTTGAAATCTGCCTGAAAAGCACTGTCAAAAGGTTGAGCCTAGGACTCGTGACATTACGAGTTGCAAGCCATAGCTGCCGTATCGTCCCGCCATTCTATTAGGAGACACATACTGATCCGCGTGTTGCACACATTGCAAGAACCACATGCTTTCGATAGAACGTTGTTTTATTTTGTCTTTGTTTTTATTACGCGAACTTAATATTCTAATGTTTTTTTTTATTGAATCACGAAATTAACAACAGTAGCTAACAATGCTTCGATAAAATTATATTTAAGATTATTGTTTTTACTTATATTTTATTTAAAGCACAGACATATGATTTAGGTAGCACTAAAGAATAAAAGATGATATGTATTGGATGTTCTAGGACATATGATCTTTTATATTACTTAAAACACGAGCAAACAGTGCGTCGTATAACTATTAAAACTGCTTTCCTTGTGCAATTCATCTACTGGCTAACGATGGAGACTGTTGGCAATAGCTCTCCACGCTGTGCAGACCGTGTTTTGCTTACGTGGAGTTGATAGTGTTTATGTTTCCTGAGATTGAGGAATGCAGAGAGAAAGGAAAGCAGAGCGTACCAGAGGAAATGCCTTTAAACTCTATTCTAGATCCTCCTTTTTCATTCGGCTTAGCACTTACAAACGATTTTTCCATCTATTATGATCTAAATTGAAAGGAAGCATGTGCTTGCCTCGGTTTGGGAGGGCGCGGCGCCCATACGAAAGCCGATTCTAAACAGCGATATTTACCGAGCCATTCAATGACTCAACGACCGTACACGAACGTAGAATACATGTATATTTAGTTGTCATTTCTTCTATAAAATTGTTTCATCGTGTTAGTTTTAAAACTGGCACCTGGATAATTATATTCCTCACAATTTAATGTTCTAAAATTGAAATTTTTTTCCCGACTTTTTGTACACGTGTATATCTGCCAAAAATTCTCGTCTGTTAGATTGCGTGACGCCGTACCAGAGCCTCATGTTATTAGAGAGGGAAAGTTAACGGCTGGTGTGTGGTCTCTATCATGTGGCCGATAACAAGATACCTCTCCTACCCTATTGCATTGGGAGAAATGTCCTAATTAAGTAAATTGTGTAATCTCCCTCAAGTATGGATATAACTTAATGTTCACCCTACATATATATACCGATATAAGAAGGGAACTTTTTCTCAGACCACATTATTCAAAGGGGTTAGAAAGCCATTTTGGTGAGCGGATCGATCAGTAAACCATCGCTATCCTGTTTCAAGACAGCGCTAAGTCCGTTCCATCATATCGAAAATTGTAGAGCTCGTTGAAGAAAATATTTTTTCAATTAAACATGGTTTTTGAGAAGTCTTGTTTCGGAGTGAGGGTGATATTACTAAAATCCGTGACACTAGTGTTACTGCCTGGCATAGGAGCACAAAATGTACAACTAGTCCTCCTATACTGAAACTAAGTACACCGTCGTGTTCGTTAGAACGTTCTGCTTCTTACGAAGAACATATAACGCCAATTAGGAGATTCCACGTGGTCGTTTAGAAAAGAATTCGCAAACAAAAATATATTTTCTTAGCTTTCACGTCCAATGCCTCAAAATCATAACCCTAGGGCCATTCAAAGCGCTTAAAACTAACACATTTAGGCAAAGGTGAATTCTATGACGATTATTTTGGTACTAAATATATGGCAATGCGAGCCGTGCATGCCTGAATGTGTAAGTTTTCAGCGCTGTGAATGGTCGTAGGATTATGATTTCAAGGCATGAAGGCTAATAAAAGAACTTCACCCTTTGCGAATTTTCTTCTAAACCACCATGTCGCATCTTCTGGCTGGCCGAGGCTATATGTTCGTCACAGAATTTTCTCACAAACACGGCGGTGTGCTTAACTTCAGTGTAGAAAAACTTTTTGTCTCGCAATTGCACATTATCTGCTTCTATGTCGGGCAACAACACTAGCGTCACGGATTTTAGTAAAATCACTCTCACTCAAAAACCTTCCCCAAAAACATATTCCATTGAAAAAATGTTTATTTTAACGAGCTCTGCGATGATTTATATTGATTTTCAAATATTCCTGAGAGACCCTATATATAAAGAGTGTAACTTTTGTCTCGAAGTTTGATTTATTTTGTAACCATTTTTATTTACCGAGAGCTTAAGCATTGCAAAATGCAGTTCCGTTGAATAAATCACATTTGAAACCTAAAAAAAAAACTTGAATATATCCTACCGGTGGCAGCCTTAAGTGAAAAAGCTTTAGCGTTATCTCAAAACAGGGTAGAGGTGGTTTTCATATATATATATATATATATATATTTATATATATATACAGGGTCATTCATATCAATATGTACTTATTTCGAGGTTTGGTAGAACTCGGCAAAAAGTCAACGCATGAAGGAATCGATTATACCGGCGTGTTCGGCGGAAAATTCTGCGGAAGTTACTTAACTAGCTTGCGTAGCGAAAAGCGAATAACCAGATTAAGCAAAGTCATAAAAAAAAAGTCGATATGCTACGTTAACGCTTTTGCGTGAAAAATCGTAAAAAAAATCCATTACGACCAAAATGTGCGTCCAAAAGACCACTCTCACGCAATAGCAAATTACTTGCCCACCATTTTTCACCCCCTCATTCCATTAGGAAAAATTATTCTCTTGCCAAGTTCTGCAAAACCTCAAAATATTTACCTCTCATACACCCTATGCAAGTATGCATGCTTTCGCTCTCGATATGGCCATCGACTTTGATACGAAAAGGGTGGGCATTAAATTTGCTATTGCGTGAGAGTGGTCCTTTGGACGTACATTTTTGGTAGTAATGGAAAAATGTAACGATTTTTTACGAAAAAGCGTTAACGCAAGACATAACAACATATCGACTTTTTATGTTTTTCCTTAATCAGGCTATTCGCTGTTCGCTACGCAAGCTAGTGAAGCGCATATAGTTCCATTGCGCAGAATTTTCCGTCGACCACGCTGGTATAATCGGTTCCTTCATTCGTTGGCTCTCCCGCAAACGTAGATTTCGCACAACTATGTAGGACAAAACAGGGCAGAACAATTTATTTTATAAATTTCACTCTCTCTCCTAAACAAGACGTTTCTGCCATTGAAAAAAACATTTTCTTGCCAAGTTCTACCAAACCTTAAAATAAGTACATAACGATATGAATGACTCTGTATATATGAAGGAACGCCTTAACAGTAAGCGGCGCGGTCAAGAAACCATCATTAGTCTTTCCCAAGCAGTGCCAAGGCATAAAGCTGGCACCAGGGGCTCATATTCCATACAGCTCATATGGAAGCATCTGAACGTAGAACCATTAGAAACGCTGGACGAAGTGAATGAAGCTAACTTTCCTTAAACCAGTTTGAAGGACTTATTAAAGGTTTGCAATAAACTGGTCGTCCGGAGATTCCGGCCCACAAGAAATTCATATTCATCCCTGGAGTATCCAGATGGCGGAGGTCGATCGAAAACGTTTTGAAAACCGGAACGATGACTAGCGACGTACGGAAGGATTGACATAAAACAAATCGACACGTCACAGTGCCGAAAATACAAAATAAATGGGTTTCATAATATTTTTTCGTGGCATATAGGGATGTCATGAGCCCGAAAAACAGCATACCTGCGTTCGATGACGAGCTAAGAAGAGACATGCGCGATACCACGCCGACGCGTGCACATTAGCTTTGATTTAATAGCATTAAGTTGTACAATGTACCTAACCAAGTACGCAAATTAGCTTCATCTGCTTGCCACCATATCTTTATTTGATACACGACAGTTATATATTACATAGGTTTCTTGCTATAGGAGTGCATCAAAACATTACCTAGAGGGCTGCTTCTAGGAAAAGAGCAGCCTCATGGACTTAACCGGACGTCAAAATATGCTTTTCGCTATATATATAAAATCGCACCAATGTTACTTCCAATATGATAAATGTAGGCCACGATATCACATTTCGACTATACGGTGACAAAGGAAAGCGACAAATGTATAGACACGTGTGTGTATATATATATATGTGTGTATGTTCAGGCTAGCGCGTCTGCACCTTTGAGACAAATATCTTTATAGAGCATTTATGCTGCATGTGAGGTGTATACGTACACTACATGTGGCATAGGCTATAGTTATTAGAGTTCGAATTTAACTTCTAATGCGCTTTCTTGACGAACCAATTGATAGTAAACGGTGCAGATTCCTTAAGTACCAGCCTACATACAGTTCTAGCACAAAACGGTTTTCTAGCTCACTAGATGGAAATCCCATTGAGCGGTGGTCGATGTACTTGAAACCAAGTCATGAAACCCCCAATGATTTCTCTCTGCGTCACCTCTATCACCCAGTGTTTCCGCCTTAACATCACATTTTCCCAGTAAACCGTTGCAGGCAAAAAATGTCGGCCTACTCTCCACGAATTGCACGTCTATAAAGCAATCAAACTGAAAGTGCTATAAAAAGTTGCGGTTTTCCCTGAACCCGGATTATATATATATATATATATATATATATATATAAAGATCGTGACGTGAAACCCCGTCACATAAAACATTAAAACGACTTGGTTACAACTTTTCACTACTGCTGCTAAACGATTACAATATAATGAGTTACCGGGATTATAAAATGGACATTTGATTTATGAAGGCTACCTATAATATATACACATCAGTAAGCATGTATAAGTGCACGTAAAAAATCGGAATTTCATACAGATATAAATATGACTTGCTGCGCTCATACTCTGACTTGAAAGGTACAACTTCCTCGTGCAGAGGAAATGCAGATGCCCATGTATGGCTGGAATGTTGAACATCGCTATGGCTGGAATGGTTTTCTTGAACAATTGGTTGGCGCAGACAGTTTGCATCTGTAGTGTGTCACTTTGACCGCTTTTGACATACAATTGTGTCACCTTATAGCAGTTTGACTCATGCAGAAAAGATCTAAACCGTGACTGGCAATTTAGTGCATATATATATATATATATATATATATATATATTAATGTGCGGTGTTCCAACTGTTTTGTCGATATATATATATATGCCGCCGGTCATGTATGCCTGCTGCACTTCAAGTGCTTTAGGCTGACAAATAATCAGCCTGCGTCAGTCATCGTAATCGTCGGCTGATTCACATAGCGCTCAGAAGCATGGCCAAATAATGGCGTAAACGCGGCGATCGTATTTTGGACTGAAGCGCATTTCGCTTCATAAGGGTGTATATACTTCATATCTAACAGGAAATTGCACGACTATGCAAGAGGCCCAGCCACCACAGTAGCGGTCGTAGTCGTGGCAGCAGGGAGTGTACTTGCAAGCGGGAGGGAGCCAGCGACAATCACGCTGTCCTCGAGGATGATTTCGATCTCTTTCTTCAGGTCCTCGGCTTCGGGCATGTCGAGCGCCTTCATGCAGAATGACAAAGCCGCCTCAAAGTTGCCCACCGCGTGCAAGTATCGCGCGTACTTCAAACGGACTGCTGCTGGTCGATACTCCTCTGCCAAAACAACGGTGAATAAGCACACAATGACACAGAATTAATAATAATAATAATAATTATAATAATGATAATAGTCGTTATTATAGCTAGGAAACGGGAAAAAGTACAAACAAAATATGAAGAAACCTAAGGAATCTAACAAAATGTGTCTCTGAGTTTTATCTCTCTTCCCTCGGCGTATCCTACCTTTTATTTTCTCCCAATCGACGTGAAGTCCGGCCTCTTCAGCAGCGTTCACGAGTAGCATCGCCCGCTCGTGCATCTGATTTGCGGCGAGAAGCTGAACACAGCGACCGACTTCGCCCACAGAAAGCAGCGCGACGGCTGCCCGACTGCGCTGGTTAGTGGCCACCAGTGACAGGTGTTCGGCCCATTTACACACCACGTCGCTCTGCTCACTCGGCGGTAGCGAACACTGCGGGATGATATGGGCACAGACGACCGCAAATCACCCAAACCATGAAACAAAATAAAAACCTAGTTGTATGTATGGCAATAGCAGCAGCAGCAACAGCAACACCAGCGACAAACAATACTAGTACAAAATTAACAAGCAATAATCAGAGTACTGACTGAAGCGACTTCACCAATGCCTGAGAGAGAGGGAACATTAGCCATGACGAGACAGGCGTTGTTATAAGCGTATGAAGCGAAAATAAAACGTACTCTTTATTGCTCGTTTTGTTATGAAAAGGGTGGTTGTTAACGTGTGTCTATGGCCCATGGCCTAATAGCTATACCCTAGCAAGTAACTATAACTTAAATCATATTACATTTTGCCAATATACTGCAGAGCCATAAAAATAGAAAAATATATATAATAAAAAAAATATTGCAATGATTTATTAATCATTTATAATACATTTACACACTATATATATATATATATATATATATATATAATAGCGATAGCAGATAATGCATACCTTGGCAAGCCAGACGCTCTTGTCCCACTGCGCGCTACTCTGCAGGTATCGGCAAGCATCAAGCGCTTTGCCAATGACGCAAAGCAGCTGTACGCCCAACTGGGTGTCGCCCGACGCGATGAGGTTCGTCGCCACCAACTTCACCACCGAAGACTGGGATGCGTTCTCCGTTTTCAAGCATGCGATCAAACACGCCCTATGTTCCCCCAAACACATACATATGTGCACCAAACATCAATAATATATATATATATATATATATATGTGTATATATGTATATGTATATATGTATATATATATATATATCTATATATATATGTGTGTCTATGTATATATCTATATATCATATATCATCTCTATATCTGTCTCTATTGTCTCTGTCTATCTATCTATATCTCTCTCTCTCTCTGTCTTCTCTGTATCTCTCTCTATCTCTATCTATATATCTCTTCTCTCTCTCTGTGTCTCTGTCTCTCTCTATCTCTCTCTCTCTCTCTCTATCCCTCTCTCCCTCTCTCTCTCTATCTCTCTCTCTCTCTCTCTCTCTCTCTCTCTGTGTGTCTTCTGTCTCTCTCTCTCTCTCTCTCTCTCTCTTGTCTCTCTGTCTCTTATATATATATATATATATATATATATATATATATATATAATATAATTCTGCTATTACTGCTGTGTTAATATATTGCGACAAAAACCTTTCGTGAGATTGGTTACCTTAAAGCGTCATGGGTGAACAGTGGGTTCGGGGGTTCAGTTTCGAGAAGCAACTGCACAGCTCGGTCGACGTCGCCCAACAGAAGAAACTCGTCGATGCAACGCTGCGTAAGCTGCTCAGTACCACATACCGACATTCAACCAACGAGACAACAATCGCGAAAGAACGTGTAAGCACATACATAAGTACAAAGTGCCAATTGCGCTTTTAACTCTCGGTTTATTTGTGCACCTTTCTCGTATCCCTTATTAATCTAGCATCCACTATGTCCTTCTAAAAATGCGTATTTCTCGATATACAACTACACTCCCTTACGTAACTTACGTCTGATATGTATTCAATAGGCTATTCAATTCTTAGTTTCTCAACAAAATTCTCCTCCTTACCACTGTTGAGGAGAGACCATTGACAACCAAAAAATTAAAACTAAGACCAAAACCAACGCATAGCTCATAGTACTCTGTGGCGGGGAGAGGCATGCAAACTATGTTTACCTTTGCAAGAAATTCCCAGACATATTTTTCCAGTCCGACGATTCCCGTCTGTCTGCCCACCTACCTGGTAATTGCTTGCCCGTTTGCTCTCGTGCAGCATCGCACGGTGCAGCTGTCTTCGGCGGTATTCGCTCTGTTGCAGAAGCAGATCAAAGCTTGGCGGCAACTTTTTCCGCGCGGGATCAACCAGAGATTCGAACATTGTCCAAAACCGGACAGCCTCGTCGTCACCAAATAGCCTAGCGTCCCCATCATCGCCGTTATCCGTCACAGACGCATATAAAGAGAAAATGCAAAAAAAACCAAACAAAATAGCACAAAGAAAATCAAACATTTATGAAACACGCGGAAGGGAAAGGCGAGTGAGAGAGACGTCAATATTAGCTAAAGCCTCAAAGTATCTTCATTCATTCAATTCGTAAATCCTACATACCTATTTTCAAAAGCGAATCCACGTTGTATCTTTAGCTCTATTTATGTGCATGTATACATATTAAGAGATTAAATATATATATATACATATGCAACGTTGTGTTTCAACAATGAAACGACATTGGAGAGCACCACTTAACGGTCGTTTCAAGGTTTGGCTCTGTGTGAAGCCATATATGTGTAGGCACGTCTATCCAGTACATACCTGGCAATGATAAGAGCGCGTCCAGAAACACTGGCGTTGGCCAGCGCCTCCCAAATGTCCGGATCGAGATCGGCAAGCATGCTGCGTGCCAACGCCGTGTCCTCAGAGTTCACAAAGCTTCGACCCGTCGTCATGACAGCTAACGGATCGAGCGGATCTTGCGGGTTGTGCGGCAGGTGCTGCAAAATAGACTTGAGATGCAAGGCCGAGTTGGGCGACAGGATCTGCGGTAGAAACGGCATCTCCTCAAAGAAGTAGTCGGCAATGGCGCTGGAAGCCTGTGCCTTGAGCTCCATGTCCATTATGGAAATCGTACCATTGGCCCAGCCGAGAAGTGGGCCCACAGAACCGGCCCAGTCAACGTGCAACACCTCACCTCGAGCGGTCTTTAACGATGCCAGCCGATTCAACTGCACACGAATAAACAAAACGAGCCAGTCAAATCTAGTAAAAACAACCCTTGCTTTGCGACATTCTTTGAGTATAATCTTACCTACGATTCTAAATTTAAATTATAATAATTGCGTATATATATACACGTTTCCTACTTGCACAGTTTATAATTTGTTTTTGAGTATTAAATGTTTAAGCAGAATTACACTCATTCAAGGCCAATTAGACTAATCACGTGTTTTCAGATCCCAGCTCTACGCCCCCTAAACCCTTAAAGACACGGTAATGCAATAGAAATTATACGAAAATTAGTAATATCCATGATTCATATCGGTGCAAATAGTTTTTGTGATTGTCAGGAAGACATAGCAATTATTGGGTCTACAAAAAAACATTTTTCGGGAAAAAAACGGGGAAACCGAAAAGACTTTTTGGTCTTCAAAAAATTTTTTTTTTCGAAAAAAAAAAAGGAAAAAAAAACGAAAAGACTTTTTGGTTTTCAAAAAAGTTTTTCCGAAAAAACAACGAAAAAAAAACGGGAAAACCGAAAATACTTTTTGGTCTTCCAAAAAGTTTTTTCGGAAGAAAACGGAAAAAACACGAAAAAACTTTTTTGTAGACCTAATAAAACGTATGCAGCTAAAGAAGCAGCCAAAATCTCAGCAGAGCTACGGAAAGTCCCCCCACGGACCAGAGGAACAACCGACTATCGGCGTCGCCTCTTAGCAGCAGTTTTAGACGGCATCATGTTATACGCCGCGCCCTTATTGGAATGCACGGCCACCAGAGCTGCAACACGTCGCCTCCTTAACAAGACTCAAAGAATTATGGCGCCTAACATAGCACGAGCAAGTCTCACGGCTTCCACAGCAGTCATACTGGCCACTCACGCAACTGCTAACAGGCTGACAGCTGACACAATTGTGTTACTACCAGAATAAATGAATTAACTCGTGCGAGTGTTCTGTCAACGTCAAGGCGACGGGAAGGAGCCAACGGACCTCCGTATGCTCCAATAGAAGAGCTAGAAGAACTTAAACAGTCTGTAACTGCAGCTTAAAGGGAGCAGTCGCTCCTTTCCTATAACGCTAGTTTATTCATCCGCTCTGCTTTCCCCAATCGTCGTCAGTCAAGTGAAGTACGCCTATTTAGTTATTGAAGGAAAGTCCTCCAGCTACTTTTACGGATGCCGCCGATTTAGTCGACATTCGTTCGTGACGGTGTACGTAGTGTACGTAGTACAATAGTAGTACGTAGTGCTCTACAATCCCTATGTTAAATAAACTCAAGTACAAATTACACAGATTGAAATGTTTACATGGCCTGCTATCGTTGAAGCCTCGACCACAACACATTCAGTAGTAGTTTTCAGATAGCCCACACATATGGAGGCAAAATATACACAAGGTGGGCATCATCGTTTAGAGGTCATAGCCTACCGTATGATCGGCGGTGGCCTCCCACAACTCGACGGCCTCTTGAAAAAGTACAATGATTTTCATATTTCCTCGACCCGGAGCGAAAACGACTTTTCGGACAGCGCCTCGCTGCGTGGGCGTCGTTTCGCTGTTCTTCGTCGTGATATCCCACAGCGACAGATTGCCTTCTATGTCGCCTAGCACGAGTTTGTCCGCCTGCCAATTTAGTTTACTAGGTAAATTAGGTCTGTTAACTATGTAAGTCGTATTCTTCTTTTTTCGAACACATATAACGTGTGCTTACATGTCCTCAATAATATATATATATATATATATATATATATGTCCACATCGTGGGTTAACTTTAACATAATACTTCAACAGGCTTATATGTATAAACATGCATACAGATACGAATACGACACTTTGTGATCGCTTACCTTCCAGGCGGTACAAGTAATAGCCCCTGCAGATGCTGGCACAACCATGCGCACGTTGCTCTTCAGAACAGAGCCATCCACTAAGAAGAAGCATATCTGTGCAAATAAAATAACATCATCAGTCAAAACACATCAACGACGCACACTTGTTAATTTACTTCGGTACATATTACTAATAAATGACGCACCGTTCAATCGTATACGTAGGACCAAACACGGCTAACGCGGATTATATATATATATATATATATATATATATCATACGTATCTCGTTGCAAGCACGCACTAGAATGTCTAAGGATTGCCAACATCAACAACCTTGCTTTGTGCGTCGACAGCGAGAAAGTGTTCCTTGACGAACTGTTGTTGATAATGCTGCCCCTTGGTGTTATTATTCGTCCCGTCGGGAGAAGGAACATCCGGCTGCTGCTGGTCGTTGACCGGGGGTTTTAGGAAGATAGGCTCAGTCTGTTTTGGGGGGGTGATCAGGTTGTGTTCGTCGCCAGCCTCCGAGTGTTTCCGGCGCAATGCCGAGCGAGGACTCCACTCGAGGCAGGTAATTCCACGGAAGTTCTGCGATACCGTCGACAGGAGGTTCAGGCTGCACAGGTCCCATAACTCAAATGGCTGGTCCCTGAACGCGACGATAAAGTACTGCCTGAAGATAAAAAGGAAACTATAATCAGGGGGAGAATGCAAGCGAGGGTCATACGAGACTCTGCCTCTGGGGCCAGAGCTATATATATATGTATACAGAAATAAATAATGTAGATGAGATGTATAAGTCAAATTACAAATGCTGCAAAGTGCCGCAAAACAACGCAAATTTACTACCGTTTTCATTGTACAGTTATCCGTAACGTACCCGTGTTTGGACACCGCGACAAGTTCAATCGGCTTTTCGTCTGCGCGGTCAGTTCGGATCTGCCGCACCCTTCCCGAAGTTACCTCAGTGAGAGATAGCTCATTTTTTATATTGCTGTTCTGTGACGAGGTCACCTGCAATCAGATTGAGCACAAGCAGGTTATAAGAAGCCCTAGACTTGTCGAAGTCACCACAAACAATGACAAAAACAACGCAAAAAGTATACGCAGAACATATGTAAGGCTATCATAATCTGTTCGATACTTGTACACAGTACTAGCAATCGCAAAGGCAATAGTACCAGCATACACAGAAAAATAGCCAAACGAAAGTTGCAGTGTGGTTCGCTACCTGTAGCGTGGCGTTGGCAAACGAAAGAAAACTCGTAAGGCTGGTCCACTCAATGCCTCGTACGGCGGTCGTGTGAACACAGATGTTGCGCTCCACTGCGCCAGTAGCCACATTCAGCACCTGTTCAAAGACATCATACGTATCACACGCAGATTAATTTATAACATACAACATCATCGTTACAGCCATAACAACATCGTCGTCAACCTTACTTGTTGGCTCCTTCCTCCTTGAAAAATGATTGAACAGTTCGGAAACACTCAGCAAGTGCGGGGCAAGGCGGTGACGCAGCTAGGAAATTATACAAGAACAAGAGCTATCAAGAGCTCAAATATAGGGGGGTTATCAGTAATAACACATTTATTACTGATAAAATGTGTTCAGTAAGCTGTATGATGTGACCCCACGATACTTTGAATTCGTTTTTCTGTATTGGTGGCAATTACCTGCACATTTCCGGTGGCTACCGCGCAGGCTAAAAGGGGTCGGTAGGTTTTCCAATTCTTGAAAGTTACCGGTGGACACATTTTTATGCAGTGTGGAACCGTCGACAGGGTTTCCAAATTTGCCGTCAGCACAAGACGTCGTTTGCCCTGCGTCAATACAAATTAGGAACAGAATCACAACGTGAACCAGTAGCATGACCTTTCTACAATTATAAATACCACTATACACGTTAACGTAGTTAATGCCACTACGAGATGAGCAATACGACATATGTAGCAATTACTCAGCTAGTTAGATATCTCAATGGGCCTTCACTACTCTATCATCAGACTTTTTGTGCATGCAGACATGCAGACTAAGCATAACGAAAAGGCCGGTGAATCATACGGCGCATTTAGCACGTCTGATAATTTCTTAATGAACACAGTAATGTCACCTGCTGATGTAAGTTTACCGTTCCAGTAAACACTTACCGACTTTGAGTCTTTGGCCGGAGGGAGCATTTGATAGAAGAGTGTCCGGCCATCCTGGAGAACAAGTGCCGCTCGTAGACCTACGCCATTACTTAGTGCGCCCACCTGATTGATGCCACTAGCATCGTCAACCTGAACCACAAGCAAAACGTAAACATTTACTTTTGCATAAGATAAAACATATATATATATATTTTTTTTTTCGTAAGGCTAATGCCCGTGTACGTTTTTTTTTTATGTCATGGCTAATTGTTAATTCACTCCGGCATTTACCTTGTCTAAATCGGAAACCGTGCAAACCAATTTAAGAATGGCCGGTCTGGGTCTCGAACCCAGTCCCCCCGAATGCAAGGCAAAGGCTTTGCCACTAAGCCATCTTGCTCGGTGCAATATATATATACACCAATGTATCCTCTTCCAATATCTACTGAGAAATTTACTTCTACTGGAACAACTTCTTCTTAGCAATATCGACCTGGTCCTTTCAAACATTTGGTCCTAAATCTACGGCCTCCGATAGGTCTATAATTCTGACCGCTTTCTTAAAAAAACTACACTATTTTTCAATATGTTCCATTGTCTCATTTCCTAACCCTCGACATTCTGTACGTCCCTTCCATATATGTAGCCCGCTGTACCCGTGTATGAAACTTCCCTGCCCGGGGATTTGCTAATAGCCCACTCGCTCTTATAGTATTATCTACCAATTCCACCCCGGCAATTTCCCGTTTTTCCTTTCTATCTAAATCTACCAAACTCGATACGCCCCTCAACGCCCATTTCCATTTGCTTATATATATGTCTACTTTTAGGCACACGGAGTAGCTCACCTGCTGGGAGGGACATATACCAAAGGCGACGATGCGTGAGTTTCTGGTGACCATGCGGTATGGTTCCGATGTACATACTGTATCGTAGTAGACGTCAAACTGCGCAGAACGGGTCATATGCGAACTCCAAGCTGTCGCCATCAGAGGTAGGCTTGAGGGTACCTCCGGTGCGCCTCCGCCTGCAAAGCAATTACCCAAGCCACCATAGATGTTCAAAATATGCGGTACACAACGTTAAAAGAAGCCCCCTTTAAGTCAGAGTAATCCACCTAATCTTATAAAAACACATCGAAAACCTATTTTGCCATTTCATCTAGTAATTTTCATTTCACGTTTCACATAGTAACAATTGTAATAATAGAAGCACAACAAACAAAGACGACAACGGACAATTACACGATTTGAACCGGCCTGGTCTGCTGGTGCGCGACTTCCGCGCGCTGCGGGGACCTTCACGAGCCACTATGTAAGCTAGTCAGACGGTACAAACTCCCAAAACTGACACTCCCGTGTTTTAACAACTAACCGGGGGGCAAGGCATACGATAGATTTGGGTGTCAACGAATTTATATTGTCATCCTGTCGTGGCCCATTCGAGGGCTGTTAAGGCTATTGCCAATACGGGGGGACCGTTCTGCACGAGGACCCCCGGGCCGGACGGTTAATGCCCCGAGTGACACTCGGTGGTACCGTTCCGGGACGCCTGCTGCCTTGGCTTAATAGGCAAAATGAAGGGCGAGTCGCCACATGAAGCGGACCACCGGTCGAGAGGACCGTCTGGCATAGTTTTTGCTATGTAACCCTGCCCTGGAGTGGTCGAGCACCCTGTAATGGGGGGTATTGTATATTCTGGGGTGTAACGCGGAATCGCGAGGTGATTGAATCTGATCGGTACGGTGGAGTAGTGTGGCACCCCCACAGATACCCTCGATAGGGGGGAAGGGTGGGGGGTCTGTCGGCCTGTCTATTCGGGCGCGGCGGGCACTCCCGTGTTCTGTCCGCGCGAAAATCGCGGGCGGCGGGAGTGTAAGTATTTCTCACTTTTGATGTTGCTGATATGCATATACGAGAGCGGATCAAAAAGTAAAAAACTGCTACATATTTATAACAAATAAAACTGTTTAATATTTGCAAGTAATTTTGTTCATCTCAAACTACCCCCCCCCCCCCGCCTGCTTTATCTCTCTTATAGTCCCTTAATTTTTTTATCCGTGGGAGCGGGAAAAGTACGGAGTCAGATCTGGCGTACGGGAAGGTTGCGGAAATACAGACATTTAGTTTTTTTATCGAATATTCCAAAATTAGTAACGCTGTGTGCGCTGGTGCGTTGTCGTTATGGAGGACCCAAAAGTTATATACCCAGAGTTCATTTTTGTTGTAATTAGTGTTTTAAGTAATGCTCTTGCGTCGGACGTTCTCGTGCAATCTTATTAAAACTCGATGTAGTATTCCTTATTGATCTTGTCCATCTGCTCTCGCATTGCATTGTCTAACTGTTCTTATATATATATATATATATATATATATATATATATATATATATATATATATATATATATATATAAATATATTGTTCATACTGCTGCTGGTGTTGCTGCTGCTGGTAGAGACGGTTTGCTGGCCTTTTGTCTCATCTAATCCCGGCGGCAGGACGGTCGGTCTTCGGTACCGCACCGTTATCACACCCGAATCGTGAAGGCACACCAAGCAGCCTGTCAATCGACACAGTCGAACAGCAAAAAGTCCCGCCTGGCTCCTCTCCACAACGACCGAACTGATTGCCTGAAACCCCAATACGACGAGCACGACGGCATTTATAACACCACTTCATCGAAAGATAGCACACCCGCAAAAAAAGCCGTCCGACAGGACGTATTGAAAGCAAGCGAGAGCTACATAACAAAATCAAATTATTCTCTATTGCGCACGAAAGGTTGCCTAGTCGGCTATGGGATGACACTGTGGGACACAGAGAAGAGCAAGTTACGGGCCAAAAAAGTTCCTATCGAAATTGCCAAACCGGAGACATTTACGTCAACTCGCAACCAGGCTCTGCCACACACAGGCACACGACCAACTGTATCAAAACTTATAACATTGTACTGTGTATGTCTAATACACTCTACAGTAATAGCATCAGAACACACATATATTGTAGAAACAAACCTGTACACAGCAACAGCAGTGTAGTGCGTACAGTAAAATAAACGCCAAAAATACAAAATTGCACTGCGGCGGCTGCGAAGTGTCCTTGTGACTGTGTCCAGCAGTGTAAATCTAGTCAGAGAATGCCAAATGGCCTTTACAACAATGCCCACGACAGGTTATGCTTAGCATGTGTTATTGCTGTTGCCGTTATTGGTACTGTTATTTAGAGTGGAAATCACCGTATACGTACTTGCTGTAAGACAAGCTCAATGACGACGATATATCGCGGGAAAACAAGTAACAATTCGTCCCGATGAGCAGGATCATGCAGGACGGCGTGACACTCGGCGAGACTGCCAGGCATTCCTGTTGATCCGTCAAACTCCCCTCCCGCCGATTCGCCCGCGACGCCGACGGTATGGTGGTTGTTGTGAGCGCTACTCATCGAGCCGGCTGTTGCCTGCTGTGATGATGTCCCTCCTCCACTTCCGCCTTGAAACATCGCCTGTACACCTGTACAACAGCAACAGCGACCTCAGCTATCTTGCGTCGTATCGCTACGAACACACACATGTGTTGCCCTACCTACAGTAAATCATATGTCAACATATGATTGTTTGAGAACCTGCAATAATCAGCCTATCTACTGAACTCGTACCACTGAGAAGACGACTCCTCCGAGGTCCTTCTGTGGGAGTCTGTGCCTGGCTACCGGAGCACCCTGGTGGCGGCGGAAGGTTAACGTCGAGTCTTCGCAAAGGCGCCTGAGGCGCCCTAGCTGGAGTGAGGTCATCAACGGCCCAGATGTGTTCCGACGTTACAACTGAAACACACACAGAATTCATGTTCGTGCACGCGTGCATATATTATACCGTGTATTTGCGGACGTCATGGATACACGCGTACAGAAAAATCATAACCTCCCAACGAAGTGGATTCTCCCGCCATATTCGCTATTTTAGGAGGGAGATATATGAACAAAATAGTTTTTCTATAGAGTTATTCTAAATGAGTATAGATTCTATATGAGAAATCGAAAAGAATAGGCAATCTAATACGTGAACGTCTCAATGCCCAGAATGTTAATTATATACCTGCTTGTTCTAAGTATACATCTATTGCAGAAAATCAGACAGAAGAATAAAATTCCAAATTCCGACCACTTCAAATGCTTGGGGCCAAGGAAATGCTTGATGCAAAAGACAATCTAAATGTCGAGATTTACGTAAGCCGTTGAACGTAAACAAATACTCACACACGATCGATGACTCCGTGAAAGGATCGACAGAGAAGGCAGTAAACTTCTCACCGCCGGTCTCTCGAAGAAAATCCTTTTTCCAGACAAGGAGCTCCCGCTCGGTGTCCCACAGTACGAGGTACGAATGGTCGTAGAGTACAAGCAGAAGTGGGTACGAAGCATCGTTGTACGCCATCCAATGCAAATCTACGTGCAACACGAAATGACCAAGGAGTGACGCTATGTAGTTACAACGCTTTACTTATCGTTAATCGGGAGCAGCTAGGTCACATTTTAGATGTGTGTGTATATATATATACATATACATATATATATATATATATATATGTATATATATATATATATATATATATATATATATATATATATATATATATATATATATACATATATATATGTATATATATATATATATATATATATATGTATATGTACGTCGCGACCCTCGACGACGACCCGTGGGGAAAGCCGTACAAAATGGTTAGAGGCAAGCTGCAAATCAGAGCTCCAAAAACTATTCTGAAAGATCCGGAGAGGACGAGTCTACTGATGAGATTGTTTCCCCAGCACGCAAACTTTTCTAGAGGAGTTTACGAGAATAACCAATTAGAGGAAGGATCAGAAATGTATGCATCTGAGGTTTCTGTTGTAGAAGTACTACAAGCAGCTGAGAATCAAACAAGGTAAAGCGCCAGGGCCTGACAGCATTCCTCCAATGGCTGTGAAAGCTCTGTTCGAGGAGTTCCCTGAGGTTGTAGCAAAGGTGACGACTAAGCTTATAAAAGAAGGAAAAATCCCGAAAGCATGGAAAACAGCGGAGGTAGTCCTTGTGCCTAAAGGAAATGGCGGTTATAGGCCTATCTGCCTGACTAGTTCGTTAGCAAAGGGCGTGGAGGCTATTGTAGCAGAGAGGCTTCGAGTCTTCGCCGAAGAAAACGGCCTGCTGTCCGATGCACAATACGGATTTCGAAGAAACAGGTCGGTTTTAACGGCTATTAACAAAGTGGTGACCAAGGCAGAATCGCTGCACAGCTCCACGCCTAACACCCGCAAGTTATACCTTGCAGTGCTGGACGTGAAAAATGCTTTTAACAGTCTGCCTTGGAAGGTTATTTTGGATACACTAGTTAAGAGGAAGGTTCCACAATATCTGGTAAGGCTAACCTCGGACTACTTGAAAGATCGTGTCATCACTTGTGAGGGCAAGGAGATGCCTATGACGGCGGGTGTCCCACAGGGTTCCATCCTCGGGCCCCTACTGTGGAACATAGCGTACGACGATGTACTCCGACTACGTAACCTCCCTGTCGGAGTTGAGCTTTTGGCATACGCAGACGACTTGGCTGTGACGGTGCAGGCTAAGACGACTACGGAGGTAGAATTATATGCCAACAAAGCCCTAAAACTTGTAGAGGAATGGATGAAGGAAGCTGGGCTGGCTCTTGCTCCGGAGAAGAGTGAAGGTATTCTGCTGATAGGAAAGAAGCAAGTGCGACCTATCAGCCTTGTCCTAAATGAGGTCCAGATAAGGATGGTCAGTGTAGCCAGGTACTTGGGCATATACCTGGACAAAGGAATGAGGGGTATGCACCATGCTAGAAACGCTGTGAAGAAAGCGGAGAAGGTGGCCAACACAATAGCCAAGATCCTTCCTAACATTCATGGGCCAAGTAAAACAGGACGCAGGAGACTTATTATGTCGGCCGTCGAATCTATAGCATTGTTTGGAGCACCGGTGTGGTTCACAGCGGCTAAAAAGTCGCAAGGACTAAAACATATGTAAAGAAGAACACAAAGGATCGCGGCCTTACGGATTACTCAGGCCTATAGGACTGTTAGCACCTCCGCTGCACTTGTCCTTGCTGGCACTCCTCCCTTGGACCTAAAGGCAGAGGAAAGGCAAAGATTATAGGATAGGGGCCCAGAAAGCTCTAATAGGAAAGTCAGAGAGGATGAAAGAGAAGGCACCCTAACTGCATGGCAGAACGAATGGGATGCCATTTCAGATGGTGCACCGGGTGCGCGCGTGCGCGACCTTATTCCTGACATAAAGAAGTGATTAAATCGACCCGGAGGAGAGGTTGATCACTTTCTGACGCAGGTTATAACGGGCCATGGCAACTTTCAGGCATATCTGTCAAGAATAGGAAAAGCCTCCTCGGACATATGCGTACTCTGTGACCTAGGTGTCGTAGACGACGCTGCCCATACTCTGTTGGTCTGTCCGGTCTTTGCGCAAGTCAGAATAGAGACTAAAATAAAAGTTCTGGACCGACTGAAGTTGGGCGGAAAGCTGAATTGTACAAACCCTCCGGACCTGCCTACTCAGGGAATTGCACAGTTTGTGCAATTCATCTGTGAAAGCACCTCTAACTGGCATATAGGAGCTGCAGTGGCACGAGAGGTACTGGTTAGAGACAGACTTGCAACAGAACGGACAGAATACGTTCGTGCCTCTAGAGGAATCGTTTCGCAGGTAGAGGAACGCAGTATTATGGCTATAGGGCCAAACCTTGAGAGGTCTTCGGCCAATTGATTCGAAGAACACTCACCACTCCTCCTGTCGGCTCGTAGTACTATTAAAAGGAGAGCCGGGCTGACAGAGAATGAAGCTTAAGGGGGGAGGTGCGTTTAGTGGGTATGATCTCGGCGGAATAATATCCAACCGTCGGGGGTGAGTCCCACACTGCATAGGGTCTGAGTCTCCATCTACTTGCCCTATGCGTTAGTGCCTAAAGCATTTAAATCCTTCTCCTCAAAAAAAATATATATATATATATATTACGTTTCCTTAACTTAGACTACCCACTAAAAGCCACCCCCCTTAGAACCCCTCCGGGGTCGGAATTGTAAACCAGTCATTCGAGAAGAGACAACAAGTGCAGAATAGGCAACATGACTATTACCCTCAAAAGGCAGAAAATTAAACTAGAATTGTATCCTGGTATTCTTCATATTTAAGTAACATTCCTAAATACGTATTTTAACGAATGCTCGATGATTATCACTAGAGTGGCTGAAGGAAGCGAAAGTAAGTTTACGTGACAACAGTAACTAGGCGATATCGTTATCGCACCACATGATGGTCCACACAATGAGATACGAGTGGACAGGTGAGTGTACATATGTGCGTATCAATGGATTTGAGGTAGTTGCACATTGTTTGGAGGCTGCAATGTGCTGTTGAATGACTGCCGATTTGACTGCAAAAAGGATGTGTGCATGAAATGAAGGCATGTGCTTATGTGTGTATGTTTCTATGGGCTTCGTGGTGTTGAATGCTTGGTGAGACACTGAGGTGCCAAAGTGCTCACCGATCACAGTTCTGTGGCCGGGTTGAGCTAGTTCAGCCTTGACAGTCGCCGTGGCGACATTCCACACAGTCACGACGCCGCCGGCGTCTGCTGCCGCCAGCCGTAACGTGTACGGCCGACCCTGTTGAAAATAGACAGTCGCACACACACCCAGAATAGTTCTTAGGATTATTGTTTACGCGACAATTACTATAATGGGTACTGACTAAAAGTAAATTTCATTATATATATATATATATATATATATAAAAACTTAGTACCCTGCAAACGTACTACAAAACACCGGTTAATGATCCCTACAGTAAATTTGTTTGGCACATAAAAAAAAAATCTTAAACATCTTACTACACATCCACGTAATTCCCACCGGCATCAATGCAGGACCGTATGTGTACAAAATATGTACGCCAATATGTACATTAGTTTAAACTTTTAAAGCATATTTCCGGAATGTTTTTAAAACAGACAATTTATTACATCTCAATTATATACCTCATTCATATATATATATATATATCCAGAAAGAACTATAATATTTTCCAAGGATTCGAAACGAACCTCATAAAGTATCAATGGTTGCCATACTCTCTTCAACTTGAAGATCGCGCCCACTGCTTCTCACGATATCCAGGTAATATGGCTTTACCTTTCAAAATTTAACTTTTGGCGTTTGATCAAATCAAGACCACTTTTCTAAAGAAGACGCTAGGAGTCTACTGCACTAGCCTCAACAGGTTAGTCTATTTACTAATTTCATCTCCGCTATTTGTCGAGAACCCACAGAAGATGCACCTTCTACCGAAAATTGTAGCTCTGAACAAACAAATGTCTGATTGGGAGAATACAATGACAAACATCGACCCACTGTTTTATGAAACCTAAGCAACGACGTGTAGATTATTGACAATTATAAGAATATACACCTGACTGCACGATTTGTTGTACGTGACTTCTGCATGAAGATTTGTTTTCGAGAGAAGTTCCATCAAATTTCTTCGTTGTGCTTGTGCAACCCTGCGGGCGACAGTGTGATTTATATCACCTCCAACAATGCTATAGAGCAATCTCGTTGACTCGACTTCAAGAGCCGTGATACGTATGCATATATGCGATTGTGTGTTTCCCTTTGCGTGCAATATGTAAACAAACCATCGGTTAATAAAGCTAAGTAAGATGTATATATATATCGAACATAAGATGGCATACGTGTAAATATTATGCGAAACGACATCTCTTATGTGCAGCTATGTGAATGACTCTTTGTGTGTGTGTGTTCTACGGCGTTTCCGTGTGAAGCATTATTATGGTAGTGCAGTATAACCACACTGTACAATCCGCCTGTCACTCTGCTGTAAGATATGCCTGATCCGACGCGATTGAATTCGCGACGGGCGACAGCCTACTATCAACCGTGACACCTCTACTGTGACATAGATGCCTTCCAAAATAAATCAGATATTATTTATTTTAAAAACTAGTTTTATCCAAAGCGTATGCACTCATACCAGAAAAATGACGCAACATTGAATGAATAAATAATTAGCTGCAGTAAGGCGGCAAGTGTTACGTCCGATATCAACGTACTCGGTCATGATAGTGAAGATGCCTCGACCATCGGATTCGCGTGATGTCATGTCGGCCACTTCCCTGAAGACTCTGAACGTGATTCACACCTCGCGAGTCCAGCACCACAATGTTGCTCTGATTTCCATACGCCACAAGACCGTGTGAGCCCCTATAAGACAAATAGTTTCATTAAAGTCTATGCATATTTATTAATGTCTAAGTTAAGTTGAGCCTGATGCCAAGTAATCTGCCAAGAATACGACTAGCGGCAGCAAGTGATTATAATAATAGCACTGTAGATTTTTAATATTTATTCATAGGACCGTCTTCTCTGGACTCCGGCAAATTTTAACTAAATTCAATAATTCCTCACCGAGCTCAAAACTTCCATAATAAACACTTTTCAACAATTGTAGCAATTAAGGGTATTTGCAAAGCAGGATATCGCCTGTGTCTGCAACATATATGTAAGGGTGTTCGCAAAACAGTCTGCAATGTTTAATGCAACATAAAACAAGGATTTGAATTTTTTATTTTATTTCTATCTTACTAAACATATTAGATGGTGTATTTTTCCATTAATTTGAAATGAAATGCGATAACCATGACGCAAGAAATATATATATATATATATATATATATAACCTTTTTACAACATTTTTATTAAGGCGAGCACTGCCGAGTGTGCACACGTATTGTAAATGATTAATAAACCATCACAATATATATATATATATATATATATATATACATATATGATATATACATATACATATATATATACATATATGTATATATATAATATATATATATATATATATATAGATATATATATATATATATATATACACATATACATATATATACATATATGTATATATATATATATATACACATATACATATATATACATATATGTATATACATATATGTACATATATATATATATATATATATATATATACCAATGTATTTACCAGTCGAGTGCATCCTTGTTGCCGGCGCTGAGTAGCCCTGGTATGAGTCGGGAGCTGACTTTGACAACAGTCGGGGACGAACCCTCCTCGGTGGCTACATCCGACATTCGTGCAGGCGCTGACGGCGGACGCCGTGACAGCGGCAATAGCAACAGGAACAACAACAATAGGAACAACTACAACAACAACGTAAACGTCCACACTCGTTCACCACCAATAAACAGGGTCGATGAACATCACCACCACCGCAACGAAGTAAAAGAAGTTCTCAGACTTCACCCTCACACTCACGGACAAGGTGTTTCCACCCTCCGCGATTCCACCCTCGGCTCTTGATTTTCGCTTGCCACAGCGATTCAGAGTTGCTTCCGGTAGTTCATGGTCGTCGATTCGCCTAGCTGGAGAGCTTCGAAGATTCGTAACGCTGGCTCAGCACGCACATACACAGACACAGAAACACGCATCTACCCGCCACAAAATCGAGATCGATGCATATACTACTCGGTAGTTAGTGAGAGAGACATCTAGTTGGCCCGTCGTAGGCAGTCTCGTTTATCTCGGCCTGAAAGTACAGACAGAGAGACACACAGATAGATATATATATATATATATATATATATATATATATATATATATATATATATATATATATATATATATATAGATATGAATATAGATAGATAGATATCTAGATATGAAGATAGATAGATATATATTTATGAAGATAGGCAGATATTATGATTCCAATGACAAGAGAGACCAAGTATTAGTTTGAACGAGAGAGAACGCTCGTTTGGTCATTTGTATATTTGTGTGTGCGTGTGGTGATTTGACATAGAGCTAACCGCGAATAAACAATGTCGTCGTCGTCGTCGACATCTTTGTCAGACAACTCTGACCGCAACGCAATAAAAAGAATTCTGATAGAGGTGTGTACGGCGATTCATGCGTCTGCCTGCCTGGCCCTTGCGAAGAGATCACTGCGCTGCATTCTCTCGAATGACATGCCGCGAGCAGCTGACTGTATAATTGTGTAATCTGTGTCAGTGTTTATGTTATAGGCATACTCAATATGAGTGAAATAAATATGATGAAAATGAAAAGAGTCCGTTGAAATGAGAACAAGGCGGATGGAAGTTGATGGAAGCTCACCACTTCTGCTGCAGCAGAGGCACCACCACCATCGCCACCACCTTGGCCACCTGATCAAATTCAGCGACGTTCGATATGAACCAGCTCGGACGTCGACACTTACGTTACAGATCCAAACGTGAGGAGGACAAACCAGACACAGATACACACACACTTAGGCACTCAAATCGCACACACGAAGTACGAATAAACTCCCACCGCCAGCTGCCGCTGTCAACACGACCAATAGGAACAATTGTAACAACAACAACAACAATAACAACAGAACGACGCCTGCTGATTCCAGTAAGTAACTTACAGCAATATTACTACTCCTCTGTCAATACGAAGTGTCCTGTTGTTTTGGGCGAGGAGCTATTCATATATATATATATATATATATATAATTACAGGTGCTACTAGAATTATGTTTATATATATTTTTTTTTATTTCTTCGTGCCTTTCTGTATATATATATATATATATATATATATATATATATATATATATATATATATATATATATATATATATATATAGGTATATATATACACAGAAAGGCAAGGAGACCGTAGGGAGGGATTGCAAAATAATCGAGATCACACTTACAGCAAGAATTCGCAGACACAGCTGTTAAATCGAGTTGACTTTCAGCGGTTATCGACACTGGCGTTGTTTCGTATCAGCTGCTGATTATGTTGTATTGTTGTGATTGTGTGTCGTGTTGTTGTTGTTGTGATTCTTGTTGTTGTTTGGATTGGTCGCCGTTGGACCAAATCGCACCCTCGCCACCCAAGTTTTTAGCTGGTCATAAAAAAAGAACACACGTACCAAAACGTTCTCTTGTATAAGGTGACAGCAGCTGTTACTAACGTAACAATTGGGGCGAGATCGACAACATTATCAACAAGAACAACAACAACAACAACAACAGCAGCACAAGAGCAATAAACAACAACAACAATAAAAACAACAACACAAGACCAACAACGACGACGGCACCAGAGGCAGCAGCAACAACAACAATAAAGCCGCCACACGTAACAACAATACCATCTAGGTCTACCAAATTCTACTGTTATCACCGCGATCAAATGGATAATAGACATAGCACATACTCTCTCGAAAAACACTAGGTCCTCCTTCATTCACTCTCTCCTCGAAATATTAACAATCGTCGTCACTGAACGCGAGCATATGTTGTAAAGTAGAGAGTTGTATTGTGGCAATACGGTGCCACAGGACAGGAACGTCGACGAACACGTCAAAAAGTTCTACAAGAACAACAACAACAACGACAATTCTTATGACTTGATTACTCTCTCTCCTCTATTAGGTAGGAGATAGTTAGTCATCGAGGATTTGCAGCAGAACTACCATTTAGACAATGTCTGCAGTCTACAGTCAGTGATCGAAGCCAAAACCCTACGAACGAACGAAAGAATAAAGTATTGAACAGCAGCCAACCATCTGGAACGAGCGAAGCTCAGTGGAGAGCGTAGTAGTAGTAATGGCATCGGAGTGGAGCCCCAGTCAGAACTATTGTTGAAGAAGAGTCACTCATTTAAGAGAGAGAGAGAATAGATGTACATATTGTAAATAATTTCCCTTTTAACAAAGTGAGGGTGGATTTCAATTGTGAATAGGTAATCAACCATATACCGCTGAGAGCCAGCGGTCACGCTGCTGCCGGCACGAGGTTATTCGGTTGCGGAAAACCCTAGATATGTCAGATGGGGTCGGTTTTCGGCGTTTTACTGAAGACGCATACTCTACGGCGATTTCAAGCCAGTACGGGGACGGATGACGGTCTCTGGTATAATAATAGTATAGAATATATATATATAATATATATAATAATAGTAATATTTAAAAAATAATAGTACTTAAAACAACTTTGCAATAATACGTTCAGACCTCACAACTGTAACATTTAACATCTGGGTTGCCTATTTATTTGACAGCATACGCAAATGCGATATGGTGATCGATTGCAATAAGGCACAACTGGAGCGGAACGCCGGAGTTCGGCACGTCCATAGCGCTCTAATTAGTGAATTATAAAAAAAAGTTGCCGAGCTAACTTAAGCTAGCTCAAGCTAAGAAGTAATAAACATGCTAATAATAATAATAATAATAATAATAATAATAATAATAATAATAATAACGGCGTGTTTGTTTTGCGAATAGTTGACTTCGCAGTCGACAACGACAAAAAAAGCCGGCGGCTAGGAAATAGGTCGGCTGTCACATTTGAATGTTGGCGGGCTCCGTCCGAAGGCAGACGCCATCTTGTCGTCTTGCTGTATCGTAAATCGCGGCGATGGTTTTGTTGTTGTGTTATTGTTGTTGTGGTTGTTGATGTTTTTGTTGATGTTTTGGATTTGCCTGTGCTGTTTTCTTCTGCTGCTGCTACTGCTGTTGTTGTTGTTGTTGTTGTTGCTTTGTGTTGCGATAATGATGGTGGTGATGGTGGTGTTGGTTCGAGTAAATGATACCTACACTCACTCCGTCTCGCACGGCTTTGATCGCTAAAGCTGCTGCAGGTGCTGCCAACGACAACAACAACAATAACAACAACAACAACGACGAAGCCGTTACTGTGCTGACGAGATTCTTTGTTTCCTGTGTTGTTGTTGTTGTGTTGTGGAGTACCCTCCCCCAGACCCCACCGTACGACGCCGCACAAGCAATGCTGCAAACGAGCTCTATTGATAATAATAATAATAATAATAGTATATGGCGCTCGGTTGGTTGTAAGCGACAACAGTGTGTATGCAGTCGACGACAACCACTACAACAGTAGCTAGAGAAGCTTTCTTTTCCCGTCGGTTAGTCAGTAGGGAAAGAAAAACAGATCTAGCAGCGGCATCAGCAGCATCAGCAGCCGTCTGCGTATGCGTTCACTGTGCTGGGTTGGTTTTTTCGGTACGAAAGGCATTAACAATCGTTTGTTAATTGCTGCTCGCTTACTGTTAGTGGTGGGGCAGCGGCAACTCAGTTCGTCAGTTTGAGTTTGAACGACTTTCATGCTGTGTGTGTGGCGTCAATGTGTCTAATGATATATTGATCTTATTGTTTACGTAGACTTCATACGTACGCGGTGGGTGTACAAGAGAGTGTGTGTAAGTGTAAGAGACAGCCAGCCAGAGGACGCGTCGGAATCGTCGAAATCATCAAACGATCAACAACAAACCAACATCAACAAAATGCTCCGCTCGTCGAAGATGCTCTTCGTCGCCGGTCTGCACAGTTCGCGCCGATTTGCATCGAACAAGATCGCTGTGGTACGTACGGAGGCTTCGTAACGACATCGACTACTACTACTACTTCTACTACCACAACTATCACCATCAATCACCACAACAACCATCACCACATTAAACTCCAACTCTCGACTCCAGAATACACATACGAACTGCATGCTTGCTACACGAGTCTAAAGCAAGCCGTTGCAGTTATTCAGCTCTTGTTGTCGGCGATGTCGTCTTTGTTGTATTGCTCCATTATTGTTTATTGTCCCTCTTACGCGTAACGCGTAACAGAGACGAACAACTTCGAAGATTTCAACGACTTCACCAGCAAGAACAACAACAACAACTACCTATTGCTACAACAACAAAAACCGCTCGTTTTCGTGATTGCCTCTGCTACAACAACAACAACAACAGCGACGACGACAACTATAATAACAACAACAACAACGCCGACAACTACAAAAACAACAACAACACCGGCAATAACATTACCTCACTGCTAAACTACAAATCGACTTACTTGAAATTTTTGTACGTTTCGATTTGTACGTTTACTATAACAACGGTTCGACTTTTCGAGTTCTTTTGGGAAGAGCTCTTCTGCGGCTTCTGTGAACACCGTCGGCTGTCAAGCGTGTTTCCGTGTTGCCTGTTGGAGGAAGTCCATCGGTCGCGGCACTGTGACTGAACACTACAAGTCTTTTGGCTCCCCCGATCTCTGTCTCTCAAACTGGTCACTATCAACCAAACTCATTGAGGAGTGATGGCGCCTATCGATCTGTCGTTGCCTAACTAAACTCATCTTTCATCCTCCGGACGGGCTAGTGAAGTTGACTGAAGTCATCGCTGGCCGCACGTTCCGTTGACCGGTCTGATTGTTTAGCATTGGGTCGAACATCCGTCGGAGCCGAGTCGCGTCAAATCGCCACGCATCGAGCTTAGCTTAACTTAGCGGGGCAGCCTCTGTCTGTGTCCTCCGGGTGGTGGTAGGTCCTGAGGCAAGTCAGTATCCCTGGTCCTGAGGCAAGTCAGTATCCCGGTGTGCGTGTGTGAGTGTCTATCCATCTAAGATGGCGGACAAAGAGGAACTCCATACACAGCTGGAGACGTACCGCGTGCAGCTGCAGCAGGTGGACGCGGCGCTGGCGTCGAACCCCGACGATCCCGACCTGCGTAAGCTTCGCGATGACCTCTGCGAGGTGATCAACCTCACCAAGAGTCTGCTGGGTGGCGCCGGAGGGGCTGGCAGCGGCGGGGGTTCGCGCGGTGCCTCAGCCGAAGACTCTGGAGGCGGCGGAGGCGGGGTTGGTCAAGGCTTGCTAACCGGTCTTGGTGGAAGTGGTACGACGGGGTCGTCCGCCAGCGGTGGCAGGACCTCTACAGGATCGGCTTCTGGCGCCCGCTGGCAGGTCGGCGATCGCGTGATGGCGCCCTGGAGCGAGGACGGAAACTATTACGACGCGACCGTGCTCGCGATTAACAAAGGCAAAGGCGGCGTCGCCGCCGGTGACGACGACGACGACGAGGATCATGACGACGAACGCTTCGTCAAGGTCAAGTTCGACGATTACGGCGTACAGGACGCGGTGCCGTACAGCGACCTCAGGCCGCGCGGCAGCGGGCCCGCCGGCAAGGGCGGCAAGCGGGCGCACATGGTCGCCCAGAAAGAGTACAAGAAGCAGAAGGCGCTGAAGAAGAAGGAACGCCTGAAGGAGATCGAGCACCAGCGCGAGGCCGACAAGAAGAGCTGGCAGAGCTTCAACGCCAAGGCGCTGCACAAAAAGAAGGGCGTCACGAAAAAGAGCATCTTTGCGACGCCCGAAAGCGTCGCCGGCCGCGTCGGCATCGGCACGTGCGGCGTCGCCGACCGGCCCATGACCGAGTACCACCAGATCGAGAAGCACCAGGTCGTCAAGAAGACGTCGCTCCAGCATCCGTGCAACCTTCCGGGTCCGGCGGGACTAAACTAACTAGTTTCACTCAACAACACCAACAACAATAACGACCAACCAGCGGTCGAGTACCGATATGTACTCGTCTATCGGCGACGAGGTCGAGATTTACGACGAAAGTCCATGTCAAAATGCACGACGAAGCTAGATCGAGTCTTTGCTAACCCCACACACCGGCCCCGTATAGGGCAGCAAAGCCTCAAGAACAGCGACAGCAAAGCCAACCACATCCGACTAGAGAAGCAGAAATACGTAGCGGCCAACAGATCGTTGACACGATGATGTACCTACCAGACGAGACGCTTAGCTGAACTGCCCAGCGGCCTGTCTCAATTGCTGTCGTGGCGCTAGCTCCTTGTTGGAGCACATAGCACCTTGTAGTCACAGATGTTTGCGTCATCTACGAGCTAATTTGGAACCGATGGAGAGATCTATCTAGATTTTGTATTTGGGTGTATTCGTAGAAATGGCTAGGTGTCAATCGAGTATATACAGAAGGATGTGAACGTAACATTTTCCCTGAAGAACCAATATATATATATATATATATATACACATATACATACATATATGCATATATAGTGGGGATGACAGCTAAAATACGATACACGTTTGTTAGTATGACTGTCAGGATCTCACCTGTGGGTGGTTAGGGAGAAAGAAGCTCGAAGTTGATTATGTGAATATATAAAACTGAATAGGAGAACAGATGAGGAGACTCGTAAATAAATATGAGTTTTGTGTACATAACTTTATTGCATTTAATAACGTTCTCATTCACTCGATTAGCAGTTGAAGTTGTTGCGTATGCTGGATTATGGTTATTGCAAGCAATGCGTATAGCTATAACGTGCGATATTGCGATTCGTATGGGACGATGAAGGAGTATTAATGTGCGAGATGTCCTTTTCGTGCGTGTGTCTTCTGCAAACGTCATTGGCAGGTTCTGTCCGGTTCGGGAGTCTTCGACGGCAGCGAACTTCATGAGGCATCGGCGTAAGTGAAGTGACGACGTCTCCGAACTGGCCCCTCATTAGCATTGCGTGTTCATGGCGTTTAATCTCGTGATTTTCTTTCGGTTTTAATCCACTACTGTTCCTGTTATTGATCAAGACGATAGTGGCGGTGTTGCTGAATTGCTGGTAATGATTACGACGTTGTCACATTTACCCAACAATTTATGTATATAACATTGATCTATACTTGTTGACACCTTCTTCTCTGTTTGGCGCGTAGCATCTTTTACCACGTTCCCATTACGGCGGTAACATCTCATCTCTGTATATCAAATGAGAGCCGCTGCCTTTAGAATTATTTTCCCTACGCTTGATGGCCCGCACAAGTCCGATGACTAGCTAGGACCCTAGTGTCCTTATTGGTTCAAAGGACAATGGTGTGCATGTCTTGGAGATCCGCGTGTTCGCGAAGCTTTGCTTGTTTTGCCGCTGGCACCGTATAGCCTCGTTAGGAGGCGCTGATATTGACGTATGATGGAGCTTGATTGTTTGCTACCCCATCAGTCCCCTAAAGTTTGAGGTGAGCTTGCCTGGTCTATTGCCGTCCGGTGTGTGGACCACGGTGTTTACTTTGTGGGTCGCGCGTAATGGCATTCGCGATTATTTTGCTGATCTGAGCCTTGGGTGCGCTACGACGGTATGAGGCGGTCATGGCCCGTGGTAAACACTTCGTCTCTCCTAAGGTTGAACCTCCCACCCCACTCTCACAAAAGCAAATTTTTTTAACACTTTCCCTTAGACTTTATTTTAAATGCTTCTTTAAATGAAGGGAAGACTCCGTTTTGTCGAGGCAAAGAAGGGCCGAGCCGTATGGGACCCTTGTTGTACGCCAATAAACTATTTAATTAGCTGGCTACCCAGCAATTGGTATTGCATACACGCTTTAATTATATGCAGTATGTACGTTATTCTCAGCATATTTTTGCAGCGTGTTTATTGATAGCCCTACTTCACGAATACCGTAGGAGCACAGTGGTTATCCAGAAAGGGTCATGTGTCGTGCGCTGCTTTTGTGTGAGTCTCTTGCTTACCGCAACCGAGTCTTTTGGATTCGCAACTCCGTCCCGCGTGTTACGGTCAGCTGCTACCTTGAAGACATCTTAGCCGACATGCGGGGAAAACCGTGAATTAATATGCGTGCAGCACTATAGACCCTACAACAGCTTCCGTTGAGCTCACTGTGCCTAGGTTGTTGCCAGTGCGGTAGCAGTGGGCTCGTACTCAAAGAAATGTATATACAAGGAGTTCGGGAGGACTTCTGGTTTAGCGGCGCAGCCGCAACAGGCCTTCAAGAACACGACAGCGGTCCTATTATCGTTGTTGGTCTACTTAGGTCGACGCCCGGATCTCGTATCTATTGCTGCCCTAAGGCGTTAGGCTCTACTTCCCGACACGGGAAGCTTTCCTACTGGACGACTCAGGTTCTGACCGGACACGGCCAGTTCCAGAGCTACATGTCAAGGATCAAGAAGGCCATCAGCGATATCTGCGTACTGTGCGACTCTGAGAAGAAACGGACAACGTAGAGCATACTGTTCTGCGGTGTGATGCTCTCAGGGAAGCACGGGACGCAGCACCAACCGCTGTGAGAGGCCGACCCATCAAGGAGGTGGTCGCCCATATGATGACTTCGGCGGAGGCATGGAGGGAGGCGACAAACTTGTTCGACGCCGTTTTGACACTCACGACAGCCAAGGAAACGGCCAGGCGGGAGAGGTTTGAGCGGGTCTCTCGGGAGAGTGGTCGAGACGCGGAGTCGAGGTAGGGGGGAGGGGGTGGGGAGCAGCCAGGCTCTCATGGTCTCGACGCACCCTCACAGGACGGATTACAACATGGCATCCCCCTATCCAACCGCAGGTAGACATGCGGGATGATAGTCAGGGATAGAGCTGATTGAAGGAGAACGGCAGAGACGCCTCTCCCACGGCTTCGAAGTAATGCCAAAGTAATACCGAGCCTGGAGGTGGGGAGGAATCCGGGTTTAGTGGTTTGCGAGTCTCACACTAGTCGCGCAGGCTGCTAGTGGCGCATGTGCATCATGCATTCCCGAAACCTCCCAGAACAAAAAGGCTCTACTTCGATCAACAAGAGTCGGTCTTCTTGCTCTATCCATGTAACTTAGCAGCTCGTATGACAGTATCTGGTGGCACCGCGTATTCACATCCTAAAGATTTTGAGTCCCACTTACTGCGCCCGATTCGATAGCATATCAGCTAGTAGAATTACCTATGCTTCAACATATAGGTCAGCCACTGTCGATTATGTCTTTAAAGTGGATTCAATTAAGTCACTGCCGATCTTGACTGTAGCTGTTGTTACCTCTTTGTTCAAATCGGGTAGACTTTCTACTCCCATGCAATGCCTCCAATGCTCAATACACGCCTCTATGAATTTTGATATTTTAGCGACACCACAGAGACATCGAGACACAAAGACCGTCGCGTGGGCATTTTTGAAGGGCAGAGAATAGTGAAATTCTATGACGAGTTGAATACGATTTTGATCGAATGCATTCGTTTCTACTCGATCGCACGGGTACGGTTTTTTATAACCTGTTGCATTTTAAGTATTAATAAAAGTGCGCTTGAACTGGTCTTATCTGAATTTGAGTTTCGATCTGTGTGACTTCTGTCCAGCCCTTAATTGCTCAGTGGTTGATGTAAACGGACCTAGTGTTGAGGTGCACTTATGCTGAGCTTAATTTCCCACATATTTCATTATGCAACTGATATAGAAACAATTAACACGTTCGTAAAGCTTTGTATATATATATATATATATAGTTGGTGGTTATTGTCTGCCCATTTGATTTGTGTTTCACCGGCGTTACTCTAGATGCGGCGAAAAAACTCAGTGTCTTTAGCACGGTGGGCTGGTCCGATATTGTGGTGGAAAAATCATCACTTAAGAGACATTTTAGAGCGCTCTCTTTTGAGCGCAGTGAAATATTTTGCTGGGCATTCTACAGTATACCAGTAGCTCGTCGCTGTACCACCTTCTTCTATGTTGATCATCGCCACAAGCTCGCTCCTGGAGAAGAAGCTAGCGACCATAATCTTGTCAGTCGATTGTTGGCGTTTTACTTTTGTGGGTGGAGGTACGTTAAGCCTGACCACTGGGACGTCTGGAATATGAATGGAGGGCCATAAAAAGCCCTCCCCCCCCCTAGTCTGCAACGAGTCTCGAGAACAATGGAGATCGGCTCTCGCCGACTTTTATCAGAATCTCTTGAACCAGAAACACCTGCCTCTATTTTTATTTTATAAAAAATCGCAAAGCGCCAAGAAGCTGATTTTTCGGTGAATCCGAGGTGGGCGTGCATGACCTATATGAGGGACTTTACATTCAAGCTCAAAGTCTCTTCACACGAATCACATTTTGGTCGTCCGATGCTTATCCATTCATACTCCTAGATGCTTCATCCCCAATGGTCGATCGAAGTTATTTGGAACACTGCTTAAGTCCTTGCTGGAAATTCGCAAGAAGAGTAAGCAGTCCGATTTTAGTGCTGTTTCCGACATGCTTGTACTCGCATTTTTTAGCACAGTTTGTCTGTTGGAGCAGGAACTCGAATGTTTCATCCAACCATCAAAAACATGACGCCATATCATTCTAATTAAATCAAAGTGGGGACAGACAAATGTCGCATAGAACTAGGTCCGGAGAATAGGAAGATTGCAGTAACTTATAAATTGCATTTTTCATTTTTAAAAAATCTGAATTTAGTAACGATGTGTGCGTTGGCGCGCTGTAGTGATATATTATTCGTGTATTTTTTACTGAAGTAGAATTAGAAGAGAAGTCTTTCTTATTGACCGTATAACCAAAAGAGAGTATTGCCTATTGACCGTAGAGCCAGATGGCAAAAAATCGTAGGATCTGCTCTGTCTGATTTCGACATAATTGCCTCCTGATGATTCGACATGACTCGTCTTCTGTAATTACTCTCAGAAGAAATCTAGGGCGGCTCGAAGGTTCGTTTGTTTGCTGGAAATTCAACATGTTTTAAACAAACTTTGCTTCCAGTCTTCTGACGCATAAAATATCCGCCAAGAGCGTTAGAATTGATTCACGAAATGTCTCCAACTTTTCAGCAATCCCTCTGACAGCGATTCAGCGATTTCTGAGTACGGTTATAACTACTTGTCAACGTTTTCTTCTGTCCGTCGCGAAATCGGCGGTACCCACGTATGCACAGCGTTTTAGGACACTATCAATGTTTGGCTCCTTAAAATCTCTGGACCTCATTTTATTCATTTTTTTTGAACCATACTCAAACAATAAACGCTGCCACTGACGCGAAATTTTGCCTGTGTAGCTGACGAATGGCGCTGCTAAGCAAAACAAACCGGAATACCTTAGTGGCCTTGGTCCGGCGGCAAAATTAAAAGTACTAGAACTTGCCGATCCGCCTCTGATTTATTAGGTCAATCAGAAAGTTATGTGAGTGTATCAGTGAGCTCCTCTATATTCAGCAGATTCTGGTGGAGTGGAGTGTATTGTCAACAAGAGTCGTGTGATAAAGTTCTTGTCTATTCTTGAGATTTTATCGTGCACGTATATCGATTCAACGGCGCTAGGTTTTCCTGGTAATATAATAAAAATTGCGCCTTTAAAGATTTACGTGAAGTTTGTTTTTACCACCACAAAAGACTGAGTACGGTAGTTCGGTTCGCTTTGGTATAAAATAGGTTGATTGTGGCAGATCGTTGACCGAACGGGTCGGTCGATCTAGATCTGTACTACACATTGACGGTCGATGAAAATAACGCATATCATAATGATTAGTTAATTAGTACCAAGCCAGCGTGGCCACGTGTAAACGTGCCGACGGCTGCCGAAGGTTGCCACATAGATTTGGCATGATATAAACTGCTCCTTAAACACCTGCGCTGCTCTCTTTGAAAAGGTCGAGGATCATCGTCATCATCTTCTTAGAACAATGGCGATGTTTTATGAAGCGAGACCCCCTTGTCCAATACCACTGTTACGATAACAGGCCTCCACGCGAAACATAACTCTGCGAAAAAAAATCTATAACATCAACACATACTAAAATCATAGGACAGTATGTTTCTGGATAGTTTAAAGCAAACCATCGTCGCAAGGCGCTCAAAGTGGGCAATCGTTGATATTCATATTTTATTATGAAGATACTCGCAGCGCACACTATAGTGACCTTGTGCAAGTCACCTGGATCTCTTTGGAGGTTTTTATCGCGCTCACCGTTCTGAACATTTAGATTATCATCGCTTCCGCTCACGTGAGGGTTTCTGTGAACGAAGAACACTTTAAACTTTGGACTGTATCAAACCTACCGCAAACACGTGTATATATTGAGTACTCGCAACTACACCCGAAATCATAGAGCATTTGTACCTAACAATTTGCTCAAACGAGGCATGCTTATGACGCCGTATAAATTTCGCGGTGGCAGTTCCCTTAAGGTAATAATACTAGAATAAATAAGATAATAAAAATAGTAAAAACAATTAATAATACCGTCATTATATCAAGAGACAATCCTCGAAAGAGAAGCCATAACATCTACAGAGTAGTGACGAAGGTACGGAGTTTTGTTCGAAGAGGCGGGCGTGAAGAAC